>CM038680.1:40596736-40873195 GCA_021605205.1 Aegilops longissima | reverse complement strand
TCACTAGTATGCCTCTACTTGACTAGCTCGTTAATCAAAGATGGTTATGTTTCTAACCATGAACAAGGAGTTGTTATTTGATTAATGGGATCACATCATTGGTTGAATGATCGATTGACATGACCCATTCCATTAGCATAGCTTTTGATCGTATAGTTTGTTGCTAGTGCTTTTCTTCATGACTTATACATGTTCCTATGACTATGAGATTATGCAACTCCGTTTGCCGAGGAACACTTTGGGTGCTACCAAGCGTCTGGCGTGGCTGGGTGATTATAAAGGTACATTACAGGTGTCTCGAAGGTACATGTTGGGTTGGCATATTTGAGATTAGGATTTGTCCTCCGATTATCGGAGAGGTATCTCTGGGCCCTCTCGGTAATGCATCACATAAGCCTTGCAAGCATTGCAACTAAATGTGTTAGTTGTGAGATGATGTATTACGGGCGAGAAAGAGACTTGCCGATGCTGAGATTGAACTAGGTATTGGATACTGGCGATCGAATCTCGGGCAAATAATTTATACCGATGACAAAGGAACAACGTATGTTGTTATGCGATCGACCGATAAAGATCTTAAGTAGAATATGTAGGACCAATATGGGCATCAGGTCCGCTATTGGTTATTGACGAGAGGTGTCTCGGTCATGTCTACATAGTTCTCGAACCCGTAGAGTCCATGCAACAACGTTTGATGGCGGTCATAATGAGTTTATAAGTATTGATGCACGAAGGTTGTTGAGTCCGGATGTGATCACGGATATGACGAGGAGTCTCGAAATGGTCGAGACATAAAGATTGATATATTGGAAGCCTACATTTGGACATCGGAAGGTTCGAGTGAAATCGAGAATTCTGAGATGCAGGGAGGTTACGGAACCCCAGGGAACTACATGGGCCCATTGTGGGCCTTGGAGGGAAAGGAGAAGGGCCAGCCCTAGGTGGCGCGCCCCCCTTCCCTAGTCCTATTAGGACTAGGAAGGTGGGCGGCCCCCCTCTCTCTCTCCCCTCAGGAATCCTATTCCAACTAGGATTGGGGGAGTCCTACTCGGAGGAGTAGGACTCCTTGGTCGCCTCCTCCTCTTGGCGGCCACCTCCCCTTGGCTCCTTTATATCTGAGGCAGGGGCACCCCAAAACACACAAGTTGATTTCCTTAGCCGTGTCGGTGCCCCTTCCACCATATTCCACTTGGTCATATCGTCGCGGAGCTTAAGTGAAGCCTGCGGGAGAAGTCATATCGTCGCGGAGCTTAAGTGAAGCCCTGCGTCGGTGGAGCATCATCATCGTCCTGCGCCGTCGTCTTGTGGAACTCATCCCGACACTTTGCTGGATCGGGTCGGGGATCGTCATCGAGCTGAGCGTGTGCGAGAACTTCGGAGGTGCCGTCGTTCGGTGCTTGGATCGGTCGGATCGTGAAGGCGTCGACTACATCAACAGCGTTGTTATAGCGCTTCCGCTTTCGGTCTCACAGTGCGTGGGCGGACACTCTTCCGCTCGTTGCTATGCCATCACCATGGTCTTGCGTGATCGTAGGAAAATTTTTGAAATTACTCGTTCCCCAGCAGTGGCATCGAGCCTGGTTTTATCGTTGATGTCATATGCGAGTAGAACACAAGTGAGTTGTGGGCGATACAAGTCATACTACCTACCAGCATGTCATACTTTGGTTCAGCGGTATTGTGAGATGAAGCGGCCGGACCGACATTACGGCGTGCGCTTCTGCGAGACTGGTTTCACCGCTGTGAGCACTCGTTGCTTAAAGGTGGTGGCGGGTGTCTGTCTCTCTCACTTTAGTTGAACCGAGTGTGGCTCGCCCGGTCCTTGAGAAGGTTAAAGCGAGTCTATTTGTGAAATGTCGTTGTGGTTTTGATCGTAGGTAAAGCGGTTCTTGCTCAGCCCGTAGCAGCCACGTAAAACTTGCAACAACAAAGTAGAGGGCGTCTAACTTGTTTTGCAGGGCATGTTGTGATGTGATATGGTCAAGACGTGATGCTATATTTTATTGTATGAGATGATCATGTTTTGTAACGAGTTATCGACAGCTGGCGGGAACCATATGGTTGTCGCTTTATTGTATGAAATGCAAGCGCCATGTAATTGCTTTACTTTATCACTAAGGAGTAGCGATAGTCGTAGAAGCAATAGTTGGCGAGGCGACAACGATGCTCGATGGAGATCAAGGTGTCGGCGCGGTGGCGATGGTGATCATGGCGATTGCGGAGATGGAATCACAAGCACAAGATGATGATGGCCATATCATATCACTTATATTGATTGCATGTGATGTTAATCCTTTATGCATCTTATTTTGCTTTGATTGGCGGTAGCATTATAAGATGATCCCTTACTAAATTATCAAGAAGTGTTCTCCTGAGTATGCACCGTTGCGAAAGTTCTTCGTCTTTGAGACACCACGTGATGATCGGGTGTGATAGGCTCTACGTTCAAATACAGCGGGTGCAAAACAGTTGCACTGCGGAATACTCAGGTTATACTTGACGAGCTATGCATATAAGATATGACCTCGGAACACGGAGACCGAAAGGTCGGCGTGAATCATATAGTAGATATGATCAACATATTGATGTTCACCATTGAAACTACTCCATCTGCGTGATGATCGGTCATGGTGTAGTTGATATGGATCACGCAATCACTTAGAGAATTGGAGGATATTTTTCTAAGTGGGAGTTCTTAAGTAATATGATTAATTGAACTTAAATTTATCATGAACTTAGTACTGATAGTATCTTGCTTGTCTATGATGTGTAGATAGATGGCTCGTCTTTGTTGTTCGTTGAATTTTAATGCGTTCCTTGAGAAAGCAAAGTTGAAAGATGATGGCAGCAATTACGGACTGGGTCCGTAACGAGGATTATCCTTATTGCTGCACGGAAGAATTACGTCTGGAAGCACCGTTAGGTGCCAGGCCTGATGCAAGGGCTGCGCCGAAGTTGTGAGCGTCTGGCAAAGCAAAGCTGATGACTACTCTATAGTTCGGTGTGCCATGCTACGGCTTAGAACCGGGACTTCAACGTCGTTTTGAACACCATGGAGCATATGAGATGTTCAGGAGTTGAAGTTAATATTCAGCGAATGCGGATTGAGAGATATGAAGTCTCCAATAAGTTCTATAGCTGTAAGATGGAGGAGAATGGTTACATCGGTGAGCATATACTCAGAATGTGCGGATATAACAATCACTTGATTCAAGCTGGGAGTTAATCTTCCGGATGATTGCGTCATTGACGAATTCTCCAATCACTGCCACCAAGCTACAAGAGCTTCGTGATGAACTATAATATGCAAGGATGACCAAAACTATGCCGAGCTCTTGGCGATCTTTGAAAGCAGCGGAGGTAGAAATCAAAAAGGAGCATCAAGTGTTGATGGTTAACAAAACCACTAGTTTCAAGAAAAGGGCAAAGGAAAGAAAAGGAAACTTCAAAAGAGCGGCAAGCAAGTTGCTGATCAAGAGAAAAACCAAGTCTGGTCCTAAGCACTTGGCTGAGTGCTTCTATTGCAAGCAGGCTGGTCCTTTGGAGCGGAACTGCCCCAAGTATTTGGCGGATAAGAAGGATGGCAAGGTTAACAAAGGTATATGTGATATACTTGTTATTGATGTGTACCTTACTAATACTCGCGATAGCTTTTGGGTATTTGATCTGGTTACATTGCTAATATTTGCAACTTCGAAGCAGGGGCTCTGGATTAGCGAAGATTGGCTAAGGGCGAGGTGACGATCTTGGCGTGGGAAATGGTTCCAAAGTCGATGTGATCGCGATCGACGCGCTACCTCTACATCTACCTTGGGATTAGTATTAGACCTAAATAATTGTTATTTAGTACCATCGTTGAGCATGAACATTATATCTGGATCTTGTTTGATGCGAGGCGGTTATTCATTAAATCGAGAGAATAATGGTTGTTCTATTTATATGAATAATATCTTTTATGGTCATGCACCATTGAAGAATGGTTTGTTTTACTTAATCTTGATAGTAGTGATACACATATTCATAATGTTGAAACCAAAAGATGCAGAGTTGATAATGATGGTGCAACTTATTTGTGGCCTTGCCGTTTAGGTCATATCGATTGTAAGCATGAAGAAACTCCATCTTGATGGACTTTTGAGTCACTTGATTATGAATCACTTGGCACTTGCGAACCGTGCCTTATGGGCAAGATGACTAAAACACCGTTCTCGGAACTATGGAGAAACAACAGATTTATTGGAAATCATACATCTTGATGTATGTGGTCAATGAATGTTGAGGCTAAATGGCGGATATCGTTATTTTCTCACCTTCACAGATGATTTGAGCAGATATGGGTATATCTACTTAATGAAACACAAGTCTGAAACATTTGAAAAGTTCAAAGAATTTCAGAGTGAAGTGGAAAATCATCGTAACAAGAAAATAAAGTTTCTGATCTGATCGTGGAGGAGAATATTTGAGTTCTGAGTTTGGCCTACATTTGAAACAATGCGGAATAGTTTAGCAACCATACTGGAACACCTGGCGTAATGGTGTGTCGAGCGTCGTGTCGTGCTTTATTAGATATGGTGCGATCTATGATGTCTCTTCTGATTTACGCTATCATTTTGGGGTTATGCTTTAGAGAGCGGCTACATTCACTTTAAATAGGGCACCATCTAAATCCGTTGAGGCGGCGCCTTATGAGCTGTGGTTTGGCAAGAAACCAAAGTTATGCGTTTTGAAAGTTTGGGGCTGCGATGCTTATGTGAAAAAGCTTCAACCTGATAAGCTCGAACCCAAATCGAATGTGTCTTCATAGGATACCCAAAGGAGACAGTTGGGTACACCTTCTATCACAGATCCGAAGGCAAGATTTTGTTGCTAAATTGGAAACTTTTTGGAGAAAGAGTTTCTCACGAAAGAAGTGAGTGGGAGGAAAGTAGAACTTGATGAGATAACTGTATCTACTCCCTTATTGAAGTAGTACATCACGAGAAAACAGTTTACGTGACACCTACACCAAATAGGGAGGAAGCTAATGATGATGATCATGAAACTTGGATCAAGTTTCTCTGAACTTAGTAGATCAACGAGAACAAGATCCGCACGAGTGATGCGGTAATCCTGTTTTGGAAGTCATATTCTTGGAACATGATGAACCTACGAACTATGAAGAAGCGATGGTGAGCCAGATTCCACAAAATGGCTTGAGGCCATGAAATCGAGATGGGATCCATGTATGAGAACAAAGTGTGGACTTTGGTTGACTTGCCCGATGATCGGCAAGCAATTGAGAATAAATGGATCTTCAAGAAGAAGGCTGGCTGATGGTAATATTCTTGTCTATAAAGCTCGACTTGTTGCAAAGGTTTTCGACAAGTTCAAGGGATTGACTACGATGAGACCTTCTCACCCGTGGCGATGCTTAAGTCGTCCGAATCATGTTAGCAATTGCGCATTTATGATTATGAAATTTGGCAAATGGATGTTAAAACTGCATTCTGAATGGATTTACGGAAGAAGAGTTGTATATGATGCAACGAGAAGGTTTTGTCGATCCAAAGGGAGCTAACAAAGTGTGCAAGCTCCAGCGATCCATTTATGGACTGGTGCAAGCCTCTCGGAGTTGGAATAAGCGTTTTGATAGTGTGATCAAAGCATTTGGTTTTATCTGAGACTTTTGGAGAAGCTTTGTATTTACAAGAAAGTGAGTGGGAGCTCTGTAGCATTTCGATATTATATGTGGATGACATATTATTGATCGGAAATGATATAGAATTCTGGATAGCATAAAGGGATACTTGAATAAGAGTTTTTCGATGAAAGACCTCGGTGAAGCTGCTTACATATTGGGCATTAAGATCTATAGAGATAGATCAAGGCGGCTTAATAGGACTTTCACAAAGCACATACCTTGATAAAGTTTTGAAAAGGTTCAAAATGGATCGAGGCAAAGAAAGGGTTCTTGCGGTATTACAAGGTGTGAAGTTGAGTAAGACTCAATGCCCGACCACACATGAAGATAGAGAGAAAATGAAAGATGTTCCTATGCTTCAGCCATAGGCTCTATCATGTATGCAATCTGTGTACCAGACCTGATGTGTGCCTTGCTGTAAGTTTAGCGGCGGTACCAAAGTAATCGAGTGGATCCTTTGGACAGCGGTCAAGAACATCCTTAAGTACTTGAGAAGAACTAAGGATATGTTTCTCATTTATGGCGGTGACAAAGAGCTCATAAATGGCAGTTACGTCGATGCAAGCTTTGACACTGATCCGGACGATTCTAAATCATAAACCGGATCGTATTTACATTAAGCGGTGGAGCTGTCGGTTGGTGCAGTTCCAAACAAAGCGTCGTTCTTGGGATCTACATGTGAAGCTGAGTACATAGCTGCTTGGAGCAGCTAATGAAGATGCGGATGAAGGAGTTCATATCCGATCTAGGTGTTGTACCTAGTGTATCGGGTCCAATGAAAATCTTTGTGACAATCTTGGTGCAATTGCCTTGGCAAAGGAATCCAGATTTCACAAGAGAACCAAACACATCAAAAGGCGCTTCAACTCCATCAGGATTTGGTCGGTGGGAGACATAGAGATATGCAAGATACATACGGATCTGAATGTTGCAGACCGTTGACTAAGCCTCTTCCACGAGCAAAACATGATCAGCACCAAGACTCCATGGGTGTTAGAATCATTCTTGTGTAATCTAGATTATTGACTCTAGTGCAAGTGGGAGGCTGAAGGAAATATGCCCTAGAGGCAATAATAAATGTTATTATTTATTTCCTTATATCATGATAAATGTTTATTATTCATGCTAGAATTGTATTAACGGAAACATAATACATGTGTGAATACATAAACCTCTGAGTGTCACTAGTATGCCTCTACTTGACTAGCTCGTTAATCAAAGATGGTTATGTTTCCTAACCATGAACAAGGAGTTGTTATTTGATTAATGGGATCACATCATTGGTTGAATGATCTGATTGACATGACCCATTCCATTAGCATAGCTTTTGATCGTATAGTTTGTTGCTAGTGCTTTTCTTCATGACTTATACATGTTCCTATGACTATGAGATTATGCAACTCCGTTTGCCGAGGAACACTTTGGGTGCTACCAAGCGTCCTGGCGTAAGCTGGGTGATTATAAAGGTACATTACAGGTGTCTCGAAGGTACATGTTGGGTTGGCATATTTGAGATTAGGATTTGTCCTCCGATTATCGGAGAGGTATCTCTGGGCCCTCTCGGTAATGCACATCACATAAGCCTTGCAAGCATTGCAACTAAATGTGTTAGTTGTGAGATGATGTATTACGGGCGAGAAAGAGACTTGCGATGCGAGATTGAACTAGGTATTGGATGCAAGCGATCGAATCTCGGGCAAATAACTATACCGATGACAAAGGAACAACGTATGTTGTTATCTTGATCGACCGATAAAGATCTTCGTAGAATATGTAAAGACCAATATGGGCATCAGGTCCGCTATTGGTTATTGACGAGAGAGGTGTCTCGGTCATGTCTACATAGTTCTCGAACCCGTAGAATCCATGCAACAACGTTTGATGGCGGTCATAATGAGTTTATAAGTATTGATGCACGAAGGTTGTTGAGTCCGGATGTGATCACGGATATGACGAGGAGTCTCGAAATGGTCGAGACATAAAGATTGATATATTGGAAGCCTACATTTGGACATCGGAAGGTTCAGTGAAATCGAGAATTCTGAGATGCTGGGAGGTTACGGAACCCCGGGAACTACATGGGCCCATTGTGGGCCTTGGAGGAAAGGAAGGGCCAGCCCTAGGTGGCGCGCCCCCCTTCCCTAGTCCTATTAGGACTAGGAAGGTGGGCAGGCCCCCCTCTCTCTCTCTCCCCTCAGGAATCCTATTCCAACTAGGATTGGGGGAGTCCTACTCCGGAGGAGTAGGACTCCTTAGTCGCCTCCTCCTCTTGGCGGCCACCTCCCCTTGGCTCCTTTATATCTGAGGGCAGGGGCACCCCAAAACACACAAGTTGATTTCCTTAGCCGTGTGCGGTGCCCCTTCCACCATATTCCACTTTGGTCATATCGTGGCGGAGCTTAAGTGAAGCCCTGCGAGGAGAAGTCATATCGTCGCGGGCTTAAGCGAAGCCCTGCGTCGGTGGAGCATCATCATCGTCCTGCCGCCGTCGTCTTGTGGAACTCATCCCGACACTTTCTGGATCGGGTCAGGGGATCGTCATCGGGCTGAGCGTGTGCAGAACTTCGGAGGTGCCGTCGTTCGGTGCTTGGATCGGTCGGGTCGTGAAGGCGTCGACTACATCAACAGCGTTGTTATAACGCTTCGCTTTCGGTCTCAGAGTGCGTGGGCGGACACTCTTCCCTTCGTTGCTATGCCATCACCATGGTCTTGCGTGATCGTAGGAAAATTTTGAAATTACTCGTTCCCCAACATATCCCAAAGGACCTCAAACAAATACAAAAATTGACGGGCTGCGTGGCGGCTTTAAGCCACTTTATCTCCCGTTTAGGAGAAAAGGCATTACCTCTTTATAGCCTCCTCGGCCTTTTGAACACTTAGTGGGCGGATGCCGCCCTGGCGGACTCGAAGAAATAAAAGCCATATTGGCAACAAACCCGGTCTGGCGGCGCCCAAAATGGGCGAACCAATGCTATTATATATCGCGGCAACTCATCAAGTTGTGGTAGCGGTGCTCGTTGTCGAGCGAAGCGAACGGACACAAGTTCCCCTTCAAAAACCAGTTTACTCGTGTCCCTTGTCCTAACTCCATGCAAGTCACGGTACCGCATTATCAAAAGATAGCATCTGCGGTGTTCGCAGCATCCGTGGCTGCGACACTACTTTCAAGAGTGTTCGATAACGGTAGCCACGAAGTACCTCTTAATGACATTATAAACAACGCGGCCTTAGCGGGCGGATTGCCAAATGGGCCATTGAGCTCCTCCGTTCGACATAACCTATAAGCCACAGCGAGCTGTTAAATCGCATAAGTTTTGGCCGACTTAAGTGCGCGAATGGGTGGCCGAAGTCCCTAAAATGCAGCGCATATTCAACTAGATCATGCACTTGACGGCTCCAAAATGTTGGCTGGTGCAGGGGCTGGCGTCATACAGCGTCTAACCCGGAGATGCGGTTCAATCGTACTCAGATAATGTATCTGAGACTCCAACAACGCGGCGAATCTGAGGCCCTTCTACATGGCCTCCGGATGGCAGTTTCCATGGGCATTCAATGCCTAGAGGTGCCTGAGATTTGAACCTCGCGATATCCCAAATAAATGGAACTTGATCCCAAGGATCTGAAAATGGCAGCTTATCATAGCGCCTTCCTAAAATGTCAGCTCGGTTTGAGGAGCTCAAATTTCACCGTATAACCCGGGATAACAACCAGGCAGCGTGAGGCGTGTTGGCACCAATTGGCGCAAAGCGCGATCCGAATCCTCAACATCTTCCTAGAGGCTGTTCAAGCCATCCGTACTATGGGAGGAATCCGGAAATAACAGCCCGGACCCAACCGCCTTGCCCGACTCAGAACATTACGACACAATTGGCGGTTACGCCAGCGAAGTAACATCCTCAGCCCGTAATAATGGCAGTCATTGCCCGTGGGCGGAACCATTCTAGCCTACCTAACTAGGCAGGAACTTCCGAGACCAAAAGCGAGGCCCGCTGCATAGTCTTGGCGATCTAAAGCCTATAAGGTCCATGAGGAGAGCTTTACAAGAAAAAGCACAACGGAGTCCTTCAAAGGTGTATCTCCGAAGAGGAAGGCGGAATCTTGGCTGAAATTCATGCGGACTCGGCGGGCACTGCCGCCGCAGCCGGGCCCTTGTAGGCAAGGCCTTCCGTGCAGGATTTTTTGGCCGCGGCCAGGCGGATCTCGGGACTTAGTCCAGCGATCGTCGGTTGCCGGCTCTTTGCTAATCAAAGCCACATACCACCCACCGCCCTCAAAACTATACCCATAACCTGGCCCTTCGCGGTCTTGGGACTTGACATGGTTGGACCCCTTAAAGGAGGAACCCACAAGCTAAAATACCTACTGGTCATGGTGGAGGCCAAGCCTGTAAAGACGGCCGAATCCGGACTGGTGATAGACTTTATATCGGGGTAGTACACCATTCTGGCGTCCCCATAGCATCATCGCGATAGCGACCACGAACTTCACGGTCGGCGAGGTCAAACTCTGGTGCAAAACATGGGCATCAAGCTCGACTACGCTTGATCTATCACCCTCAAACTAACGGTCAAGTCGGCGAGCAAGCGGTCTAATCATGGCGGCATCAAACCCAGATTAGTCACGGTCCCTCAAGAGTCCAAGGCGCGCTTTGGGTAGAGGAGCTCGACTCCGTACTCTGGGGGCTGCGGACCACTCGAATCGCTGCTGGATTTACACCATTCTTTATGGTATCTGGTAGCGAGGCAGTTCGCCTGTGACATAATTCATGACTCACCTCGGCGTGCATGTATACGAAGAAAGAAGCCGAGCTCGTCGGCGGGGACAGTTAGACGCATTGGAGGAGGGCGTGATGTGGCAAAGCCCATTCCACATTTTATCAACAACAAGCTCGAAGATATCAAAGCGAAATACAGGCCAAAACATACAGCGTTGGCGAGTTAGTTCTCGCTGCCGGACAAGAAAAAGGACAAACTCAAGCCCAAATGGGAAGGTCCTGTCGATTGTCAAATCCGGCGGATCTTGGGTAGGGGTCTGAAATATCGTCTAGGCGGATGGTAACGGAGACAAGGGACACGATGTTTTTACCCAGGTTGGGCCCTCTCGATGGAGGTAAAACCCTACTCTGCTTGATTAATATTGATGATATGGGTAGTACAAGAGTGGATCTACCACGAGATCGAGAGGCTAAACCCTAGAGGCTAGCCTACGGTATGATTGTTGTTAGTCCTACGGACTAAAACCCTCCGGTTTATATAGACACGGATAGGGTTAGGGTTACAGTCGGTTACAATGGTAGGAGATCTACATTTCCGTATCGTAAGCTTGCCTTCCACACCAAGGAAAGTCCCATCCAGGACACGGGGCGAAGTCTTCAATCTTGTATCTTCATAGGTCCGAGTCCGGCCAGCGGTGATAGTTGACTATCCGGACACCCCTAATCAGGACTCCTCGGTAGCCCCGAACCAGGCTTCAATGGCGATGAGTCGGTAGCGTGGGTGTCTTGACATTGCGGCGGGTTCTTCTCAAATTCCATATACTTGTCGAATAGTGTCGAACACGATAAATGCTGCGCTCCTTGGCTTCCGCCCAATAATGGCCATCTTCCACGTGTTTGAATGAATCACGAAAAGCCGGGGTATTTTACACTTGTCCCCTAGCTGCGCCAAATGAGCCACATGTAAAAGGGCGAGGATCTAGATCTGAGTCACACCATCCCCCCTCATGAGCTTTCATCGGGCGCCTCGACAAAATCCATTCCATCATGGACGGTCGGCGGCTCCTCCTCTCGCGCTCCCAGCCCTCGGCACAGAAGTGGGAGAGATGCTCGGTCCGCATGGCGAGCTAGTGACACTCAATCAAGGATTTCTTCCCCGGCCTTCATGGTTCCGGTTCTAGCGGACTCGCCACCTATAAAGGCGGAAAGCAATCGGAGAGTGTCCTCGATCCCTCAAAGGAGGCGGGTATGCTTTATCTCTTATCTAGTAAGAGGACTCGGTTTCCGATTCATCCGTTTCTCCGGGGCTCTTGGAGTTCTCTGACCTCGGTTGCACCACCTTCGCCTGCCTCCATTTTGCACATCGCGGGCTTCGTGGCCCTTTGCGAACTGTTCTTGGCGTCGAGGCTCATTTTGCGGCTGCGGAAGAGATTATTCTGCCTTGTACCCCATTCTCATGAGGGTCAATATATCAAGTGGGCAGAGCGAGCTATGGCGCATCGCGGGACGGATATCTATCCGGAACCCGAAGAAAGCGTCGAAGACTGGCCTTGGAATGGTTTTATATAGAAGGCGTCCGCTGCGGATCTGTTCAGATCGGTCTCCGGAGTTCAGCAATGCTCCTTGGAAAAGCGCTGAGTTGGCACCACGGAGCCCCGGAGGAAGGCGACGGGGCGTCCTTTACGATGATCCGAATAAGATTGTTAGCTAATTCCGGACTGACCATGATCGGTGTCATGGCCACATGTATTATCTGAGAAGTGCGGCCGCTCCGGTATAAGGGCCACCCATGTGGGATTTCAGCGGGAGGGCGATGCCACCCGTCATGGCCGTAAGGGGCGGGATTGGTCACCGATCTGGTGAAGATCTTGTCCGGCGCTGTACAAGGGAGAAGAAGGATTTTCTCCACGTCGGTCCATTGAGCGGATTTTCTATGAACAATCCTCGAAGCTGGGTAGCGGACATTTCTTTTGCACATCGATCCGTATTCCCATGGTTAGGTATCTCATTTTGTGATTTTGAAGCGAGGAACTGCGCCGGGCCGTAAAAGACATAAACAGCCCGCCTCCACAACCCGAGGATCGGGCGGCTCCTCGATCAAACCTCAAGAGGATCCGGACATATTGGTGGAGCTGATTGATGGGGTATTTCACTGGCGAGCATCGATAATGCCTTGGTTGCCATTCTGACCGATTACCGGAATACTTCCAGCCTCACGAGTGGCGAGACCGAGGTCCCAATACTCGATAATGACCCATTCGTGCTTATTTTTATCACCGTATACCAATGGTGTTTAGCGAGGGGTGCCTTGAGGCGGGAGGCCGAGCCAGCTGACTAGCCAACAAGGGCATACGACCCCTTGAGCTAAAAAAAGTGCGGTCCGGATCAAGCGCGCCCATAGCAGTATGGCGCGTCACCATTTTCAAGTTGATTCTTGGAAGGCGTACTAACGCTGGTGCTCTTTTCAGGAAAAAAGCGCTCGCGGATTAATGTCGGAGAGGTTGCCAATCGAGCCTCCGCCAGCCAGGCTCAAAGCCAAATCGAAGCGGAGGCGAGCACGAGGCGTCGTCGGATGCTCCTCAAGCGAGAGGATGCCGACAGTTGTCCGCCACCAACTCAGAGGTGGAAGTGCCATGAATCCACAGGCGCCGCGGACAGTTCTTCGTGGCGTATGTTTCTCCCCGAGGCATTGAATGCCTTCAATTCGGGAGATCGCACCTCCGTGCCGCTCAAGATGGTCTAGCGAGCCACGGGCGGTATGTAAAGGACATCTGGTGAGAAATTTGGCGGTTATATATGCGGTGCCCCGAGACTTAAAGTAGTTAGAATAACTGATTTAAGGATCATTTGTTATCTGAGGATCTTACAAAAAGAATACCCGACTGTCCCGGGGCTTGAAGAATGCTAGGCCCAACTTGAGGCCGCACTAGCATCTTGGGGGAGCCACGAGACCCCCTCGGTAATATATGCTTGAAAGATAAGTAGTTTGTGAAGTGTGGCGTGTGTGTAAATCTGACAATAATATTGCAGATGGCGCCGGACTAGATCCGGACAAGCAACAACTCTTATGTCGGTTGAAGGCCGGCGAGAATGTGCTTACAAGGGTGAGGCAAGAGAAAAATAATCTCCAGTATGCCAACACCCAGCTGGGTGAGGAACTAAAGGATGTTCATGCCCAGCTGTCTGACTCCGTGAAGGAGAATCGGCGACTTCGTCGCGGCATTTATAGTAAGTGCTTGAGCGAACTTTGAAAAAGAGTTCGGCGAGGAAGTCAACTAACAGAGTTATGTCTGTAGGTGTCGGTATCAAAACCGGCGGATCTCTGGTAGGGGGTCCCGAACTGTGCATCTAGGCGGATGGTAACAGGAGACAAGGGACACGATGTTTTACCCAGGTTCGGGCCCTCTTGATGGATGTAAAACCCTACGTCCTGCTTGATTAATATTGATGATGTGTGTTACAAGAGTGGATCTACCACGAGATCAAGGAGGCTAAACCCTAGAAGCTAGCCTATGGTATGATTGTTGTTCGTCCTATGGACTACAGCCGTCCGGTTTATATAGGCACGGAGAGGGCTAGGGTTACACAAAGTGGGTTACAAAGGTAGGAGATCTAAAAACCCGTATCGCCAAGCTTGCCTTCCATGCCAAGGAAAGTCCCATCCGGACACGGGACGAAGTCTTCAATCTTGTATCTTCATAGTCTTGGAGTCCGGCCGATGATGATAGTTCGGCTATCCGGACACCCCTAGTCCGGAACTCCCTCGGTAGCCCCGAACAAGACTTGGTGACAACGAGTCCGGTAGCGTATATTGTCTTTAGCTTTGCAAAGCGGGTTCTCCTTCAAACTTTATGTTCCGTCGAATAGTGTCCGGCTTCCTTATAAATGTTGTGCTCCTTGGCTTCTCGCCCAATAATGGCCTTCTTCCGTGTCGTACAAATGTGAAAGGCTGGGGTATTTTCACATTTTACCCCTAGCCATCTTGAGCAGGCACGCCTATAAGAGGCGAGGATCTAGATCAGCCCACCATCCTCCATCCATAAGTTCTCATCGAGCGCCTCGACAAAAATCCATTCCATCATGGATAGCCGGCCGTGGCTCCTCCTCTCGCTCCCAGCCCTAAGCCAGGAGATTGGGAGATGCTCGAGTTCCACACATCGAGCTAGTGGCACTCCAAACTTTCATGGTTCGGTTCGAGCGGACTAGCCACCTACAAGGGTGGAAGCGGCGGAGGCATCCCAACCCTTCAAAGGGAGGCGGGTATGCTCTGTCCCCTATCAATAAGGGGACTCGGTTTCCCATACATCCGTTTCTCCGGGGCTCCTAGAGTTATCGGACTCAGCTTCACCACCTCGCCCGCCTCCATTTTGCACATCGCGGGCTTTGGAGCTCTTCTTGAGCTGTTCTTGGGCATCGAACCCCATTTTGCGCTCTGGAAGAGATTGTTTTGTCTCGTACCCGTTCTCATGAGGGTCGATATATCAAGTGGCGGGCGAAATATGGCGCATCGCGGGACGGATATCTATCCGGCACCCGAAAGCGTCCGAAGGCTAGCCTTGGAATGGTTCTACATGGAGGCGCCCTCTGCGGATCCAGTTCGGATCGGCCTCCGGAGTTCAACAATGCTCCCTTGAAGAAGCGCTGAGTTGGCGCCCTTGAGCCCTCAGCGGGAAGATGATAGGGCGTCCATTATCGATGGGCGGATTAGGTTCTTGGCCCTCGGATTGACCATTATTGGAGTCATGGCCCGTGCATTATCACGAGGCATGCAGCCACTCCAATATAGGGGCCACCCTATGTGGGATTTCAGCGGGAAGATGGCGCCACCGTCATGGCATAAAGGCAGGCTCGGTAGCCGATCGGCAAAGATCTGTCCGGCTTGTACAAGGGAGAGGAGGAGGACTTCCTCCGCGCGAATCCGTTGAATGGATTTTCTATGAATAACCCTCGGAGCTGGGTAGCGGATGTTCATCTACCCGATCCATACTTTTAAAGTCAAGTATCTTACTCTATGATTTGGCCTTGGGAGCTGCGCCGGGGCGTGGAGGGCATCTGAAGCCTAACTCCACGGCCGAGGATCCGGGCGATCCTTGATCGACCTCGAAGAGGATCCGGACGTAAAGGTGGAGCTGATTGGCGGGGTGTTCCACCAGCGTAGCATAGACAATGCCCTAGTAGCCATTACGGTGACTACCCGGTTTGTTTCCGGCCTCCCGGTGACTCGACCGAGGTCTTGACACCATCATTTGATCCACGCTCAATTCGACCATCCCATGCGATGGTGCATCACGGGAGGTGCCTTTAAGGCGGGAAGCCGATCCGTGGCGGCCGGCCAACAAAGGTCGATCCGGCCCGGTGAGGCGGAAGAAGTCTGACAGCGAACCAAAGCGTTGCCGCAGCAGATGCAGACACCGCTATTTTTAAGGAAGGATCCCGGAGGTATATTAATGCTCATAACTTTTCGGAAAAAGCGCTTTGGGCGGTGTCGGAGAGGTTGCCAATCAAGCCTCCATGACCATGCTCCAACGCATGGTCGGGAGGAGGCGAATACAAGGCATGAGCGGACACTCCTCCGACGGAGGATGCCAGCGAGCTGTCGCCACCGGTCGAGGTGGAGGCGCCATGAATCCTGGCGTCGCGGAAAGTTCTTCGTGGCGTGTTTCTCCTGGGCGTTAAATGCCTTTGATGTGGGAAGCAGCACCTCCGTGCCACTCAAGATGGGTTAACGAGCCACGGAGTAGTATGTGAAAGACATACGGGTAAGTAATTTTAATAGTTATATATGCGGTAGCCCCGAGACTTAAAATAGTTGAAATAACTGATTTAAGGATCAATTATTATCTGAGGATCTTACGGAGAAGAATACCCATCTATCCCGGGAGCTCCAAGGTGCAAGGCCCAACTTGAGGCCGCCTTGGCGCCACCTGAGGGAGCCACGAGACCCCCCTGGTAAGGCGTACTTTGAAAAGATAATTATTTAACAAAGTGCGGCGTGAATCGACAATAATATTGCGAGAGCGCGGACTAGATCCGGACAAGCAACATCTACTGCGTCGGCTAAAGGCGGCGAGAGGTGCTTATAAAGGTGCAGCGGAGAGAAAAAAGCTCAAGATGCCCACACCCAGCGAGGAGAAGAGCTGAAAGGTGTTGGGCCCAGCTATGCAGCTCCGTGAAGGAGAATCAGTGACCGTCGCGACATTTATAGTAAGTGCTTGAACAAATTCCTTTGAAAAGAAGAATTGGCGAAGAAGTCGATTGCGAAATATGGCTTTAGGTGTGCTCACAGTGCGCCTGCGGAGAAATGCAGGTCAGCGGGTGACCAACTTCCGAGCTGGTGCAATTGCTCGAGCGTGTTGGCGGCGATGAGTGGCGTCGTTCATGCTTTATGGCCATCTGTTTCCCTACCGAGGGCCTTGGTGAGCTTCTTGAGAAGCTTGAGGGGAGTCTGGCGGCGCCTCCGTTTGTGGAAGATATCGGCCTGCCGTCGAGGCGCCGAGGAGGCTGGGCCATGGTGAAGACACGTTACCGAAGGCTGACCCAAACCACATGGCGAGGTCGGACTGCGGGGCTGATGGGAAGGAGATCCTGTGAGCTTGATGTATGGCCAAGTAGAACGGCGCGAAATATTCCCAACAGGATTTGTAAATTAGACAGCTGTTAGATGGGATTGAGGAGGAGTACAATCGGTCGGTTTGCGATGTAATTTGAAATGACATGTAAAATGCCTTCTAGCGGATTGTAGATCGTTTGTCTTTGCGGACCGTTTCGCTTCAACCTCGGGACCCAACAGTCGGAGTGTGTCGAATACCCTTACGGTTATAAAGAACCGGGGCATGCATGGAGACAAAGGCGTCGGGGTCATAATTGCTTTATCGGACAAGTGCCCAACTAGTTATGTTATATTACATGGTTAGTAGAAACATCTTCAAGGGAGAATAGTTATGTCAAGGGTTCCTTTCCACAGGAGGCATGTCCTAAAGTGCAATGCGGACTGCAAAATAGCGAGAAAAAAGCATATGGGGCAGAAAAATAAGTAAGTAATAAATCATCTTTCAAGTCACCGACCGAATATTCTCTTAAAACGCTAGCTTTCGGCTTCACCCGGTCGAGGTACACATTTGTGTGGCGATGTAATCAATGAGAGGTGCTCCTTTACCTCCTAGCGAACAATCGGGAGCGTAGGGGTAAGCACAGGTGCGAACAACCCAGCTTGGCCAAAACTTAAGTCATATCGATGCATACAATGGTGAATAAAAGGTACATGCGGAAGTATGACACATGTATTGGGCATGAAGCCCGTATGAATAATCTTACATTAAAAAGCCCCGGTATAATGAGTGCGAGGAGCACATCAAGTGTGTGCGAACAAAGCGCAAATCAGCCTATAAAAGGTATTGAAAAAGAAAGTGGAAGAAGGAGGGACAAGAGGCGGTAAAAAAATATAAAAAGGGTGGGCCGGGGGTGAGGCGAACCCGGAGTCAGCGTTAAGCGTAGAATCTTGGAGGCGGGCTGCGTTCCATGGGTTCGGCTCGAGTCGGTTGTCGGATCGTTCACGTGGGCGGTATGCTCCGCGGTCGAGGACTTGAGTCGATGATGAAGGACCTTCCACTTGGGCTTAAGTTTGTCCTTTTCTTCTCCGGCGTAGAACAAGTTCGCCAACATTGTAGGTTTTGGCCCGTACTTCTACCTTTGATATCTTGAGCCTGCTGGCGATAAAATGAGGAGCGAGCCTTTGCCCGTCCGCTCCTCCTCTAAGGCATCAAACTATCCTACCGATCAACTCGGCTTCTCTTTCTTCGTACATGTGCACGAGGTGAGTCATGAATTATATCGCGGCAGAACTGCCTCTGCGCCGTATCTCATGAAAAATGGTGTGAATCCGATGATTCGGTTTGGCGTGGTCCGCAACCCCAGTCTGGTCGAGCTCCTCTACCGGTCGTGTTAGATTCCTTGAGGACCGTACTAATGCTGGGTTTGATGCGCTCATGATTAGACCATTTGCTGCGCTCGACTTGACCGTTAGTTTGGGGTGATAGGCTGAGCGTGTCGAGCTTGATGCCCATGTTTTGCACGAGTTTAACCTCGTCGGCCGTGAAGTTCGTGCCGTTATCGGTGATGATCTTTGTGGGGGCGTAAAGCGGTGTACTACCGGATATGAAGTCTATCACGGTCCGGATTCTGCCGTTTTAACGGCTTGGCCTCAATCCATTTGGTGAATTTGTCCACCATGACCAATAAGTATTTGTGCTTGTGGGTTCCCCCTTTAAGGGGTCCAACCATGTCAAGCCCCGGACCATGACGGCGGGGTAATGGGTATAGTTTTGAGGCGGTGGGTGGCATGTAGCTCGATTAGCAAAGAGCGGCAACCGGCGCATCGTTGGACTAAGTCTGAGCATCTGCCGGGATGTCGGCCAATAAAATCCTGTCTGAAAGGCCTTGCCTACAAGGGCCGGGCTGCAGCGTCGTGCCCTTGAGTCCGGCGTGAATTTCAGCGGGAGATTTCGCCCTTCCTCTTGAGATACACCTTTGAAGGACTCGGTTGTGCTTTTCTTATAAAGTTCTCCATCATGGACCTTGTAGGCTTTAGATCGCCCGAACTATGCAGCGGGCCTCATTTTGGTCTTGAGAAGTTCTGCCGCATTAAGTAGGCTAGGAATGGTTCTATCCACAGGGCAATTACTGCCATTATTTTGTGAGCTGAAGGTGTTATTTCGTTGGGTGAGCACTTGATTGTGTCGAGAATAGTGCGAGTTAGGTGATGCGGTGGCTCCGGATTATTATTTCGGACTCCTCTTCCCATATCTGGATGGATTAAAGAGCCGTTCGGGAAGATGTTTGGAGGGGCGGCGTCTCGTTTCAGCGCCGATGTGTGCTAACACGTCTGCTGCTGGTTATTATCCGGGCTACATGGTGGAATTCGAGTCCTTTGAACCGGTGACATTTTAGGGCGGCGTTGCGGTAAGCTGCCATTTTGGATCTTTGGCGTCAAAGTCTCCATTTACTTGGGATATTGCGAGGTTTGAATCGCGCACCTCTAGGCGTTGAATGCCCATGGAATTGCCATCCGGAGGCCATGTAGAAAGGGCCTCGTATTACGGCTGCGTTGTTGGAGTCCATGTACATTATTTGAAATTGAAAGTGCGTTATATCGACTAGAGGGGGTGAATAGGCGATTTTAGAGAATTTACAAATTCTTCTTTGAGAATTTGCTGGTGAGAAATTCCTTAGCGAAGAAATACATGCAGCGGAATAAGTACTCGAAGTAAGCATAGCAGATTACAAGCATAGTCATCATGATGAAATGAAGACAATCACAGTCTGAAAGCGTAATCACGAGGATAACACAAGATGAAGACAAAGCGGTGAAGAAATTGAGCGAGGAAATTGAGAAAGTCTTGATCAAAGTCTTCAAACACAGATATGACAAACACTCAACACGATAATGAGGAAATGAAAGGTTGAGGAAATAGAACCGATTAGGTTGGTGAAGACAATGATTTGGTAGACCAGTTCAACTGCTTTGTCTCGGTTATGCGTCTGGTTGGGCGGTGAGTATTTAAACTCGAGGACCGCGATCCGGACACCCGATCCTTGAGCACGCAGCTCGGGACACCAAGTCCTCACCGTATTCTCCTTGAACTAAGGTCACGCAGACCTCGTCCAATCACTCGTGGTAAGTCTTGAGCGACTTCCAAACCTTCACATACTTGGTCACTCGGCGATCCACAATTCCTCTTGGATGCTCTAGACCGTGGCGCCTAACCGTCTGGAAGAAGCACAGTCTTCAAAGGTAAAAGCGTCGGATCCCGCGGGATCAATTTCTTGATGATGCTCAATCACTTTGGGTTTGTTGGGGTTTGGTTTTGGGTTTTCCTCACTTTTGGGTTTTCCTCACTTGATGATTTTCGCTCAAAGTCCTCGGAGGATGGGTTGCTCTCAAATGACAAGTGTCAAGTTCTCTCGGGCAGCCAACCAACTAGTGGTTGTGAGGCGGCTATTTATAGCCTAGGGAGCAGCCCGACATGATAAGACATAAATGCCCTTCAATGATATGACCGTTAGGTGGATAAGATATTTGGGACAGGTGGTAGCGACACGACAGCAGTCGGAAATTTGAACATCAAATTCCTCGGGGCTATCATGTTCCTCCTTTGTGTAGGCAATTCGCCTTTGGCGAATTCCTAACTCCTCGATCGAGAACAAATTCCTCGGTGACGGAAGAGCTTCGTCTACATCCTTTGAAGAAATTGTTGAAGCTGTATGAGATTTCAAAAGCTTCACTCGAAGGGATTGGTAGGTGTAGGATTTTGAGTTGAGCATCAAATGGAAATTTTTCCTTAGTATTTCCTCGACCCCCTTTAACGATGCGGTGTTTCCTATGACTCAAGAAAGAAAATGAAACTACGAAAACAAAAGTCTTCACGCTTCATGTTCCTCAAGCGAATACCAAGTCTTGAGGATCACACCAATTTCTTCACTTTCAAAGTCTTGAGAAAGTCTTGAATATCAAATTCTTGATTGAAGAACTTCATTTTTAGAATTCGACTTTCTCTGTAAATATCAAACTCCTCATAGACTTATAGACACTGTGTACACTCACAAGCGCATTAGTTACTTAACCTATAAGTCTTCAATACACCAAAATCACTAAGGGGCACTAGATGCACTTACAATCTCCCCTTTTGGTGATTGATGACAACATAGGTTAAGTTTTCAACGAGGATAAATATATGAAGTGTAAATACTGATAATGAGGATTTTGATTGCAAGATATAGAAGAACTCCCCACGAAGATGTGCATAGTGAGAATTTGCTTTTGAGGCAATGCACATTTGAAGAATTGAATCATGGAGATCTCCCCTATATCTTGTAATTCATACGCATTTGACATATAATATGAGAATTTGAAATGCATGATGAAATATGGTGCTTGATGATATACGAGCATGCAAAATAATGCATAAAAAGTATCGAGCCCAATGCGTATGAGGAATTTGAAACTTTCATGAGTATCGGATCCCAAATCGATTTGAAGATTTTCAACGAGCTCATGAGGATCGAGCATAACAAATATCGAGCATATCAACACTCGTAATCAGAGCATAGAGCAAAAGCATAATGCATCAAAAGTATCAAAGCACCATCGGGTTTAAGATTACAACTCGATCAATAAAGGTTTGGAAGAGCGAGTTGTAACTTAATAAAATATTGTATATAGACAAAAGCGAGACCGGCTTGAAGACTAACTCAAATTTCTCCCCTTTGTCATCGAATGACCAAAAGGATCGGCGAGGACTAACGCTCTTGAAGAATTTCAAGTTGAAGGCGGGCGCTTGACATTAGCCGGGGTTGTTCGTTGAAGTAGGACCAGCAGCGATGTCTTCCAAATCTTCATTTTCATCGATGTCGCGAGATGAAGAATAGGAGCTAGCCACCAAGGAAGGAACTTTGACTTTCTTGAATTTCTTGGAGGAGGTGCAGACCAGTCAAATTCTTCCTTGAGTCCCATTGATTGCAGTTCTTCTTCATTGTAGACATGTGAAAGAACAGCCAGTGCGCTTGAAGGTTTCATGAAGATAGTAGTGGTTTTCTTCTTTGCATTGTGAGTTGAGGTCAGGTTGTAAGAAGAGTACCAAGCGGCGTTTGACCCACTTATGATTGCGATCAACCTTGATGAAGGCGAGGAGTAACTCACGATCGATCATCACCACAGGTGCGATAGCTTGAGGACTATGCTGGCGAGGTATTTTTCTTTGAGTCATGTGTGGCGAGTCATCATTGGTGG
The DNA here is from genome assembly GCA_021605205.1 of Aegilops longissima. NCBI lineage: Eukaryota > Viridiplantae > Streptophyta > Magnoliopsida > Poales > Poaceae > Aegilops > Aegilops longissima. The sequence continues at coordinate 40,851,016 of CM038680.1, read as the reverse complement.
AGTAGGATCTGCTTTGAAACTGTCCATCAATGGGCGAATGCCTTCATCTATCACAGCGATAGCCTTTCCCTTTTCATCGGTGAGGTAATTGGCGTTTGAGGACTTCAATCGAGGCGGTAGCTGCGGTGGTTCAAAGTGTCGACCTTGTAATTGGTGAAGATCTTGACTGATGAATCTCATAATCCAAGGTGCATAAGGCTTCACTCAAAAGGTGACATGGCAATGTTAGCGAGTCCTCATGAAGAAATCATGGAAATTGGCGGGAGCGCCATGGATGATGTTGAAAAGCATATTCTTCATGATGCCAGCGACTTCTTCATCATTGAGTCGTGGCCCTTGATAGGACTCATAGTCTTCGTCAAAATTCGATAGGCTGTCCGAGGCACATATAATAATTCCTTGACGAGAATTTGGTTCTTGGAGCTTGCCTTGGCTTCAAAGGCTTCATCGGCACTTGCATATAGTGATTTGAAAGTTCCTTTTCTTCATAGATCGGCGTGCACCATCAAGCGGAGGACTGAGTGGTAGGACGCGAAGCAATTCACTTCTTTGGTGCCTTGTAGTGAGTGTTTTCGGTCATCAATCTAAGACCCATGAAGTTACATCTTGACGTCTCCGGTGATGTGCGAGGTTGCATAGGCTGAAGAATTAGCTCTTCGTTCCAATCACAAATATCGGTCAGAAGTTTAGAAGACTGCGTCGTGAAGAACACTTAGGGCGGGCTCAAAGCTGGCGGCGACTCCATATCCACATGAGGAATATGAGCATGATCGAAGATTTTGTCCTTGTTGAAAAGCGAGGAATAGAAGTTGGCTTGGTGGCAGTCGAGCGCCTCTTCCTAATTCGAGCAGAATCATAAGGATTATATTGATGAAGAACACATGCTCGGCAAAGAAATCTTCAGCCTTGAACTTTTGCTTGGTTGAGCGGATTCTTTTGCTTTGGCGAGAGGGTGTCGATGAGTTGCATCACCACCTCGGGAATCGTAAGTTCAGGTTCTTGACTTGGAATTTCTTGGTCCTCAACATGCGATCGAGGATTTTCAGCGGCTGGCGGCAGTTTCATCGGCACTAGTGGCTGGAATTTCTTCATGCCGAGAACTCGTGGGTTGATTTTCTTGAGTCTATTTGGAGCGATCATGCGGGGAGTGAGGAACTTGTTGAGCGGGGTGAAGAGAGGAGTATTGGGATCTGACTTTCCCAAAGTCATCATTGATCCTTTGAGTGGTGCATCAATATCCACATCTTCATTTTCAATTTCCTCGATACCAGCTTGAGGAATTTCATGGTCGATGAGGAATGGCTGGGGTTGAAGGATTGCTTCCACTTCAATTTCTTCATCAATTTTCTCTGGCGAAGCGGAGATTGATGTTCTTCATCAGATCCGGTTGGCACCTCATATTCTTCTCCAAAGGAACTACTTCCTTTGATGGTATGGAGAAATTGGAATAGCATCAATTGGGTTTTCAACGGAGCTGGTCATTGGCTTCATTTTCTTGTGATCGAAGAATCGGCGCTTGGTGATGCTTTCCTTTTCTTCACAGCAGCTCGTTCCGCAGCCTTGGTTTCTTCACATCGAAGCGGATGGAAGAATTGGAGTTGGAGTTAGGCGGGGAGGGCTGAGGAATTTGGTGCAGTTTCTTGAGAACAAGCGATGCAGTTCCCTGTCTTGAGCAATTTCTTGAGGGCCAGTCGGTTGCCTGACAGCGATTTCTTGAGCGCACCACTAGTGGGTGCCTGGCATTTCTTCGGCGGCTGGAATTTCTTCATCAGCCTGGAATCAGCATTTTCTTGATAGGCTGAGCGATGCTTGACTGAGGATTTTCATGTTGCGCAGTGCAGCAACACTTGTGATTTTCTTCGTCGGATCGTGAATCTGGTCTTGACTACTTGCCAATCAGCATAGTATGTGTCGAAGTTCTTCTTGAGGTTCTGAATTTCAGTTTGGATTTGAAGGAGTTCCTCGGTGTCATCTTGACAACATTTTCTTGAGAACCTCTCCTTCTGTATTGAGCCTTCTTGATTTCCCTCGCCTTCTCAAACTTCCATTTTCTTCAGCGATGAAGTGAGTCAACGCATGACTTTGACCAGGTGTCAAAGGAAGATCGAGCGAGAGGGTATTGGGATCATTGTGCGGAGTCGATGAAGTCGAGGACTTTCTTTGGGTCCAAAAGCGATGTACAGATGTACCTTTGGCTCTAGCGGCCCTAACTTGGCGGTCTCGATGATTTCTTCAAGTTCTTCATCGGATGCCTCATCATCGGATGTACGTGGACTACAAGCTGTTTCTTCCTTGGGCTAGGCGAGGACCACGTCCATTGTTGCTTTTGTCTTCATGAGTCGGGCGGATGAAGAATTGGGGCAGGTGAGGAACTTGCGAGAGATGCGAGGCAATTGAAAACCAGCAGTCCTTTGACAAGTAGCTAGGTGCACGAGGCGAAGGTTTGGGCCGGGCAGTTGAGGACTTTGATGGAGCGATGGCGGTGTGAGAATTTGCTCTTGAGAATTTGCTGAGAGGAGCTTGATGAACTTGGCGTGAGTAGCAGATGATGAAACACTTGGCTTATTAGCAGACTTCTTTTGCATTGATTTCCTCGGTTTGACCGAGACCTCGATGTGGCGGCAGTGGCAGAATCCTCATTGAATTTCTTCACGCTTCCTTTGCTTGCTTAGCCAACTTTGCTTGGCGTTTAGCCCTCATCGGAAAGTCCTCACGCGTTTGGCGCTAGTGGGATCAGCTATTTGGCTGGTGCCAAAGGAGCTCTTGGGCATGGAGGATTTAGCGAATTTCTTCATGTACTTAGGTGTTACATATCGGTATTCCTTCCATTCCGTGCCCATCTCCGTTCAATCTTACGAATCGCACCTTGCGTTGATTTTTCTTTCCTCATCGGTGTCGATAGTCGGCATATATTTCCTCGGGGATTTGAATCTGTCATGACCTCGGGTTTCTTTCCTCCCTTCTGCGGCTTCTTACCATCGCCATTTTCTTGGTTGAGAAATTGAACAATTGAGTTCTCTGAAGAAGTGTGCAGTTTTCTTCGAGCAGCTGCAAATGAGTTAAGTTGATGAGAACCTAGGGATTCAGCGGCGGACATTTGTACTGTGAGCAGAGTATAGGTGCGAGGAATTTGAAGAGGTCATATCGTTCTCGGAGGTTTTCAAAAGAACAAGTTTGAGGATTTTGACGGATGAGCCTTGAAGAATTTCAATAAGCGTTCTTTGTCTTAGGTTCGAGTTGTATAGATCGAAGATCCACACAATTGAGGAATCTTGAAGAAAATCATTGCTAGAGAAATGAGTCAAGAGATTTGAGGTGTTCATATGTGTGAAGATTTGGAGAATAAACACCTTTGAAGAATTTGAAGAAAATTTGAGAATCAAATCGAGTAATAAAAGTAACTTTTAATTTACGAAGTGAAGAACACGACGAACTGAGATGAACAGTTGGGAAGTTAAATCGTTCAGATCTTCTCCGCCCTAACTTGGCGAGAGAAATCAGCTACGGCTGACGGCGGAGTGAAGATATTCCACGGTCGGTAGCGAATCGTCGGCGAAGAGGTCAAAGCGGTGAAGCTTTTCCTCACGGCTGACGATGGAGTAGCGGCGGCGCTAGGGTTTGAGGAGCTCGGCGGGAGAGAGGTCGGCGGAGTAAAAAGTGAGGAAGGGAGAGAGGGTATTTATAGCCACGGTGAAAGCGGATCGTCCGAAGATTTAGGACGAGCGTGCCTGACCGCTTCCTTCTCACGACATGTGTCACCCACGTCTTGTGTAGTGGAGATCGTGTGCGATCGTGGGTGAATATAATAATGCATCGTGGGATGCGGAGCAGTTTAATGGTAAAAGCGAAGTTTGGATAAGATTCGTTTTAAAAGTTCCGTTGCAATTTCTTCATTTATCAAGGACACGATGAAGAATTTGAGCGAGTTTCAAAGTAGAACGCACATGAAGAATTTGTGAATGGATTGGGTTGAGTATAGCATAGAGGGAAGGTCGATCACATTCACTTAGCGAGAAAAAGCGACTTGAAGAAATAGCCATAAGTGAATCTTGTAGAGGACATAAATCCATATATATATATAGCCAATGAAGAAAGGCAGCGGAAGCAGTGAAGATTTTGCAAAAAGTTGAAGAATTTGAAAAAGCTGAAGAATTTCAAAAGCGAGGAAAAACTCAAATTGAAGATTTTCAACTTTGGTGGTGGCGTGACCCACCGTATAAGAATGATGATTTCAGACACAGCGTACAATTGTCGTAGGGTTACGAGAATCAAATTCTTCATTAATTTCTTCACACTTAGAGTGTTATTCTTCATTGATTGAAGAAAACGTTTCTTCATGTGTTGCACATCTAAGTCATCAATTTTGCATAAGTGTTAGGATGTGTGTCCTTTTCAAAGAACGTTCGAAGATTCTAAGATATTTAGCTCACACGCAACTTGCTAAATCTCTTCTCATCCAAGGGCTTAGTGAAGATATCAGCTAGCTGTTCTTGATCTTCACGTGCTTTCGATGGAGATGTAAGCCCTTCAACACATGATCACGAAGAAAATGATGGCGAATTTGAATGTGCTTTGTCTTGAGTGCTGAAGCTGGGTTGTGAGCAATCTTGATGGCACTCTCATTGTCACGATGAGAGGCACATTCTTCACGTTGATGCCGTAGTCCTTGAGGTTTGCTTCATCCATAGTAATTGAGCACAACACGAGCCAGCAGCAATGTATTCAGCTTCGCGATGGACGGTGATCATGATTCTGTTTCTTGAGGACCAACGGACCAAAGATCGTCAGAAATGACAAGTACCAGATGTTGACTTGCGGTCCACGATCACCAGCATAGTCAGTCAGAATATCAATGAGATCAAAAGTAGAGCCCTTGGGGTACCATAATCCTAGTGTTGGTGTGTGAGCTAGATATCGAAGAATATGCTTCACAGCCTTATGGTGTGATTCCTTGGTGTAGCTTGAAATCGGGCACACATGCAAACACTAAGCATTATATCTGGCCTAGATGCACATAAGTACAATAAAGAACCAATCATGGGCGGTATACCTTGTGATCGAAGTCAATACCATTTTCATCGATTGCATAGATGGCCATTTGTGGGCATAGGAATTTTGACACCTTTGCAATCTTGCATGCGAATTTCTTGAGGACATCTTTGAGGTATTTCTCTGAGATATGAATATGCCATTGTGTTGTTGTGAATTTGAAGACCTAAGAAGAATTTCAACTCTCCCATCATAGACATTTGATATTCTTCACTCATCATATAGGCAAATTCATCACTATAACGTTGGTCGATACAGCCAAAGATAATATCATCAACATATATTTGGCACACAAACAGTTCACCATCATAAGATTTAGTAAAGAGAGTAGGGTCGAGTGAACGGGTGTGAAGCCATTCTTCACGAAGAATTCCTTCAATGTATCATACCACGCTTGGGGGCTTGCTTGAGGCCATAGAGGGCCTTATTTAGTCTGAAGACTTTGTCGAGGATTCTTTGGATCTTCAAAACACAGGGGTTGAGCAACATATACTTCTTCCTCAAGCTTACCATTGAGGAATGCACTTTTCACATCCATTTGATATAAAGTGATATTGTGATGGTTAGCATAGGCGAGTAATATCTTGAATAGACTCAAGTCTAGCAGCAGTGCAAAAGTTTCATCGAAATCAATTCCTTCAACTGCGTGTAGCCTTGAGCTACTAGTCGTGCCTTATTCCTCACCACAAGACCATTTTCATCTTGCTTGTTGCGGTAGATCCACTTTGTGCCAATGATATTATGCTTGCGAGGATCTGGGCGTTTGACCAGTTCCAGACGTTGTTGAGCTCGAGCTGATGTAATTCTTCTTGCATGGCCTGAATCCCTCCGGCTCGAAATGCTTCATCTACCTTAGTGGGCTCTGTGATAGAGACAAAAGCATAGTGCCCACAAAAGTTAGATAAATGTGAAGCTTTTGGCGAGTGAGAGGACTGGCGCTTCAATGTCATCGATGATCTTGTCAACTTGCACTTCTTTTTGCAGCGAGGATGAGCTGGTTGTCTTGAGGAATTTGATCATTTTCCTCGGCACCATTTTCTTGACATTATCTTGGTGCATCAGCTCGGCGTTCTTGGCGTCTGAGGAATGAATTCTTGAGCAGTTTCTTGATGGGAATGACATCCTCGGTTGCCTTGAACTGATAGAATCCTCGGTGCTGGTTAAGTCTAACACAGAAGGTAGGTGCTCTCTTTGCGAGCCATTAGTTTCATCGAACCGCACATCTGATGTCAACAATCTTGTGAAGTGCGATGTTGAAGACTACTGTAGGTGTGCGAGTCCTTTCGTAACCAAGCATAAAACCTTCATGTGCTTTGATTGCAAATTTAGAGGTGTGGTGAGGATCTCTAATCCAGCATTTAGCACGAAGACTTTGAAATAACACATTGGGTTTCTTGTCGGTGAGGAGTTCATAGGCAGTCTTTTTGAAGAATTTGTGAAGATATACTCTGTTGATGATGTGGCGCGGTGTCAATTGCTTCAATCCGAAGCGACTAGGCGTTTTGTATTCATCAAGCATAGTCGAGCCATCTCAACAAGAGTTACATTCTTGCGCTCCACGGCGCCATTTCTTTGAGGAGTATAGGGGGCAGATAACTCATGAGTAATACCAAGTTCATCAAGATAATCATCAAGACCGAATTCTTGAACTCAGTTCCATTGTCACTCTGATGTGCTTGATCTTCACACCAAAGTTGGTTGAAGCCCTCGAGGAAAATCGTTTGAAGATTTCCTGCACTTGATTTTGTAAGTAACAATGTGTACCCATGTGTAGAGAGTAATCATCAACAATAACAAAGCCATATAGTGATGCTTCATTAGTGACAACTGAGTAATGATTGGGACCAAAGAGGTCCATGTGAAGCAATTGAAGGGGCGAGTAGTGGTCATGATAGTCTTATTTGGATGCTTGGCCTTGGTCATTTTCGGCTTCACGGGCTCCGCATAAGTGATCCTTGAGAATTTGACATTCTCAATGCCAATGACATGCTTCTTCTTCCATGGCGTGTGCAAATTCCTCATGCCTGCGTGACCAAGTAAATCGATGCCATAGCCAGCCTATACGAAGCTTTTGCAAGTAGACACACGGCTGGTTGTGGTCTGTGGAAAAATCAACAATATACAAGTCTCCTCTCCTAAAGCCTTGAAGACTTTGGAATTGTCGACTTCCATAATCACAACACAGCGATACTTGCCAAAGATAACAACCATATCAAGATCACAAAGCATTGAGGCTGACATGAGGTTATATCCTAAAGACTCAACAAGCATGACTTTGTCCATGTGCATGTCCTTAGAGATAGCAACCTTACCAAGTCCCAATACGACTTTTGCCTTTGTCGGCAAAGATGATATGCTTGAGATGTGGCGGTGATAAGGAGCATCCATCAATAGATTCTTGTCACCGGTCATGTGATTTGTACATCCACTATCGAGAACCCACTCGGTGGCTTTGGGTTGATCATCCTGCGGATGAATTAGTACAACTTACGATCTCATATACTTCATCGGTGAAGAATATGATATCAAGTTCATCAGATGAATTTCATCGATCGATATTTAGATAAGCGGTATGAGGGCGTGTGAAATGAAAGTTCATTTCATCATGATTAGCTGCGTCCTTCGAGCAATTTTGTCGGGCCCCGACAAATTCTTGAGCGTTTAAGACACGTGCGGAGACTGACCTCTGAGAAGAGATTAGTTCTTTTCTTCACCACCCACATCGAAGGGGTGGCAAAGAGTTCATCATTCTGCGAGCACCATATGAGAATGGTGGCATAGAGGCCAAACCATTTCGTTTCACATAAGAGGGTTAGGGTAAGCATATGAATAAGCGGAGAAATTCTTGAGGACTTATGAACATATTGGTTTGAAGAATAATGCACATATTCATAGCCCTTAGCTCTACCTGCGAAAGCAGAGTTGTTATACGATGATAATCATATGAGGACTTTGATCCTTTTGAGAATTTGATCCACGTGAGAATTTGGTCCGTATGAGGACTTGGATCCATATGAAGAATTTTGTCCATATGAAGAATTTGATCTGGGGTTCCTTTTCTTCACGGTGGTGTCATGAGGACATTCACGAAGACTTTCAAGACACTTCTTGGGAACCAGATTTTCTTCATAGGGGACCGTTCTGCGATTAGTGCCAACATATCTAGCAAATACTTCACCATTCTGATTTTTGAACAGTTTATAGTTTGAGTCAAATGACTCATCATCGAATGAGAAATTCACATGTAAAACCAGATAAGGTAGATGGATCAAGCTGGAGGTCCCTTTGCAGCAACCCATGAGGTTTTGGGATCTTGCTCGGGCTTCGATCGTTCCATCGACATTGAGTTTCCTCTCAAAGGCAATACCCTCTTTCCTAGGGTTCTGTTGAGGATCTGCTTTTAAGCACATCACAAAAGTCGATGCCCTTTGAGGCTTTTGTACATACTGTCATGTACAATTCCTTCGATCTGCATCGTCGGTGATACTAGCAATGTCCTCGGATGAGGAATTAGTGATAGTAGAGGCAGGTGAAGAATTTATAACAGTTGAAGCATTTGAACATTCGGTGAAGAATTAGCGATTCACGTTCAATGCACTTTAAGCATGGAGGAACAAATTCTTCTTGAGAAGCGCTGATTTGTTGAGCAAGTAATGAATCGCGCTCCTACGAAGATCTTCATAACTCGCTCTTAGCTTCTCAAGATCTTGCTTTCTTTGAAGAAATTCATAAGAAAGTTTCTCATGATCGAGATAAGAGAGTGTTATGATGACCTTGAAAAGGCTGTCAAGCCTAGGTGAACTCTCTGAAGATTTTCGATCGGGGCTTGAGTGCGATCCATTTCTTCACCTAACATATCATCACTCTTATCTAGCATGTTTTGAACCTTTTCAAAAGCCCTTTGTTGTTTATAGCAATCTTAGCAAGTTTAGAGTAGCTGGGCTTGAGATCCTCATCGATTCATTTTCACTAGATTGAGGAGGAGGTGAAATTGAGTACCTTAGCACCTTTTGCCATGAAGCAATAGGTGGGGCGTAGTCATCATTTTCCTCATCGGGTTTGTCGGTGAGTCAGTTTCTTGATGTTGAAGATGGACTTGCTAACATAAGCGATAGCAAGAGCGGACTAGCCACACAGTTGGATTCTTGGACTCCTCCTCTTCCTCATTTTCCTCGATTCAACTTGAGTCCATTTCCTTGCCAATGAATGCAGAGCCTTTTGGAGCTGCTCTTCTTGTGAGAAGAAGGCTTTGAGGATTTTGATGATGAAGATTTTGATGATTTCTTCTTCTTCTTCACGTCATCGAGGCTGTAATCCTTGTGTTTCTTCTTTCTTAATTCCTTTTCCCCGAGGACAATCTTGGATATAGTGACCAGGTTTCTTGCATTTGTGGCAAAGTCTTCGCTTATAGTCACTAGATGAGGAATCACTTGCTTCTTGAGGATTTTCCAAAGCGACCACGTCTTGTGAATTTCTGGAATTTCTTCACGGCGGTGCTAGCTCTGGCCAAATTCTTGAGGATCTCCAAGGCTACTACGAGTCTTCACTCTCGATTCAGATTCAGCCTTGGCCTTGAGGCGCGTGTTTTCCATAGCGAGAACCATAGAGATCTCTCTTTTGACAAGCTGGAACTTCGTGAGTATTTAGCCTTTCGAGGATATCGGCGAGGATCAAGAGACTTGTAGTCAGCTCGTTCTTGTATCATCGGTGCGAGTGTCAAATGAGGAATCAAGCGATCTTAGCAATTTCTTCACCACCTCATGGTCGGTGATGTCGGTGGCACCAGTGCTTGAAGCTCATTTGAGATGTCGGTGAAGCGATCGAAGGTTTGTTGAACATTTTAGTTGTCGAGTCTTTTGAAGCGGTTGAAGAGATTCGAAGAACATCAACTCGAGAGTCACGCTGAGTTGAAACACCTTCATTACTTTGGACAGCCTGTCCCGGATGAGTTTAGCGATTCAAAGCACTCACTCTTCCATATTGACCTTTGCTCGGATGGCCACATATGATATTCTTAGCTTGAGAATCGAGTTGCTTGAATCTCTTCACATCAGCATCATTCGGAGAGGTGTGGTGAGGAAACACCTTTTGTCACAACATACGAGATCGTTGTCAATTGCTTCAAGATGCATTAGCATTTTGTTCTTCGATGAGGGTAGTCCGTCCCATCGAAGGTAGGACACCTGCTGAGACCTTGATCATACTGCGGTCGACATAACTAAAACTCCGGTGGTTAAACCAAAATCACAGAACAAGGGTACCTTGCTCGATACCAATTGAAAGTCGTTATATCGACTAGAGGGGGTGAATAGGCGATTTTAGAATTTTACAAATTCTTCTTGAGAATTTGCGGTGAGAAATTCCTTAGCGAAGAAATACATGCAGCGGAATAAGTACTCGAAGTAAGCATAGCAGATTACAAGCATAGTCATCATGATGAAATGAAGACAATCACGAGTCTGAGAAAGCGTAATCACGAGGATAACACAAGATGAAGACAAAGCGGTGAAGAAATTGAGCGAGGAAATTGAGAAAGTCTTGATCAAAGTCTTCAAACACAGATATGACAAACACTCAACACGTAATGAGGAAATGAAAGGTTGAGGAAATAGAACCGATTAGGTTGGTGAAGACAATGATTTGGTAGACCAGTTCAAGCTGCTGTCTCGGTTATGCGTCTGGTTGGGCGGTGAGTATTTAAACTCGAGGACACGCGATCCGGACACCCGATCCTTGAGCACGCAGCTCGGGACACCAAGTCCTCACCGTATTCTCCTTGAACTAAGGTCACGCAGACCTCGTCCAATCACTCGTGGTAAGTCTTGAGCGACTTCCAAACCTTCACATACTTGGTCACTCGGCGATCCACAATTCCTCTTGGATGCTCTAGACCGTGGCGCCTAACCGTCTGGAAGAAGCACAGTCTTCAAAGGTAAAAGCGTCGGATCCGCGGGATCAATTTCTTGATGATGCTCAATCACTTTGGGTTTATTGGGGTTTGGTTTTGGGTTTTCCTCACTTTGGGTTTTCCTCACTTGATGATTTTCGCTCAAAGTCCTCGGAGGATGGGTTGCTCTCAAATGACAAGTGTCAAGTTCTCTCGGGCAGCCAACCAACTAGTGGTTGTGAGGCTGACTATTTATAGCCTAGGGAGCAGCCCGACATGATAAGACATAAATGCCCTTCAATGATATGACCGTTAGGTGGATAAGATATTTGGGACAGTGGCGCGCGCACGACAGCAGATCGGAAATTTGAACATCAAATTCCTCGGGGCTATCATGTTCCTCCTTTGTGTAGGCAATTCGCCTTTGGCGAATTCCTAACTCCTCGATCGAGAACAAATTCCTCGGTGACGGAAGAGCTTCGTCTCATCCTTTGAAGAAATTATTGAAGCGTATGAGATTTCAAAAGCTTCACTCGAAGGGATTGGTAGGTGTAGGATTTTGAGTTGAGCATCAAATGGAAATTTTTCCTTAGTATTTCCTCGACCCCCTTTAACGATGCGGTGTTTCCTATGACTCAAGAAAGAAAATGAAACTACGAAAACAAAAGTCTTCACGCTTCATGTTCCTCAAATGAATACCAAGTCTTGAGGATCACACCAATTTCTTCACTTTCAAAGTCTTGAAAGTCTTGAATATCAAATTCTTGATTGAAGAACTTCATTTTTAGAATTCGACTTTCTCTGTAAATATCAAACTCCTCATAGACTTATAGACCTGTGTACACTCACAAGCGCATTAGTTACTTAACCTATAAGTCTTCAATACACCAAAATCACTAAGGGCACTAGATGCACTTACAGTAATGAATGCCGTTGCGGCCTGATCTTTCTCCGCCATCTTGATTTGATGGTATCCGGAGTATCGTCGAGGAAGCACAATGAATCGTGCCTCTGCGGTAGCATCGATGATTTAAGTCGATCACGAGGAAGGGAAAAGGTCCTTTGGACAGAGCCTTATTAAGGTCTTTAAAATCGGCAGAGCGCCGAGTTTGTCCTTTTTGGTACCATTACTAGATTGGCTAGCCAGTCCGGATGTTTTATATCTCGATGAATCCGGCTTCTAAGAGTTTGGCTAGCTCCTCTCCCATTACTGTCTTTTGGGTTGGGAAAATCGCCGAAGAGCTTGTTTGGTGGCTTGAATCCTTTTAGGATATTTAGGCTGTGCTACTGCTAGCTGCTGCGTGGGATTCTGGCATGTCGAAGGGTGCGGGCAAAATGTCCCAATTTTCTGAAGGAATTCTCGTAGTCGGCTTCGACATCGGGACTTAATTGTGCCCCAATGGAGGCCGTCTTTGTGGGGTCCGTTGGATGGACCTGAAATTTGACTATTTCGTCTGCTGGTTTAAAGAGGTGGACTTGGACCTCTTATCGGTATCACATCGTCCCTATCCACCATGGGCGCTGGCGTAGTTAGTTCCTCTGCCGCTAGGGCTTGGACAATGCCTCTAGGGCGGTCTGGCTGTCTTATTTTCAGCGAGTATTGTATCACGGATCCTTTGGCGAGTGATTATCCCATTAGGTCCGGGCATTTGAGCTTCATGTACCCGTGGTGGGGTATAGCTTGGAAGATTGTGAATGCCTCTCTCCCTAACAAAGCGTGATATCCGCTGCGAATGGGGCCACTTGAGCGTGACCTCCTCGGACCTGTAATTGTCGGTGGGCGAACACTACATCTAGTGTGATTTTTCCTGTGCAGCGTACTTCTCGACTAGGGATTATCCCTCACGAAGGTTGTCTGCTTCGCTCAATGTGGCTCGATCAATTTCCATTTTTGAAGTGTTTCCTCATAGATGAGGTTTAATCTGGTGCCACCATCCATGAGTACCTTAGTAAGGCGAAAACCGTCCACTATCGGTGAGGACTAATGCGGTGGTGCTCTAGCTGTTGAATTTAGGTTAAATCGCTGGCGTTGAAGGTGATAGTCGTGTCGCTCCATGGATTTGTTGTTGCTACTTGGTAGACTTGGCGAGGCTGCGGATTGTTCGTTTCCGCATGTTATTTGATCACGAAAGTCTCGAAGACTATTAATACCATCTTTGTTCTCTTTGGGTTGGTTGCGGGGCTAAAAAGCCTCGCCACTTTTGGCCACCTGCCGTAGTATCCAACACGCTTTCGAAGGCTGTGTGTTGGAGTGGCGCCCTCCGTCTTGTGGATTTTGCGAGGTCCGTTGAGCCATCCCTCGATCTGGTTCCATTACCCTTTAGGGGTTTTGCTTTTGGTTTTAACCCGGTGCTTGAGTATGAAGCTCCCTTTTATTTGGACTGGGTTTGTATTTAGGGCGGATTTTCCCAAAACCTAGTTTGGTTTTCGAGGCACTCTCCATCGTGATATTTTTGTCTACGATGGTCGCTAGGTCGTGGCGTGAAACTTAGCGATGGTGATGGCGTTTATGATTCCCTTGTCCGTGCGATTGTTGCGAGAAAGATTGAAATCGCGCTTTCTTCACGGCGAGTCCTTTATCCTGTTCATAACCGGGAGAATCTGGCCCGATAATGATGTCTTTGTTTCATCGGGCTCTTGCCGTATTTGAGATAGATCGCTTATGTTTGGGTGGGCGGGTGGAATTAAGTTTGGAACCCGCCGGTCCGAGGCTCAAAGGCCAAGAAGCTTCCGGATTGAGCTTGGTTTCTTGGCGCTTTCAACAAATCTGGTCGATGCGACTTTAGGTTCGATATTTGATTAGCGTCCGTCCTCATGGGAATCCGGCATGGAGGATCAGGAATCGGGCGTAGTTGGATTTTAACATAGAAGAAGAGTCGCGCATTGTTCCTCTACCACGACAACGTGGTGGGTAACTGGGGAGAGTTAATTTCTCTCGGATCGGTTTAAGCCCAATCTGATCGTAGTCGATTGGCGACTCTCGGCGGCGATGCGATCCAAGAGCTTGTTCTGGAGGAGAGCTCAATCGGATCTAGCTGCTTGGCGAATTCGAGCTGGCGTGAAGATCGCTTTTAATGACTTGAGAGGTCATTGTCGGGGTGGTGGCGAGCAGGTGGTCATGAAAACCGCCTAGCGGATAGTGCGGCGGTGGCCAAAGCTCCCTTAACGGCGGCGCCGTCTTTAAAGGCGGAAAAGGCATCCTTCCTAATGGTGGCGGCGGAGGAACTCTCAATGAAAGCACCAATGTCGGTGTCAAAGCAGGCGGATCTCGGGTAGGGGTCCCGGCTGTGCGTCTAGGCGGATGGTAACGAGGAGACAAGGGACACGATGTTTTACCCGAGTTGGGCCCTCTTGATGGAGGTAAAACCCTACAACCTGCTTGATTAATATTGATGATGTGTGTTACAAGAGTGGATCTACCACGAGATCAAGGAGGCTAAACCTAGAAGCTAGCCTATGGTATGATTGTTGTTTAGTCCTATGGACTACAGCCGTCCGGTTTATATAGGCACGGAGAGGGCTAGGGTTACACAAAAGTCGGTTACAAAGGTAGGAGATCTACATATCCGTATCGCCAAGCTTGCCTTCCACGCCAAGGAAAGTCCCATCCGGACACGGGCCGAAGTCTTCAATCTTGTATCTTCATAGTCTTGGAGTCGGCCGATGATGATAGTTCGGCTATCCGGACACCCCTAATCTGGAACTCCCTCGGTAGGTATGCTCACGGGTGCGTCCTCTGGAGGAAATGCCAGTTCTCTGGTGACCTTCTTCGAGCTATTGCAAGCTGCCGAGCGAGTTCGGCGGTGATGAAAAGCGTCGCACAGGCCTTGTGGCCATCTATCTCCCTGCTGAAGGCCTTGGAGAGCTTGCGGAGAAGCTTGAGGGGAGCACGGCAGCGCTTCCGACTATGGAAGATATCGGCTGTCGTCAAAGCGCCCGAGGAGGCACTGGGCCATGGTGAAGGCGTGGTACAGGCGGACCCAAACCACATGGCGAGTCGGACTGTGGGGCCCGATGATAAGAGATCCTGTGAGCTTAGTATCGGCCAAGTAGAGTTGGCATAAAGTATTCAGCAGGGACTGTAAACTGGACAGCCTATTAGATGGCATTGAAGAGAATACAATCAGTCAATTTGACTATGTAATTTAAAATGACATGTAAAATGTCTTCTAGCGGATTGTAGATCGTTTGTCGTAGCGGACCTTTTAAGCTTCAACCTCGGGACCCAATAGTCCGGGTGTGTCCGAATACCCTCGCGGTTATGTAAAAACCGGGGCATGCGTGGAGACCAGGCGTAGGGGTCATGAGTGCTTTATCAGACAAGTGCCCAACTAGTTATGTTATATTACATGGTTAGTAGGAAACATCTTCCAGGGAGAATAGTTCCGTTAGGGGTTCCTTTCCCTGGGAGGCATGCCCTAAAGTGCATGTCCGGACTGCGAAAAAAGCAGAAAAGCATCTGGGGGCAGATAAATGAAAAAATAAAAAATTGTCTTTTAGTTCACCGACCGAATATACCCTTAAGAACACTAGCTTTCGGCTTCACCCGGTCGAGGTATCGTCCAAGGTGACCCGGCGGTAACAATCGTGAAGGTGCTCCTTTACTACCTAGCGAACAATCGGGAGCGTAGGAGTAAGCACGAGGGCGAGCAACCCGGCAGCCAAGACTTAAGTCATATCGATGCATATAATGGTGAATAAAAGATACATGCGGAAGTGTGACACATGTGTTGGGCATAAAGTCCGTATAAATAAACACATTAAAAAAGCCCCGAGGTATAATGGCGCGGACAGCGCGTCCGTGTGTCTGCGAACAATGCTGTGAAGCGAGCCTTTAGCGGCCGGAAAAAGGAGGAAGAAGGAGAGAAATAAAAGACTTCTTAAATTATAAAATATAGGCGGAGGAAGGAGGCGAACTCAGAATCCGGCGCTAGGCGTAGAATCTTTGGAGGCGGGCTGCGTTCCATGGGTTCGGCATGAGTCGGTTATCCGATGTGTTTGTGAGACGATGCGCTCCGCCAGTTAGGACTTGATCGATGATGAAGGGCCCTCCCATTTGGGCTTGAGCTTGTCCTTTTTCTTGTCCGCGAGGCGTAGAACTAGTTCGCCAACGTTGTAGCTTTGGCCTGGACTTCCTGCTTTGATATCTTGAGCTTGCTATTGATAGAATGTGGAGCGAGCTTTTGCCACATCGCGCTCCTCCTCCAAAGGCGTCAAACTGTCCTGCCGATTGATCTCGGCTTCTCTTTCTTCGTACATGCGCCGCGAGGTGAGTCATGAATTATGTCATGAGGCAAAACTGCCTCTGCGCCGTATACCATAAAAATGGTGTGAATCCGGTAGTGCGATTGGCGTGGTCCGCAGCCCCAGTCTGGTCGAGCTCCTCAACCCGGTCGTGTTAGATTCCTTTAGGGACCGCACTAGTCTGGGTTTAATGCCGCTCATGATTAGACCGTTTGCTCGCTCGACTTGACCGATAGTTTGGGGTGATAGGCTGAGCGTGGTCGAGCTTGATGCCCATGTTTTTGCACGAGTTTGACCTCGTCGGCCGTGAAGTTCGTGCCGTTATCGGTGATGATGCTATGGGGGCGCCGTAGCGGTGTACTACCCACGATATAAAGTCTATCACGGTCCGGATTGACCGTCTTCTGAGCTTGGCCTCTATCCATTTGGTGAATTTATCCACCATGACCAATAGGTATTTTTGCTTGTGGGTTCCTCCTTTAAGGGGTCCAACCATGTCAAGCCCCGGACATGAAGGGCGGTGATGGGTATAGTTTTGAGGCGGTGGGTGGCATGTGGCTTTGATTAGCAAAGGGCTGGCAACAGCGCATCTTTGGACTAAGTCTGAGCATCTGCCCGGGCCGTCGGCCAATAAAATCCTCTCTGAAGGCCTTGCCTACAAGGGCCGGGCTGCGGCATGGTGCCCACGAGTCGGCATGAATTTCAGCCAGGAGATTCCGCCCTTCCTCTTGGAGATACACCTTTGAAGGACTCGGTTGTGCTTTTCTTATAAAGCTCTCCCTCATGGACCTTATAGGCTTTAGACCGCCGCACTATGCAGCGGGCCTCGTTTTGGTCCTCGGGTAGTTCCTGCCTAGTTAGGTAGGCTAGGAATGGTTCATCCGCAGGGCAATGACTGCCATTATTGCGTGGGCTGGCGGTGTTATTCGTTGGCGGAACCACCAACTATGTCGGAATATTCGGTGTGGGGCAGTGTGGTTGGGTCCGGGTTGTTATTTCGGACTCTCCCTCCCATAATCGGATGGCTTGAAAAGCCTCTCTAGGAAGATGTTGGGGGGGCGGCATCGCGCTTTGCAATGTCGTACCAACACGTTCGCTGCTGGTTGTTATCCGGGCTATATGGTGAAATTGAGCCCCTCAAATCGAGTGACATTTTAGGGCGGCATTGCGATAAACTTCCATTTTGGATCCTTGGCATCAAAGTCCCCATTTCTTTGGGATATCGCGAGTTGAATCCGCACCTCTAGGCGTTGAATGCCCATGGAGCGCCATCCGGAGACCATGTAGAAGGGCCTCGTATTAAACTGCGTTGTTGGAGTCCGTGTACACTATTTGAAATGCGTATTGGACTGTATCTCCGGTTGGGGCGTCGAGCAGCGCCAGCCCCAGGCAGCCAACATTTTGGAGCCGTCGAAGTGCATGATCCAGTTGGAATATGCGCCGTACTCTTTAATGAGTTCGGCTTCAGTTTATTCGGCGACGAAGTCAGTCAAAACTTGCGACTTAATAGCTTGTCGTGGCTTGTAGGTTATGTCGAATGGGAGGAGCTCAATGGCCCATTTAGCGATCCGGCCCGTTGCGTCGTGGTTGTTTATAATGTCATTAAGAGGTACTTCGGAGGCTACTATTATCGAACACTCTTGAAAGTAGTGTCGCAGCTTCCGGGATGCCATGAACACCGCATATGCTATCTTTTGATAATCTTGGTGCCGTGACTTGCATGGAGTTAGGGACGGTGGACACGTAGTAAACTGGTTTTGGAGAGGAACTTGTGTCCGTCCATTTCTTCGACAACGAGCACCGCGCTTACAACTTGATGGGTTGCTGCGATGTATAATAGCATTGGTTACGCCCATGTTGGGCGCGGCGGAGACGGTTGTTGCCAATATGGCTTTGATTTCTTGAGTCCGGCCGTGGCGGCATCAAATCCACTCGAAGTGTTGGTGCGCGGAGGAAGCGATAAAGGGTAATGCCTTTTCTCCTAAGCGGGAGATAAAGCGGCTTAGACCATACGCATCGATCAATTTTGTATTTGTTTGAGGTCTTTGGGATATCAATTGTGTGAGCTCGAATCTTGGCTGGGTTTGCTTCAATTCCTCTACGGATACAATGAAGCCCAAGAGCTTTCCGGCTGATGCGCCGAAAATGCATTTTCGGGTTGAGCTTGATGTCATATGTTGGAGATTATCGAATGTGAGCCTCAAGTAAATCGACTAGGGTTTCGACATGCTTGTATTTGCGACCACATCGTCTATGTATGCCTCCACTGTTTTGCTGATCTGGTTTGCGGACATATACGAATCATCGCTGGTATGTTGTGCGGCATTTTTGAGCCTAAAGGGCATTGTGTTGAAGCGAGAATGGGCGTATGGAGTGATGAATGCCGTTGCGGCTTAGTCTGGCTCTGCCATCTTAATTTGGTGGTAGCGGAGTATCGTCGAGGAAACACAATGAATTGTGTCCTGCGGTAGCGTCGATAATTTGATCGATGCGGGGGGGGAAGGATCCTTTGGTAAAGCCTTGTTAAGGTCCTTAAAATCG
Organism: Aegilops longissima; assembly: GCA_021605205.1. Classification (NCBI taxonomy): domain Eukaryota; kingdom Viridiplantae; phylum Streptophyta; class Magnoliopsida; order Poales; family Poaceae; genus Aegilops; species Aegilops longissima. The sequence continues at coordinate 40,832,295 of CM038680.1, read as the reverse complement.
ACACATAAGCGCGAGATTTGTCCTTCTTTGGTACCATTACCAGGTTTGCTTGCCGGTCCGGATGTTTAATGTCTCCGATGAATCCGGCCTCCAATAGTTTGGCTAGCTCCTCTCCATGGCCCGTCTCTTGGGTTGGAGAAAGCTTGAAGAGCTTGTTTGGTGGCTTGAATCCTTTTAGGATATTTAGGCTGTGCTCGGCTGGCCGGTGTGGGATTCTGGCATGTCGAAGGGTGCCGAGCAAAAATGTCCCAATTTTCGTAGGAATTCTCGTAGTCTGGCGTCCACATCGAGGGTTTAATTGTGCCCGATGGAGGCTGTTTTGTAAGGTCCGTTGGATGGACTTGGAATTTGACTATTTAGTCTACGGTTTAAAGAGGTGGACTTGGATCTCTTATCGAGTATCACATCGTCCTGTTCACCGTGGGCGCTTGTAGCGATGAGTTCCTCTGCCGCTAGGGCTTGGATAGTGCCTCAAGGGCAAGTCGGCTGTTTTATTTTCGGTAGCGAGACGCTATGTCCAGGTCACTAGCGAGTGATAATTCCGTTGGGTCCGGGCATTTTGAGCTTCATGTTCCCGTAATGGGGTATAGCTTGAAAAATAGTGAATTCCTCTCGCCCTAATAGGCGTGGTATCCGCTGCTGAGCGGCCACTTGGAATGTGACCTCCTCGGACCTATAATTGTCCGGCATGCGAAACACCACATCGGTGTGATCTTTCTGTCTGACATGCTTCCCGGTGGGGATTATTCCTCTAAAGGTTGTGCTGCTTTGCTCAATGCGGCTCGAGTCTATTTTCATTTTTGAAGGGTTTCCTCGTAGATGAGGTTTAATCCGCTTCCGCCGTCCATGAGTACCTTGGTAAGCGAAAGTAAATCCACTATTGGATGAGGACCAATCGGTGGTGCTCGGGCTGTTGGATTTAGGTTAAATCCTTGGCGTTAAAGGTAATAGCCATGTCCTCCATAGATTTATTGTTGCTATCTGGTAGACTTGGCAAGGCTGCGGAGTGTTCGTTTGACATATTATTTGATGTGAAAGTCTCAAAGACTGTTAATACCATCTTGGTATTCTTGGGCTGGTTCTCTGGAGCTAAAAGCTCTTCGCCACTTTTAGCCACCTGCGTAGTATCAACATGCTCTAAGGCTATGAGTTGGAGTGGCGCCCTCGTGCTATAATTTTGCAGGGTCCATTCAGCCATCCCTCTAATGCGGTTCCATGCCCTTTGGGGGTTTTGCTTTTGGTATGTAACCCGGTGCTGGTGATGATGCACCCTTTTATTTGGACTAGGGTGCGTATTGGGGCGGATTATCCCAAAATTGATTTCGGTTTTCAGGCGCTCTCCATCGCGATACTTTACATACTATGGGCGCCAAGTCAATGGCGTGTAATTTCACGATGACTTATGGCGTTTAGGATTCCCTTGTCCGTGCAATTATTGCGGAAGAATGAAATTGCGTCCTCCTCGCGGCAATCCTTTATCTGTCTATAACCGGGAGAATCGCCCGATAATGATGTCTTGTTTCACGGGCTCTTGCGGGTTTGGGATAGATCGCTTATGTTTGGGTGGGCGGCTGGAATTAAATTCGAACCCGTCCGATCTAAGATTCAGGGGCCAAAAGTTTCGAACTTGGAAGCTTGGGTTCTTGGAGGTTGTCAATGAATCTAGCCGCTGCGACTTTAAGTTCAGGGCTTGAGTGGTGTCCTCCCCTCATGGGAACCCGGCATGGAGGGTCGGGAATCGGACATAGCTAGTCCTTAAGGTAGGAGAAGAGTCGTCGAATTGTTCCTCTACCACAGCAACGTGGTGGGTAGCCTAGGGAAGTTGATCTCTCTCGGATCGGTTTTAGGCCCAATCGATCGTAGTGCATGGCGACTCCCGAGGCGGCGATGCGATCAAGAGCTCGTTTAAGGAAGAGCTCCATCGGATCTAGCTGCTTGGTGAATTCGAGTTAACGTGAAGATTGCTTTCAATGACCGAGAAGTCATCATCGGCGCGGCGGCGAGCAGCGGTCATAAGAAAACCGCCTAGCAGGAGAGTTTGTCCGGTGGCCAAAGCTCCTTTAGCAGCGGTCCGTCTTTAAAGGCGGGCGAGGCATCCTTCTGATAGTGGCGGCGCGAGAGGAACTCTCGATGAAAGCATCAATGTCGGTGTCAAAAATGGCGGATCTCGGTAGGGGTCCCGGCGTGCGTCTAGGCGGATGGTAACAGGAGACAAGGGACACGATGTTTTACCTATGTTGGGCCCTCTCGATGGAGGTAAAACCCTACTCTGCTTGATTAATATTGATGATATGGGTAGTACAAGAGTGGATCTACCACGAGATCAGAGAGGCTAAACCCTAGAAGCTAGCCTACGGTATGATTGTTGTTCGTCCTGCGGACTAAAACCCTCCGGTTTATATAGACACCGGATAGGGTTAGGGTTACACAGAGTCGGTTACAATGGTAGGAGATCTACATTTCCGTATCGCCAAGCTTGCCTTCCATGCCAAGGAAAGTCCCATCCGGACACAGGACGAAGTCGTCAATCTTTTATCTTCATAGTCCAGGAGTCCGGCCAACGGTGATAGTTCGGCTATCTGAACACCCCCTAATCTAGGACTCCCTCATTAGCCCCCGAACCAGGCTTCAATGGCGATGAGTCCGGCGCGTAGACTGTCTTCGGCAAGGCGGGTTCTTCGCCAAATTCCATATACTTGTCGAATAGTGTCCGGCTTCTGATAAATGCTGCGCTCCTTGGCTTCCACGCCCAATAATGGCCATCTTCCACGTGTTTGAATGAATCGAAAAGCCGGGGTATTTTACACTTGTCCCCCTAGCTGCGCATGAGCCACTGTAAAAGGGCGAGGATATAGATCTGAGTCACACCATCCCCCCTCATGAGCTTTCATCGGGGCGCCTCGACAAAAATCCATTCCATCATGGGCCGGTCGGGCGGCTCCTCCTCTCGGGCTCCCAGCCCTCGGCACAGAAGTGGGAGATGCTCAGTCCGCATGGCGAGCTAGTGACACTCAAACCAAGGATTTCTTCCCCGGCCTTCATGGTTCGGTTCGAGCGGACTACGCCACCTATAAGAGGCGGAAAGCAAGCGGAGAGTGTCCCGATCCCTCAAAGGAGAGCGGGTATGCTTTGTCTCTTATCTAGTAAGAGGACTCGGATTTTCGATTCATCCGTTTCTCTCGGGGCTCTTGGAGTTCTACGGCCTCCAGTTGCACCACCTTATGCCTGCCTCCATTTTGCACATCGCGGGCTTCATGGCCCTTTGCGAACTGTTCTTGGGCGTCGAGGCTCAATTTGCGCTATGGAAGAGATTATTCTGCCTTGTACCCCGTTCTCATGAGGGGTCAATATATCAAGTGGGCGGAGCCGAGCTATGGCGCATCGCCTAAACGGATATCTATCCGGAACCCAAGAAAGGCGTCCGAAGACTGGCCTTGAGAATGGTGCGGATCATGTTGGATCGGTCTCCCAGCGTTCAGCAATGCTCCTTTGAAAAGCGCTGAGTTGGCGCCATGAGCCCCGGAGGAAGGCAGCGAGGATGTCCTTTACGATGAGCGAATAAGATTGTTAGCTCATTCGGACTGACCATGATCGGTGTCATGGCCACATGTATTATCACGAAGTGCAGCCGCTCCGATGTATAGGGGCCACCCATGTGGGATTTCAGCGGGAGGGCGATGCCACCCGTCATGGCCGTGAGGGGCGGGATCGGTCACCGATCTGGTGAAGATCTTGTCCGCGTTGTACAAGGGAGAGGAGGAGGATTTTCTCGCGTCGGTCCATTGAGCGGATTTTCTATGAACAATCCTCGAAGCTGGGTAAGTGGACATTTCTTTTTGCACATCCGATCCGTATTCCCATGGTTAGGTATCTCATTTTGTGATTTTGGCGCAGGAACTGCGCTTGGCCGTAAAGACATAAACAGCCGCCTCCACAACCGAGGATCCGGGCGGCTCCTCGATCCGGCCTCAAGAGGATCCGGACATATTGGTGGAGCTGATTGATGGGGTATTTCACCTGGCTGAGCATCGATAATGCCTTGGTTGCCATTACGGCTGATTACCGGAATACTTCGACCTCACGAGTGGCGAGACCGAGGTCCCAATACTCGATAATGACCCATCCGTGCTTATTTTTATCACCGTATACCAATGGTGTTTCGAGGGTGCCTTGAGGCGGGAGGCCGAGCCAGCGTGACTAGCCAACAAGGGCATACGGCCCTTGAAGCTAAAAAGTGCGGTCGGATCGAAGCGCCGCCCGCAGCGGTATGGCGCATCACCATATTCCCGAGTTGATTCTGGAAAACATACTAACGCTGGTGCTCTTTTCAGGAAAAAGCGCTCGCGGACTGTGTCGGAGAGGTTATAATCGAGCCTCTGCGGCCCGGGCTCCAAAGCCGGGTCGAAGCGGAGGCGAGCACGAGCGTCGTTAGATGCTCCTCCGGCGAGAGGATGCCGACAGATTTTCCGCCACCAACTCCGAGGTGGAAGTGCTATGAATCCGAGTAGCGCCGCGACAGTTCTTCGTGGCGCATGTTTCTCCCAAGAGGCATTCAATGCCTTCAATTAGGAGATCGCACCTCCGTGCCGCTCAAGATGGCCTAGCGAGCCCGCGAGCGGTATGTAAAGGACATCTGGTGAGAAATTTGGCAGTTATATATGTCAATAGCCCCGAGACTTAAAATAGTTAGAATAACTGATTTAAGGATCATTTGTTATCATGATCTTACAAAAAAGAATACCCGACTGTCGGGGCTTGAAGAATCAAGGCCCAACTTGAGGCGCACTAGCACTTCTGAGGGGCCACGAGACCCCTCGGTAATATATGCTTCAAAAGATAAGTAGTTTGTGAAGTCGGCGTGTGTAAAAATCGACAATAATATTGCAGATGGCGCGGACTAGATCCGGACAAGCAACAGCTCTTATGCGGTTGAAGGCGGAGAGAATGTGCTTACAAGGGTGAGGCAAGAGAAAAATAATCTCGAGGATGCCAACACCCAGCTGGGTGAGGAACTAAGGATGTTCGTGCCCGGTATGCGACTCCGTGAAGGAGAATCAGCGACTTAAATCACGGCATTTATAGTAAGTGCTTGGCGAACTTTGAAAAAGAGTTTGGCGAGAAGTCAACTAACGAGTTTTGTCTATAGGTATGCTCACGGGTCATCTGCGGAGGAAATGCCGGTTCTCGGGTGACCTTCTTCGAGCTATTGCAACTGCACGAGCGAGTTGGCAGGTGATGAAAAGCGTCGCCGCAGAGCCTTGTGGCCATCTATCTCCCTGCCCAAAGGCCTTGGAGAGCTTGCGAGAAGCTTGAGGGAACGCAGCGGCGCTTCAGGCAATGGAAGATACGGCATGTCGTCAAGGCGCGAGGAGGCTGGGCCATGGTGAAGGCCTTGATACGGCGGACCCAAACCACATGGCGAGGTCGGACTGTGGGGCCCGGCAGGAGGAGATCCCTATGAGCTTAGTGTACGACCAAGTAGAGTTGGCATAAAAGTATTCCCAGCAGGAATGTAAACTATACAGCCTATTAGATGGCATTGAAGAGAATACAATCAGTCAATTTGACTATGTAATTTAAAATGACATGTAAAATGTCTTCTAGCGGATTGTAGATCGTTTGTCGTGGCGGACCTTTTCGCTTCAACCTTGGGACCCAATAGTCCGAGTGTGTCCGAATACCCTCGCGGTTATGTAAAACCGGGGCATGCGTGGAGACCGGCGTAGGGGTCATGAGTGCTTTATCGGACAAGTGCCCAACTAGTTATGTTATATTACATGGTTAGTAAGAAACATCTTCCAGGGAGAATAGTTCCGTTAGGGGTTCCTTTCCCTGGGAGGCATGCCCTAAAGTGGATGTCCGGACTGCGAAAAAAGCAGAAAAGCATCTGGGGGCAGATAAATGAAAAAATAAAAAATCGTCTTTTAGGTCACCAACTGAATATTCCCTTAAGAACGCTAGCTTTCGGCTTCACCCAGTCCGAGGTACACGTCCGGCTGACCCGGCGGTAACAATCGCAGAGGTGCTCCCTTTACCACCTAGCCGAACAATCGGGAACGTAGGGGTGCACAGGAGCCAGGCAACCCAGCTTGGCCAAGACTTAAGTCATATCGATGCATATAATGGTGAATAAAAGGTACATTCGGAAGTGTGACACATGTGTTGGGCATAAAGGAGGAAGAAGGAGAGAAATAAAAGACATCTTAAAGTATAAAATATAGACGGAGGAAGGAGACGAACTCAGAATCCGGCGCTAGGCGTAGAATCTTCGGAGACGGGCTGCGTTCCATGGGTTCGGCTCGAGTCGGTTATCCGATGTGTCTCGCAGACGGTACGCTCCGCCGGTCAGGACTTGGTCGATGATGAAGGGGCACTCCCATTTGGGCTTGAGTTTGTCCTTTTTCTTGTCCGGCGGGCGTAGAACTAACTCGTCAACGTTGTACGTTTTGGCCCGTACTTCTCTGCTTTGATATCTTCGAGCTTGTTGTTGATAAAAAGCGGAACTGGCTTTTGCCACGTCACGCTCCTCCTCCAATGTGTCCAAACTGTCCTGCCGATCGACCTTCTTCCCCCGGCGACCTTGTGTGACCGAAGATATCAAAGTAGAGAAGTACGGGCCAAAACGTACAACGTTGGCGAGTTAGTTCTACGCCTGCCGGACAAGAAAAAGGACAAACTCAAGCCCAAATGGGAAGGTCCCTTTATCATCGACCAAGTCCTTACCGGTGGAGCGTACCGTCTGCGAGATGCATCGGATAACCGACTCGAGCCGAACCCATGGAACGCAGCCCATCTCCGAAGATTCTACGCCTAGCGCCGGATTCTGAGTTCGTCTCCTTCCTCCGTCTATATTTTACATATTAGTTGTCTTCTATTTCTCTCCTTCTCCCTCCTTTTCTATTACAGCCTTTGAAAGCCTGTTCGTGCATTGTTCACACACAATTGAACCGCTATCCGCGCTCATTATACCTGGGGGCTTCTTTAACAGAAGCTTATTTATACGGGCTCCATGCCCAACACATGTGTCACACTTACGCATGTACCTTTTATTCACCATTATATGCATCGATATGACTTAAGTTTTGGCCAAGCTGGGTTGCCTGGCTCCTGTGCTTACCCCTACATTCCCTATTGTTCGGCTAGGTGGTAAAGGGAGCACCTCTGCAATTGTTCTTGCACAGTCACCGGATGTGTACCTCGGTGGGTGAAGCGAAAGCTAGCGTTCTTAAGGGAATATTCGGTCGGTGAACAAAAGACGATTTAATACCTATTTATCTGCCCCAGATGTTTTTACCTTTTGCATGAGTCCGGACATGCACTTTAGGGCATGCCTCCTGTGGAAAGGAACCCCTAACGGAACTATTCTCCTGGAAGATGTTTCTTACTAACCATGTAATATAACATAACTAGTTGGGCACTTGTCTGATAAAGCACCAATGACCCCTACGCCTGGTCTCCACGCATGCCCCGGTTCTTATATAACCGCGAGGGTATTCAGACACACTCCGGACTATTGGGTACCGAGGTTGAAGCGAAAAGGTCCGCTATGACAAACGATCTACAATCCGGCTAGAAGGCATTTTTCATGTCATCTTAAATTACATAGTCAACTTGACTGCGCATATTCCTCTTCAATGCCATCCAACAGGTTGTCTAGTTTACAGTCCTGTTGGGGATACTTTGCGGCCAATTCTACTTGGCCGTACACTAAGCTCACAGGGATATCCTTCCCATCGGGCCCCACAGGTCCGACCTTGGCCATGTGGGTTGGGTCAGCCTTCGTGTACCGCGTCTTCACCATGGCCCAGGCCTCCCTGGCGCCTTGATGGCAGGCCGATATCTTCCATAAGAGGAAGCGCCGCCGCGCTCCCTGAAGCCTCTCTGCAAGCTCTCCAAGGCCTTGAGCGAGGAGGCAGATGGCTACAAGGCACAGGCGACGCTTTTCATCACCTGCCGAACTCGTTCGTGCAGTTGCAAGAGCTCGGGAAGAAGGTCACCCATAGAACCAGGCATTTCCTCTGCAGGACGGCCTGTGAGCATACCTGCAGACATAACTCTATTAGTCGACTTCCTCGCCTAACTCTCTTTCAAAGTTCGTTCAAGCACTTACTAAAAATGCCGCGCCGAAGCCGCCGGTTCTCCTTAACGGAGTCAGACAGCTGGGCACGAACATCCTTTAGTTCCTCACCCAGCTGGGTGTTGGCATCTTGGAGATTATTTTTCTCTTGCCTCATCCTTGTAAGAACATTCTCGCTGGCCTTTAACCGGCACATGAGCTGTTGCTTGTCCGGATCTATCCCGGCGCCATCTGCAATATTATTGTCAGACTTCTACACACGCCGCACTTCACAAGTTACTTATCTTTTGAAGCGTATATTACCAGAGGGGGTCTCTTTGGCTTCCCCCGATGCAGCTAGTGCAACCTCAAGTTGGGCTTTGCACTCCTCCAGCTCCTGGGACAGTTGGGTATTCTTTTATGTAAGATCCTGCACAATAAATGATCCTTAAATCAGTTATTCTAACTATTTCAAGTCTCGGGGGCTACTGGCATACATAACTGTCAAATTTTCTCACCCGTATGTTTTTTACATACTGCTCCGTGGCTCTGGCTAGACCATTTCGAGCGGCACGGAGGTGCACATCTCCCGAATTAAAGGCATTCAATGCCTCTGGGGAGAAACATGCGTCACGAAGAACTGTCCGGCGACGCCGGTGATTCATGGCACTCTCCACCTCGGAATTGGTGGCAGATAACCTGTCGGCATCCTCTGTCGGAGGAGCGTCCGACGCACGCCAAGTGTTCGCCTCCGCTTTTGGACCCGGCTTTGGAGCCTGGCGAGTGGAGGATTGATTGGCAACCTCTCCGGATACAGTCCGGCGAGCGCTCTTCTTCCCGAAAAAGCACGAGCGTTAGTATGCCTCCCGGGAATGAAACCTGGGAATATGGTGACACGCCATACCGTTGCGCCGGTGTTTCGATCCGGGCCGCACTTCTTTTTAGCCTGCTGGGCCGTGGTGCCCCTTGTTGGCTAGCCGCCGCGGGCTCGGCCTTCCGCCTCAAGGGCACCCCCTGCGAAACACCATTCGTATACGGTGATCAAAAATAAGCACAGATGGGTCATTTTCAAAGTGTTGGGACTTGGTCTCGATTACTGCGGCGGAGGTATTCGGGGTGTCGGCGTAATGGCGACCAAGGCATTATCGATTCTCAGTTGGTGAAATACCCCGTCGATCAGCTCCACCGATATGTCCGGATCCTCTTGGGAGGTCGGATCGAGGAACCGTTCCGGATCCTCGGGTTGTGGAGGCGGGCTGCTTATATCCTTTACGGCCCGGCGCAGTTCCTGTGGCGAACTCACAAAATGAGATACTTGACTATGGGAGTATGGATCGGATAGGCGAAAATAAATGTCCGCTTACCCAGCTTGGAGGATTGTACATAGAAAATCCGTCCTGTGGATTGGCGCGGAGAAATTCCTCCTCTTCTCCCTTGTACAATGCGGACAAGATCTTCATCTGATCGGCGACCGATCCCGGCCCCTTACGGCCGCAGCGGGTGGTATCATCCTCCCCGTTGAAATCCCACATGGGGTGGCCTCTATACTGGAGCGGCTGCACCCCCCGCATAATGCATGTGGCCATGACCCCAATCATGGTCAGTCCGGAATGGGCTAACAACCTTATTCGGCTCATCAGGTAAAGGACGTCCCTGTCATTTTCCTTCTGAGGGCTCCGCGGACGCCAGCTTAGGCGTTTCTTCAAAGGAGCGTTATTGAACTCAGGGAGGCCGATCCGAACAGGGTCCGGCAGGGGGACATCTTCTATGTAAAACCATTCCGAAGGCCAGTCTTCGGACGCCTTCTTCGGGGTTCCGGATAGATATCCGGTCCCGGCGATGCGCCATAGTTCGGCTCCGCCCACTTGATATATTGACCCCTCTTGAGAACGGGGCACAAGGCAGAACAGCTTCTTCCACAGCACAAAATGAGCCTCGATGCCCAAAAACAGCTCGCAAAGGGCCACGAAGCCCGCAATATGCAGAATGGAGGCAGGCATAAGGTTGTGGAACTGGAGGCCGTAGAACTCCAGGAGCCCCCGGAGAAACGGATGAATTGGAAATCTGAGCCCTCTTATCAAATAAGAGATAAGGCATACCCGCTCTCCTTTGGAGGGGCTGGGGACGCTCTCCGCTTGCTTTCCGCCCTTGTAGGTGGTGAGTCCAGCTCGAACCGGAACCATGAAGGCTGGGGGAAGAAATCCCTTGGTTTGGAGCGTCACTAACTTGCTGTGCGGGACGGAGCATCTCTCCCAATCTCCAGGCTGAGGGCTGGAAGGGCGAGAGGAGGAGCCGCGTCGACTGTCCATGATGGAATGGATTTCTGTAGATGCGCTCTGATGAATGCTCGTGAAGGGAGGATGGTGTGATTCGGATCTAGATCCTCGTCTCTTTATAGGCAGCTCATTTGCGCGGCTAGGGGGGTAAAAAGTAAAAATACCCTGGCTTTTCACATTCGTTCGAAACGTGGAAGATGGTCGTTATTGGGCGTGGAAGCCGAGGAGCGCAATATTTACAAGAAGACGGACGCTATTCAAACAGGTACACAGGATTTGGAGAAGAACCCGACTTGCAATGCCGAAGACAATCTACGCGCCCGACTCATCGCCATCGAAGCCTGGTTCGGGGGCTACTGAGGGAGTCCCGGATTAGGGGGTGTCCGGATAGCCGAACTATCACCTTTGGCCGGACTCCTGGACTATGAAGATACGGATATGTAGATCTCCTACCATTGTAACCGACTTTGTGTAACCCTAACCCTCTTCGGTGCCTATATAAACCGGAGGGTTTTAGTCCGTAGGACGAACAACAATCATACCATAGGCTAGCTTCTAGGGTTTAGCCTCTCTAATCTCGTGGTAGATCTACTCTTGTACTACCCATATCATCAATATTAATCAAGCAGGAGTAGGGTTTTACCTCCATTGAGAGGGCCCGAACCTGGGTAAAAACATCGTGTCCCTTGTCTCCTGTTACCATCTGCCTAGAGTGCACAGTTCGGGACCCCTACCCGAGATGCGCCGGTTTTGACACCGACAATGGGCGCCATTAATGGAGACCTTGGGAGAGAGGTGGACGACGGATGGAGGTCAAAGGGCTCTCCTCCCTATAAGGACGCACATGGGTCTGATCGCACGCCTCCCGTACTCAAATAGCTACCCTGCACGGCGCCTCCTAGCTAATAAAAACAGGCGACGTGTGGCGGCACGTAAATGGTAAATAGAACGCCCACGGTTTCAATAATACTTGTGTTTCCGACTGTAACGTGGCAGCACTTGTTCCAAAATGACTTTGTTGATTGTTAATGTGTGCGCCTTCGCAAATCGGACAACAAAATTACCACAGCATGTTGGTGCCATGTCATGGCACCAAGCCAAGTTTCATGATTTTCATGCGTGTTTTGGATTTACAGTAATTAAAAAACAAAGTTTCTCAATGATTCCAGCCAATTCATGATGCCCAGATGTTTGAATTTCATTCCCATTTCTTGCATGGGACCTAGAAATTTACCCGAGGACACACATGTGATTTTTCAACAAACTTTGGTGCACTGGACCATGTGCTTGTATTTCAAATTTGAATTATGCAAACAAAGGTGACACGTTCCCTCTCAGAACCATGAGCCTTCTTGAGAGAAGCTCCGGTTTGCGAGAAGCTTATAGCAAAAAAAATTCCTATTCGGCCAATTTTTTTACCACAACATGGTAGTACCATGACATGACACCATGCCAAGTTTCATGATTTGCAGGCGTGTTTTGGATTTACAAGAATTTTAAAACCAAGTTTCTCAATGTTCTCGGCCGAGCCACGATGCCCAGATATTTGAATTTCATTCCCATTTCTTGCATGGGACCTAGAAATTCACCCGAGGACACACATGTGTTTTTCAACCAACTTTGGTGCACCGGAGCATGTGCTTGTAGTTCAAATTTGAATTATGCACATTAAATGACAGGAAACTCAATTAATGTGTAAAAAAGGCCAAACGAACCCAGAATAATTCCACAATTTAACATGGCACTCATGTAGTTCTATGTTGCCTCTGTAAAGAAACTCAAGGGGGGGTGCAGCGTATATCGTTGCACACTCAAAGGTGGCACGTTCCCTCTCAGAACCACAAGCCTTCTTGAGAGAAGCTTTGGTTTGCAAGAAGCTTACACCAAAACTTGTTCCAAATCGGCCCAATTTTTTACCACAGCATGTTAGTGCCATGAATGACACCATGCCAAGTTTCATGATTTCCAGGCGAGTTTTGGATTTACATGAATTTAAAATCCAAGTTTCTCGATGTTCTTGGTCGAGTCACGACGCCCAGATGTTTGAATTTCATTCTTATTTCTTGCATGGGACCTAGAAATTCAACCAAGGACACACATGTGATTTTTCAACCAACTTTGGTGCACCGGAGCATGTGCTTGCTGTTCAAATTTGGATTATGCACATTAAATGCCCAGAAACTCAATTAATGTATAAAAAGGCCAAACGAACCCGGAATAATTCCAAAATTTAACAGGGCACTCATATAGTTCTATGTTGCCTCTGTAAAGAAAATCAGGGGGGAAGCAGCGTATATCGTTTCGCACACAAAGGTGACACGTTCCCTCTCAGAACCACGAGGCTTGTTGAGAGAATCTCCGGTTTTGCAAGAAGCTTATACCAAAACTTGTCCCAATTCAGCCAAAAATTATACATATGAAAACACGGTTTAGATTATCCCGAACATCTCGCTACCTAGACCAATGTACTATGATTTGAATTCAACATAAAATGGATATAAATATTTGAATTGGAGATCGTATGGTACTTGTAGTTCATAGTGAAATATGATTACTTCTATATGCATGTTTTTGTTATCAAGATAATATTTAAATGATTGTATAACTTAACAAAAATCGTATTCAGATAAGGAAAATTGATTCAAATTTAGTCCATATGGTAGACGATAATATATATGTTCATAGGGTGGAGTAAAATGTTCATATATAATGGAAGATAAAAATGTACGACTACATCAATTATAAACAGCAAGGTCACCTAACGATATATTCAAATTCAACATAACATGGATTCAAAAATTGAAATTCGAAATCCTGGCATTTGTAATCATATAAAAAGGGACATTACTCTTTCTTTTCGTGGGAATTGATTTGTTTTCTGTTGTGTTGAGGGATGTGCGAATCGATTTGGTACTGTACAGGGTAATCTTGTTCTCCCAATTTTTTTACATTTTTCTTGTAGTTTTTTCAGTGGCATTTATAGCAATATAGTAAAAGGGGACATGACTCTCTTGTGTCTTGTATGAATTGTTTTTTGTACACGTTAAGTTTGTTCTGCCGAACAAGGAATCCGCACCTTGTTATCCCGAATTTTTCAAGCTCGAGTATCTTTTGTCTCACCTGCTTCTAAACTCCCGCCTCTTCAACTCGCGCCGCACCTTGTTATCCCGAAATTTCGACGCGCGCGAAAACCCCCTTCTCATCCAAAATCGGTCCCGCAGCCCAGACACGCGAAATCCCCCTTCTACCCCTCAGCCGGAAATGCTGGCTCGACGTCGACGTGTCAAAACCGGTGGGGGTACGCTGGTAACATACCCTACATTTCGGACAAGCACGTCCCTAAGCCATGGCTCCCCCTACCTTCCCCTTCGATCCCCGCATTCGTACACCGAGGCCACCAAAACCCGCGAAACCCCACGCTCCTCCGTCGGCCTCTCGACCGCCGCCCAGCTGGAGACTCTTCCCCAACGATGTCGTCCACCACAACAGCTCGTCATCCCTCATCCACCACACCAGATGAGGATCCGTCGTTGACCTTGTCGTCCCGCCGGATCAGCCGCCCCGTCCTCCACCTCCAAGGAGGTGCCCCGACGTTCGCCTCATCTATCGCGCCACACCTCCATCCCCACAGCGCCATCTTGACCTGCCCCACCGAAACCACAACACCCTCACCAATTCCTCTGATGAAGCCGAGGCCAACTCAGCGTCACCAAGGAGGTTCTGCACTCACCACTGCATTTTGTCATTTATTTGATCTCACGGGGCTGCCGGTGCTCGATACCGAGCAGCCATGGCGGGTCTCCATCGACGGCACCGTCACCGTCCATTTCATCCACGGCATCTCTCCCCCATGTCGTTGCTTCCTCGGCGGTGACTTCCACACCGGCACTAGCTGATGCTGCTCCGGCTCTCGCTCGCGCTGCGGCTCTATTCTTGCTGTCAGTCGCGCTGCTGCACTGCTCTTGCTTCCATTCGTGCTGCTGCTCTGCTCTGCTATTGTTGTCGGTCGTGCTGCTCCGCTCTTGCTCTCGTTCATGCTGCTGCTCTGCTCTTGGTCTCGCTCATGCTGCTGCTACTGCACGACCTCCAACAGCTACAGGAGTTGCTGCTTTAGCACCCGCTCGCGGTGCTACTGCACGGCTTGCTCTCTGCTAGTGCATTCCCTGCTCGAGCGTCTGCTGATTTAGATCACTACTTCTCTGCTACTAGTGCTCGAACACCCTAAACATCTATTGCAATGCTCTGCTACTAGTTCAATCAGTTTCGACAGTAAAATTCAGTTTCGACTGTAAAGTTCAGTTTCTTCGGTTAAGTTCAGAGTGAACAGTATTTACAGCATCTGTCGGAGCGGCCGTGGCGTGGCTGATGCGTTTTACATCTAGCACTTTTTGGTGATGTATTTTACATCATCTATTGCAAATGATATTAGAGTCCCACTTCAGATTAACGTTGTCTGTCTTGTCTTGCTTTAGCCTCGCCGTCGTACACCTCACCGGAGCTGCTCCAACGACGGAACCGTCCATCACAGCAGAGCAGTACCCTCGGTGCCATTTCCAGAGGCCTCAGATCTTCTTCCCTGCCTCCGACAGTCACACCAGCATCACCATCCTCCAACCAAATGATGCTGAGGTCCACAAGGCTATGCCAAAGAGGTTGTACACTCGTCGCATCACTTTGTTACTCTGCATTCATGTAGATCCCTCAGGAATCCTTTGCTATGGAACTACTATGGCACTACTATTTGTGCATTTGGTTAGAAGGAGTGGAGCAAAGTAAAACTGGAGGATTTTTTCCTTTGGTGTCTCTTTCAAAGAAAAAACATAGGAATTTTAATATCCACTTGGACGTCCTTTTCAAATTAATATGCATGAAGAACAGAACTAATTGCATTAGTGGCATAATAATATTCTTATTTTTTTTCATTTTCACGTGGTTTGACTTTAATTTGACCATGTTTCTCCATTCCTGTGGTCTTCCAATTCATGTGAACCAAACACCCAGGTTGACAGAAATCATATGTTTCCAAATGCTCTGTTTTGCACGTGCATTCCTATCCTATTCCTGTGTTTTTCTTGTCCGTGTGTTTATAGAATCCTCCAACTCTAAGGAGCCCTTAAAGATTTACTTCATTTTCAGATAGGCGTCAAAGAAAACTCTATGTGTTATGTCCTGCTCCTGTCGTGCCGTCATCCACCCCACCTGAGGTGCACCATCGACAGAAGCGTTCACTACAGCAGAGATTCCCCCTGCAGACTTTCTTTCGCCGCCTCAGATCATCTTCCCCGTTGCCGGCAGCCACGCCAACTGCATTACCATCATCGACTGAGCAGATGAACCGGAGGACTACACAGTTCCGGCAGAGAGGTCGCAGTCTTTCGTGTTTGCTTACGTTATACATCAGTTATTATTACCTGCTACTTTATCGTTCAAACTTGAGTTTTAAAATGCTCGTGGGTCTCATATCAAGGCAGCAACGAATAGTATATGTCTACTATCTGGTTCATCTGGGGTCTTCTATGTGGTTCATGTTGGGTGGGCAACAAACAGTAGATGATCCATTGTCTATCTTTTTAAACTGAAGCTATAATCTACCTGCTATCATTAGTTTTGGATCTATCCACTCGTTTGCTACCACCAGTCTTGATTTCTGCATGCACCCCTTAGGCCTTACAAAATCTTACTATTTTTTTATTATGCATGTCAGTTATTGTACACAATCGTACTGAACATGTAGAGAAAAGGAGAAGACCGTTGCGTGGGAATATAATGTCATGCAGACGCCGCTCCATGGTGGGCGAAGTGGGCCCCCCTCCCGCCATTCCAGATTGTATTCCAGAGGAAGATAACTGTTCAGATGGGGATTCAGAGGGAGCCGACCACTCCTATTTACCACCTGAGGTGTTTGCTCTAACCTAGCATGCTGATGTTGGTCATATCATGCATATGGCGCCTCACATTGCTTACATTATACATCTTATAGATCATCAACTTAGTTAAGATTTGCTTTATGTGAATGCCACCTATTTGGTTTCTATATCATACTCCCACCGTTCCTAAATATTTGTTTTTTAGAGATTTCAACAAGTGACTACATACGGAGCAAAATGAGTGAATCTACACTCTAAAAGATGTCTATATACATCTGTATGTGGTAGTCCATTTGAAATTTCTAAAAAGAAAATATTTAAGAACGGAAGGAGTATATGGGAATTAAGCAATGCCATCTTGTTTAGCCAGGCATCATATACGTGAATCATGCAATGCCATCATGTTTAGCCAGTCATCATATATGTGAATTATATCGTGCCATATTTTTTTTCATAATGTATTCCATTTGTCAACAATGTTTATACATTCATCTACTCTTCGTGTGCATCAGCCATTTGAGTCGGTCATGGGAAAATCTGGAGTGAAAACAAGGTCTTCTGAGCAGTCAGTGATACCTGTCGATGCAGATTTCTTGCTGGTTACAGATAGCTCCTCGGAGGAGGATTTAGAGCAGATGACCGTCGTATCCCCGAGGTGCATCTCTAACTTGGCAGGGTTATATTGCTCATATCATGCATATGGTGTCTTGCATTGCCATGCCATCTGCTTAGATTAGACATGCTTTGTGTGAATGCCTCCTGTTTGCTTTCTATATCAGATATGTGAATTATGCAATGCCATGTTTTTCAGCCAGTTATCATATATGCGAATTATGAACCGCCATGTAGCCAGGCATCATATATGTGAATTATCTCATGCCATTTTTTTTCATTACGTATATGGAACTACTCTTCATGTGTATCAGCCATTTGAGCCGGTTATGGAAAAATCTGGAGTGAAAAGAAGGTCTTCAGAGCAGGCAATGGTACCTGTTGAAGCATATATCTCGATGGTTACAAGGAGCTCCTCAGAGGAAGATTCAGAGATAGATGACCAATCATATATCCCACCTGAGGTGTATGCTCTAAGTTGCAATGTTTATATTTCTCATATCATGCATATGGTGCCTTGCATTGCTTAGTTTAGACATCACATGCACAATATTGAATTCCATCTGCTTAGTTTAGAGATCATACATGCGAGTGCTAGCTACTTAGTATATGAATCAATTATGTCAATTATATAATGCCATCCTGTATACTTAGACAACATGTATGTGAATTATTTCATCCCACCTATTTCAGAAAGACTTCATATAGTTTTGTCATGTCATCATGTTTAGATACTCATCATATGTTGAATTATGCCATTATATCCTGTTAAGTTATCCATCATACGTCTGAAACTGTGTCATGCTATCCTGTTTAGTTAGGCATCATATATATGAAATTGTGTCATGCCGTCCTGTTTGGTTAGACAACATATATGTGAATTACCACATCATCTATCATACAATGTCATCAGACGTTCAATTTCTTTTCTTGTTTATCAGCCATTTGAATTGGAGGGGTGATGGCAGTATCTAAAGGAGCAAAACCCGTTCTTCACAAAAGACGAGTGCTACCCGTCGATGCAGATAGAACCATGGTTGTCTTGGCCATAAACTAGCCCCACCACACATAATCGAGACTCTTCCAGATTGCACACTTACACCGTTGGGCAGAGAACCAGCTACAACCCATCTAACCGCAACCCTAGCGGATAGTAACCAACTTCTAGTTGACAACGCACCATGTCCATCATAGAGTACCCCCACACGAGCAGTTGTAAAGCAACTGCAGTGCCCAAAGCACGAAGCCCACCACAGCGAACCCAAACTCCACGTTTAAAGCAGAAGAGCAACTGTTCTCAGGTCAGACTCTGTAGCTATGGTCCATACTCCTTTGCTGTTGCATCATTGTATTTACTCATACCAACTACTTCCGAATTTGAAGGATCCAATTGAAACTCCAATAGCGCAACAGGTATGTTTTAAACCTATTTCTTTAACTGGATTGCTGTTCTAACTTCTTGCTCTATGTTGATTTCAGTTTCAGTTGTATAAACAATTATGTTCTCATGTGATGCACATTACAAGTGTTGCCAATGCTGTGTAGTTTCTCACAGTTATATTCTATCTATGCTGCCGTGTCTTAAAAATATATGAGTTGAGCTGTGTCTCTATCTTGATTAGGCAACGTAAACTAGAATGATATGGACAATAAAGTGACCATAGTACATAGATATATGTTTGTTTCATGTTGTTATCCTGTCCACCTTACTACTGAACTGGTTTACCAAAATGAGTTTCGTATACTACATGCTAAACTTGTGATGTGTCTGCTTGTTTCTCTTGTATGCGAACAAAATATTGGAGAAGAGCACCCCACTATGCAATGGTAGAGAAAGTAATACAGATAAGGTTCAAGATAGTTAGACAACCCATTTGGTCTCCAAGAAAGGTGATAAAAACAATCTTGTAGACAGTGAGAAAACCCCACAGTCCTGCGTTGATGTAGTGTTCGAGTTACTAGCCAGTACCGCTGGCACAAGTTCTTTGAACGCGCTGCCTGAATCACTTCGGCTTCTTCAGTATCAACTACAAGATGAAAGGCATCAGTCAGTTGTGCTGCGGCAAGAAGCCGAAGGACTGAGTGCTACGTCTTGAGCTTGCGTTGGTTTTCCTTGAAGAGGAAAGGGTGATGCAGCAATAGTAGCTTAAGTATTTCCCTCAGTTTTTGAGAACCAAGGTATCAATCCAGTAGGAGGCTCCTCAAAAGTCCCACGCACCTACACAAACAAACAAAGAACTCGCAACCAACGCAATAAAGGGGTTGTCAATCCCTTCACGGCCACTTGCAAAAGTGAGATCTGATAGAGATAGTATGATAAGATAAACATATTTTCGGTATTTTATAATATATATTGAAAAAGTAAAGATGTAAATAAAAGTAGATTGAAAGCTTATATGATAAAAGATAGACCCGGGGGGCCATAGGTTTCACTAGTGGCTTCTCTCAAGATAGCATAAGTATTACGGTGGGTGAACAAATTACTGTCGAGCAATTGATAGAAAAGCGAATAATTATGAGATTATCTAGGCATGATCATGTATATAGGCATCACGTCCAGGACAAGTAGACCGACTCCTGCCTGCATCTACTACTATTACTCCACACATCGACCGCTATCCAACATGCATCTAGAGTATTAAGTTCATAAAGAATAGAGTAACGCATTAAGAAAGATGACAAGATGTAGAGGGATAAACTCATGCAATATGATATAAACCCCATCTTTTTATCCTCTATGGCAACAATACAATACGTGCCTTGCTGCCCCGGCTGTCACTGGGAAAGGACACCGCAAGATTGAACCCAAAGCTAAGCACTTCTCCCATTGCAAGAAAGATCAATCTAGTAGGCAAAGATAACTTAATCACACATAAAAGAATTCAGAGGAGATTCAAATATTTCTCATAGATAAACTTGATCATAAACCCACAATTCATCGGATCTCGACAAACACACCACAAAAAGAGTTACATCGAATAGATCTCCAAGAAGAACGAGGAGAACATGGTATTGAGATCCAAAAAGAGAGAAGAAGCCATCTAGCTAATAACTATGGATCCGAAGGTCTGTGGTAAACTACTCACAACTCATCGGAGGGGCTATGGTGTTGATGTAGAAGCCCTCCGTGGTCGATTCCCCCTCCGGCGGAGCGCCGATGAAGGCTCCAAGATGGGATCTCGCGGATACAGAAGGTTACGGCCGTGGAAATAGTTTTTCGTTGGCTCCCTGGATGTTTTCGGGGTACGAGGGTATATATAGGAGGAATGATACGTCTCCAACGTATCTGTAATTTTTTATTTTTTTCATGCTATTATATTACCCCTTTTGGATGTTTATCGGCTTTATTTTACACATTTATATCATTTTTGGGACTAACCTATTAACCGGACGCCCAGCCCATATTGTTGTTTTCTTGCCTGTTTCAGTATTTCAAAGAAAAGGAATATCAAATGGAGTCCAAACGGAATGAAACCTTCGGAAAAGTTATTTTTGGAACAGAACCAATCCCAGGAACTTGGAGTGCAAGCCAGGGGGTCATCGAGGAGGCCACGAGACAGGGGGCGCGCCCACCCCCCTGGGCACGCCCTACCCTCTCGTGGGCCCCTCGAGGCTCCCCCGACCGACTTCTTTCGCCTATATAAGCCTATGTACCCTAAAAACATCGAAATAGAAGATAAATCGGGAGTTCCGCCGCCGCAAGCCTCTGTAGCCACCAAAAACCTCTCGGTAGCCCGTTCCGGCACCCTGCCGGAGGGAGGAACCCATCACCAGTGGCCATCTTCATCATCCCGGCGCTCTCCATGACGAGGAGGGAGTGGTTCACCCTCGGGGCTGAGGGTATGTACCAGTAGCTATGTGTTTGATCTCTCTCTCTCTCTCTCTCTCTCTCTCTCTCTCTCGTGTTCTCTCTATGGCACGATCTTGATGTATCGCGAGCTTTGCTATTATAGTTGGATCTTATGATGTTTCTCCCCCCTCTACTCTCCTGTGATGAATTGAGTTTTCCTCTTGAAGTTATCTTATCGGATTGAGTCTTTAAGGATTTGAGAACACTTGATGTATGTCTTGCCGTGCGTATCTGTGGTGACAATAGGATATCACGTGCCACTTGATGTATGTTTTGGTGACCAACTTGCGGGTTCCGCCCATGAACCTATGCATAGGGGTTTGCACACGTTTTCGTCTTGACTCTCCGGTAGAAACTTTGGGGCACTCTTTGAAGTACTTTGTGTTGGTTGGATGAATCTGAGATTGTGTGATGCATATCGTATAATCATGCCCATGGATACTTGAGGTGACAATGGAGTATCTAGGTGACATTAGGGTTTTGGTTGATTTCTGTCTTAAGGTGTTATTCTAGTACGAACTCTTGAATAGATCGATCCGAAAGAATAACTTTGAGGTGGTTTCGTACCCTACCATAATCTCCTCATTTGTTCTCCGCTATTAGTGGCTTTGGAGTGACTCTTTGTTGCATGTTGAGGGACTGTTATATGATCTATCTATGTTATTATTGTTGAGAGAACTTGCACTAGTGAACGTATGAACCCTATGCCTTGTTTCCTATCATTGCAATACCGTTTACGCCCACTTTTATCATTAGTTACCTTGCTGTTTTTATATTTTCATATTACAAAAACCTATATCTACCATCCATATTGCACTTGTATCACCATCTCTTCGCCGAACTAGTGCACCTATACAATTTATCATTGTATTGGGTGTGTAGGGGACACAAGAGACTATTTGTTATTTGGTTGCAGGGTTGCTTGAGAGAGACCATCTTCATCCTACGCCTCCCATAGATTGACAAACCTTAGGTCATCCACTTGGAAATTTTCTACTGTCCTAAAAACCTGTGCACTTGCAGGCTCAACAACGTCTACAATAAGAAGGTTGGGTAGTAGACATCAAGCTCCTTTTTGGCGCTGTTGCCAGGGAGGTGAGTGCTTGAAGGTATATCTTTAGATCTTGCAATCTGATCTTTTTGTTTCTTGTTTTATCACTAGTTTAGTTTATAAAAGAAAACTACCAAAAAATGGAATTGAGTGTGTCTCATACGCTTCATCTTTTTAATATCTTTCGTGATTATGATGAAAAGGAAAATTGTGCTCAAGTGCTAGAAGAAGAAGTCTATAAAATGTTTGCTACTAAATCTTTGTATGATGAGCATGATTGCAATGTTGTTAGTTTGAATTCTTTGAATATCCATGATGCTAATGATATGCAAAGCCACAAGCTTGGGGAAGCTATGTTTGATGAAGATGATATTTTTTGTCCCCCAAGTTTTGATGAGAATATTTATTATGTTGAAAGCATGCCTCCTATTTATGATGATTATATTGATGAAAGTGGGTTTGGAAGAGTGTCAACTTTAGGAAGTAGTGATCCCACTATTTTGGAGGATGTTGAATTTTATTGTGATGAATACGAAAGTGGATTTGGAAGAGTGTCAACTTTATTTAGTGATTCCACTATCTTGGGAGAGGTTTCAATCGATTATGATGAGAACAGACTTGCTACTTATGATGATTATTGTGATGAAACTTATGCTATAAAAAGTAGTGATGATTATTTTTATAAATCTTGTCATGATTATGATTACCCTTTTTCTGAACATGACACTTTTAATGTGGAAACATTTTTTAGTGTTCAAGTCTCTTATGATACTCCCACTATTCCGAATGAGAAGAATTTTGCTTATGTGGAGAGTAGTAAATTTTCTATACTTGTAGATCATTAAAAGAATGCTTTAGGTGTTGGTTATATTGTTGAATTCATTCATGATGCTACTGAAAATTATTATGAGGGAGAACATATGCTTGTAGGAAGTGCAATAGTATCAAGTTTCCTCCCTATGTGCTTAAAATCTTGAAGCTATGCTTGTTTTACCTTCCCATGCTAGTTGATTATTGTTCCCATAAGTTGTTTGCTCACAAAATCCCTATGCATAGGAAGTGGGTTAGGCTTAAATGTGCTAGTCATATGCTTCATGATGCTCCGGTTATGTTTCAGTTCTTATATTTTATGTGAGCATCATTGTCATCATCATGCCTAGCTAGAAAGGCATTAAAGAAAAGCGCTTGTTGGGAGACAACCCAATATTTACCCTTAAATTTTTTTTTGTGTTCACATGATTATGCTACTGTAATAATCATGTTTTATAGCTTTTGTTTCAATAAAGTTCCAAGTAAGACCTTTAGGATAGCTTACGGTAATAGTTGTGTTGATCCTGCTGAGAATCAGAAACTTTTGCATCCAGTAAATTAGTTTTGTTAATTCACAGAAACGTGCTTATGATCTGATTCTTCTTTATTTGGATTGGTACAGAAATTTCTTAGGACTTCCTAATTTGGTAGGATTTTTGGAGTTCCAGAAGTATACTTTTGATGCATATTACTACAGACTGTTCTGTTTCTGACAGATTCTGTTTTCTATGTGTTGTTTGCTTATTTTGATGAATCTATGAGTAGTATTGGAGTGTATGAACCACAGAGAAGTTAGAATACATTAGATATTACACCAATATGAATTTAGAATTAGTTCATTACAGTACCTAAGTGGTGGTTTTATTTTCTTATACTAACGGAGCTTATGAGTTTTCTGTTGAGTTTTGTGTTGTGAAGTTTTCAAGTTTTGGGTAAGGATTCGGTGGACTATGGAATAAGGAGCGGCAAGGGCCTAATCTTGGGGATGCCCAAGGCACCCCAAGTTAATATTCAAGGACTACCAAGATCCTAAGCTTGGGGATGCCCCGGAAGGCATCCCCTCTTTCGTCTTCGTTCATCGGTAACTTTACTTGGAGCTATATTTTTATTCGCCACATGATATGTGTTTTGCTTGGAACGTCATTTTCTTTTGTTAGTATTTGTTTTCTGTTAGTTAGAATAATGTTTTGCATCTTTAGTTTCAATAAAAATGTCAAGGATGCACTACTAGGGAAAAGGCTAGCAGCAGCACGGGTTTTAGCTGTATCAGTAGCGCGGGGTGAGGCGCTACTAATAAGGCGCTACAGCTAACACATAGCAGTAGCGCGTGCTCACCAGCGCTACTGCTACACAAGTGTAGCATCAGCGTGCTTAGTGGAAGCTCACTATTGCTAGTAGCTCTAGCGCGCTCTGGCTGGACACGCTACTGCTATCGCGGCGCTGCTGCTAACTTTCATACACTCGCTACTGCTAACTTTAGTAGTTTTTTGTTTTTTTTGGCATATTTGTTTTGTATTTGAACAGGCATTATAGATGAATCTTTAGCATATACAAATGTCAACATGATACACATACAAATGCCTGCGAGACCACAAATGTAATCAAGCATATACATACAAATAGTCTCAACATAATCATCATCCAACACAAAGTGGTCTCTCGTCATCATCTCAAAATAGCGATACAAGTCTCGATTACTTGCAAATACATCGTCATCCATCTAAACAATGATATACGCGAGAAGAGCTATCACTTTGAGTACATGAGTTCGTATCCCTCTCTCCCATTAGCGTGAACCTAAACTAACTATTGCATGTCGCTCGGAAATCGGATACCGGTACACCTGGGCCTGACACTCCGGCCACTTGTCGTATATATACTCCTGTCGTAGCACTTATTCACCATCGATGATCTATGCACCTGCATCGTCACATGAGTCGATGATATGGAACATATATATATAGTTGAGCAACAGAAAGAGACAGACTTGGCAAAAATAGAAACAACATATCATAAGCATAAATAACAAAGTTCATCGTACCCCGAATGCCCTAACTAGAGTTGATTTTCGCTAGTCGAGGAGGAGGACGGTTTAATTACATCACAAATAAAGTTTCACCGTGCATAACTCAAAGTTTTGTCATACGAAAGTACGGACTAAGCGGACACATTGTCATATATCGACAATCACTCCAACATGTCGTTCCATCCATCCATGTCGGGGAGATAGTCCCGAGCCTAGTGAAAGGCTTGGTCGAGGCGCTGGCGGCTACCCGTGTTCGGACATCTTCCCGCGACATTTGTCCTTCTTCGTAGAACATCCCTGTTTTTCCGACGACCTCCTTCATGATGATTTGGGCAAGTTCGCGCTGGATGTAATAGAACTCGGCTCAAAGCCGATGATCCTCGATATCTTCTACGTTCTTTGCCCATTGCAGAATATGGGCATCGCCGGATGTAGGTGACATGCGAAGGTTCTGGTGATCCCGTCTGTACTCCAGCATGTGGTGTAGGACATAGAATCCATCATTAAGAGAATCGTTCGGTTGCTGGATGCAGCAGAAGTCGGTCATATGGCCGAAAGCGAGCCTGCCGCCCCTTCTCTTCTTGTCCCTAACCTCTCCACCCCTTGCTTGGTAGTAAAACATAGCACTGTCGAGAACATCCTTGTTGTGGGTGTAATCCTTTTCGTGAATGTTCTTCGACGAGTCCAAGTAAAGAGCGTGGGAGAATCGGGGGTATAGGATGATGAGGACGGCGCGCCCGCCGCTGCGCAAAATAAGTACACCTCAAATTACTTAGACTCCACCGTGCAAATGAATGATTGAAATCGAAGGAAGGATAGCAGCGCAGATGACTTACACGGGATGATAAGGCACGAGAATCACCTCCTTGTCCTTATTGGCGAGCATGAAACTGACGATGTAATCCCTCGCGTATTCACGGTGCTCTGCGCAGACTCCCAAGAAGCCCTCGTGCATGTAGTACGGGTCAGCGACACAGATATGAGATATCTGCTCAAACCCGATGATGTAGTTCATGTGCAAGGCATAAAGGCGGACAAACGTAAAATCCAGCTTCTTCACGTGAAACATGTCGAATATGTAATCGAATCAGAGGAAGAACTTATCCATGGGAAGCTGTCGACGTCTGTTGAAAGTGCGTTATATCGACTAGAGGGGGTGAATAGGCGATTTTATGAATTCTTCACCGAGGAATTTGCGGTGAGGAAATTCCTTAGCGAAGAACTACTTGCAGCAGAATAAGTACTCAGAAGTAAGCATAACAGAATACACGCATGGTCATCATGATGAAATGAAGACTAGCTCAGAGTACAGAAAGCGTAATCACAGGATAACTCAAGATGAAGACAAACAGATGAAGAAATTGGCGAGGAAATTGAGAAAGTCTTGATCGTGGTCTTCAAACACAGATATGAACAAACACTCAACACGGTAATGAGGAAAAGAAAGGGTTGAGGAAATGGAACCAGTTAGGTTGGTGAAGACATTGATTTGGTAGACCAGTTCCAACTGCTGTCTTAGTTGTACGTCTGGTTGGAGCGGCTGAGTATTTAAACTCGAGGACACACAGTCCGGACACCCGATCACCGAGCACGCAGCTCGGGACACCAAGTCCTCACCGTATTCTCCTTGAACTAAGGTCACACAGACCTCGTCCAATCACTCGTGGTAAGTCTTGAGCGACTTCCAAACCTTCACAGACTTGGTCACTCGGCGATCCACAATTCCTCTTGGATGCTCTAGACCATGACGCCTAACCGTCTGGAAGAAGCACAGTCTTCAAAGGTAACAAGCGTCGGATCCACGCGGGATCAATGTCTTGATGATGCTCAATCACTTTGGGTTTGTAGGGTTTGGTTTTGGGTTTTCCTCACTCGATGATTTTCGCTCAAAGTCCTCGGAGGATGGGTTGCTCTCAAATGACAAGTGTCAAGTTCTCTCGGAGCAGCCAACCAGCTAGTGGTTGTAGGGGCGGCTATTTATAGCCTAGGGAGCAGCCCGACATTATAAGACATAAATGCCCTTCAATGATATGACCGTTAGGTGGATAAGATATTTTGGGACAGGTGGCGAAGACAAGAACGGTCGGAAATTTGAATCTCAAATTCCTCGGGGCTATCATGTTCCTCCTTTGTGTAGGCAATCCGCCTTTGGCGAATTCCTAACTCCTCGGTCAGAACAAATTCCTCGGTGACGGAAGAACTTCGTCTACATCCTTTGAAGAAATTGACTGAAGCTGTATGAGATTTCAAAGGCTTCACTCGAAGGGATTGGTAGGTGTAGGATTTTGAGTTGAGCATCACATGGAAATTTTTCCTTAGTATTTCCTCGACCCCCTTTAACGATGACGGTGTTTCCTATGACTCAAGAAAGAGAAAAAAGAAACTACGAAAACAAAAGTCTTCACGCTTCATGTTCCTTGAATGAATACCAAGTCTTCAAGGTCACACCAATTTCTTCACTTTCAAAGTCTTCAAAAGTCTTCGAATATCAAAGTCTTGATCGAAGAACTTCATTTTAGGGTCGACTTTCTCTGTAAATATCAAACTCCTCATAGACTTATAGACCTGTGTACACTCACAAACGCATTAGTTCCTTAACCTATAAGTCTTCAATACACCAAAATCACTAAGGGGCACTAGATGCACTTACAATCTCCCCCTTTTTGGTGATTGATGACAATATAGGTTAAGTTTTCAACGGGGATAAACATGTGAAGTGTAAATACTGATAATGAGGAATTTGATTGCAAGATATAGAAGAACTCCCCGTGAAGATGTGCATAGTGAGGAATTTGCTTTTGAGGCAATGCACATTTGAAGAGTTGAATCATGGAGATCTCCCCCTATATCTTGTAATTCATACACGCATTTGACATATAATATGAAGAATTTGAAATGCATGATGAAATATGGTGCTTGATGTAATTCAGCATGCGTGCGATAACATTAATGAGGAACAAGCATGCAAAATAACGCATCAAGAGTATCAGAGCTCAAATAGATTTGCTATGAAGATTTTCAAGGAGCTCAAGAGAATCAGAGCATAGTGCAAGAGCATAATGCATCAAAAGTATCAAAGCACCATCGGGTTTAAGATTACAACTCGATCCAATAAAAGTTTCAGAAGAACAAGAGTTGTACCTTAACAAAAATAAATTACTGTATATAGGCAATAAACTAGACCCGCTTGAAGACTAACTCAAATTTCTCCCCCTTTGTCATCGAATGACCAAAAGGATCGGCGAGGACTAACGCTCTGAAGAATTTCAAGTTGAAGAAGGGCGCCCGGCGTTGTTGGGGTCGTTTGTTGTAGTAGGACCTGCATGCGGTGTCGTCCAAGTCTTCATTTTCATCGATTGTCATACGATGAAGAATAGGAGCTAGCCACCAAGGAATGAACTTTGACCTTCTTGTATTTCTTGGAGGAGGTGCAGACCAGTCAAATTCTTCCTTGAGTCCCATTGACGTCGGTTCTTCCGACTTTGTAGACATGTGAAAGAACAGCCAGTGCGTTTGAAGGTTTCATGGAGGTAGTAGTGATTTTTATTCACTGCATTGTGTGTTGAGGTCATGTTGTGAAGAATTGAATCAAACTGACGCTTGACCCATTTATGATTACGATCAACCTTCTGATGAAGGCGAGGAGTAACTCACGATCATCATCACCACAGGTGCGATGGCTTGAGGACTTTGCTTGAGTGAGGTATTTGCGGCAGAGTCATGTGTGGCAGAGTCATCATTGGTGGAGTAGGATGCTGCTTTGTGAAACTGTCCATCCAATGGACGAATGCCTTCATCTATCACAGCAGTAGCCTTGCCCTTGTCATCAGCTAAGGTAAATGTCCATTTGAGGACTTCAATCGGGGGCAAGTAGCTGCAGTGGTTCAGAGTATCAGCTTTGTAATTGAGTGAAGACCTTGTCCTGATGAATCTCATTATCCAAGGCGCATAAGGCTTCAGCTCAAATGGTGACATAGCAATGTTTGCCAGAGTCCTCATGAAGAAATCATGGAAGTTGACGGGAACGCCATGGATGATGTTGAAAAGCATATTCTTCATGATGCCAACGACTTCTTCATCATTTGAGTCGTGGCCTTTGATAGGACTCATTGTCTTCGTCAGAATCCGATAGATAGTCCGAGGCACATACAATAATTCCTTGACGAGGAATTTGGTTCTTGGGGCCTGCCTTGGCTTCAAAGGCTTCATCAGCACTTGCATATAGTGATTTGAAAGTTCTGGTTCGTTGTAGATACAACGAGCACCATCAAGTGGAGGACTGCGTGGTAGAGCACGAAGCAATTCAGTTGCTGGTGCCTTATAGTGAGTATTTTCAGACATCCAGTCTAATACCCATGAGTTCACGTCTTCAGCGTCTCCGGTGATGTGCAGCGTTGCATAGAACTGAAGAATGAGCTCTTCATTCCAGTCACAGATATCAGTGCAGAAATTCAGAAGTCCTGCATCATGAAGAACACTGAGGACTGGCTCAAAGCCTGGCAGAGACTCCATGTCCACATGAGGAATATGAGCATGATCGAAGACTTTATCTTTGTTGAAGAGCACTGAGGAATAGAAGTTGGCTTGGCTAGCAGTCCAGAAACGCCTCTTCCTAATGCGAGCAGAATCATATGGATTATAGTCAGTGAAGAATACGTGCTCGGCAAACAAATCATCAGCCTTGAACTTTTGTTTGCTTGAGAACGGATTCTTTTGCTTGGGCAGAGGGGTGTCAGTGAGTTGCATCACCACCTCAGGAATCGCAAGTTCAGGTTCTTCAGGCTGAGGAATTTCTTGTTCCTCAACAGTGCGATCCGAGGATCAGCAAGAAGCGAGTTCATCGGCACTAGTGGCTGGAATTTCTTCATGCCTGAGCAAGTGGGTTGAGTTTCTTCAGAGTCCATTTGGACTGTTTGTGCAGGGGACTGAGGAATCTGTTGGATTGGGGTGAAGAGAGGAGTATTGGGATGCAGACTTTCCCAAAAGTCATCATTCATCACTGGTGTGGTGCACCCAATATCCACATCTTCATCTTCAATTTCCTCAACACCAGCCTCTTGGTGTGAACCGAGGCATAGGTGAGGAAATAACTGGGGTTGAAGGATTGCGCCCACTTCAATTTCTTCATCAATCTGCTCTGACGAAGCAGCAGAATGATGTTCTTCATCAGATCCGATTGGGATCTCATAGTCTTCTCCAAAAGGAACAACGTCCTTTGATGGCATGGAGGAAATCGGAACAGCATCAATTGGATTTTCAAATGAGCTGGTCATTGGCTTCATTTTCTTCGCAACCGAAGAATTTGACACAGCTGATGCCTTCCTTTTCTTCACTGCAGCTCGTTCTGCAGCCTTGGTTTTCTTCACCTCAGAGGCAGATGGAAGAATTGGAGTTGGTGTTGGCGCAGGAGGAGCTGAGGAATCTGGTTGAATTTCTTGGTAGAATCGATGCAGGTTGCCTGTGTTGTTCGATTTCTTCAGCGCACCACTAGTGGATGCCCTAGCAATTTCTTCGGTGGCTGGAATGGGATCATCAGCCCTCGAACTAGCATTTTCATCAGCAGCCTGAACGTCATCAGCGGTGCTGGCATGTTCTTCAGTCGGCTGAGCTGAGGCTTCAGCCTGAGGAATTTGATGTTGCGTTGGGGCAGCAACATTTGTGAATTTCTTCGTCAGGTTGACGAATCTGACCTTGGCTCCTTGCCAATCAGCATAATAGGAATCGAAGTTTTTGCTGAGGTCTTGAATTTCGATCTGGACCTTGAGAAGTTCCTCGGTGTCATTTTGACAACGTTTTCTTGAGAACTTCTCCTTTCGTATTGAGCGTTCTTGATCTCTCTTGCCTTTTCAAACTTCCATTTCTCTTCAGCGATGAAATGGGTCAACATATGACTTTGTCCAGGGTCGATGAAAGTCGAGGCATAGGGGTATTGGGATCCTTGTGCGTAGATCAATATAATCGAGGATTTTCTTGGATCCAACAGCAAGGGCACAAATGTACCTTTGGCTCTAGCGGCCCTTTCTTGGCGATCTCGATGATTTCCGCAAGTTCATCATCGAAGCTTCATCATCGAAGGCACATGGAATGCAACCTGTTTCTTTGGACTTGGCGAGGACCTCGCCCACTATTGCTTTGGTCTTGCAGAGTCGGGCGGATGATGAAATTGGTGCTCTTGAGGAATTTCTTTGAAACTCGAGGCAATCGAGAAACCAGCAGTCCTTTGACAAGTAGCGGATGCACAGAACCGAGGATTTTGACGGAGCTGTTGAGGACATTGGTGGAGCTGTAGCAGTGAGGAATTTGCCTTGAGGGCGCTGGCGAGAACTTGGCCGTGAGGGCGCTGATGGTGAAGCACTTGGCTTATGAGCAGGATTCTTTGGCATGGATTTCCTCGGTTTGACCAAGGCCTCGAGAGCGATAGCGATGGCAGAATCCTCATTGAATTTCTTCCTTGCCTCCTTGGCTTGTCTTGCCAATTTAGCTTGGCGCTTAGCCCATTCATCGGAAAGTCCTCACCACGTTTGATGCTTGTGGGATCAGCTACTTGGCAGTGCCAATGTAGCTCTTGGGCATGGAGGATTGAGAGCGAATTTCTTCATGTACTTTGGAGTCACATATCTGTATTCCTCCATTCCCTTGCCCATCTCCGTTCAATCTTCTGAATATGCACCTTGCGCTGATTTTTGTTTTCTTCATCAGGTGTGCAATAGTCATCATAAATTTCCTCAGGGATCTCAAACGCAGTCATAACCTCAGGTTTCTTTCCTCCTTTCTGTGGCTTCTTACCGTCGCCATATTCTTGATTGAGGAATTTGAACAATTGAGTTTTCTCAAGAAGTATGCAATTTTTCTTCGAGGAACGCTGCAAATGAGTTAAGTTGATGAGAACCTAGTGATTCAGCAGCGGACATGTGTACCTGTGAACAGAGTATAGTTGCGAGGAATTTGGAGAGGTCATATGCGTTCTCACAAGGTTTTTCAAAAACAACAAGTTTTGAGGATTTTGACCAGATGAGCCTTGTAGAATTTCACTAAGCGTTCTTTGTCTTAGGTTCCAGAGTTGTACAGATCGAAGATCCACACAATTGAGGAATCTTGAAGAAAATCATTGCTTAGAGAAACGAATCAAGAGCATATTTTGTTTGAGGTGTTCATATGTGTGAAGATTTGAAGAATAAACACCTTTGAAGATTTTCAGGAAGGTTTGAGAATCAAAGCGAGTAATAAAAGTAACTTTTAATTACCCAAGTGAAGAACACGACGAACTAAGAAGAACAGTTGGGAAGTTAAATCGATTCAGATCTTCCACGCCCTAACTTGGCGGAGGAAGACAGCTACGGCGGCGGCGGAGTGAGGATTTCATGGTCGTGCGAGTACGTCGGCGACGAGGTCGTGGCAGTGAAGCTCTTCCTCACCGGCGACGATGGAGAAGCGGCGGCGCTTAGGATTTGAGGAGCTCGGCGGGAGAGAGAGGTCGGCGGAGTAAAAGAAGTGAGGATGGAGAGAGGGTATTTATAGAGGCGGTGAAAAACTGTTCGCCCGAAGATTTAGGACGAACGTACCCCTGACCATTCTCCTTCTCATGACATGTGTCACCCACGTACTGTGTAGTGGAGATCGTGTACGATCGTGGGTGAGTAAAATAATGCATCGTGGGATGCGGAACGGTTTGAGCGGCAAAACCGAAAGTTTGGATAAGATCAGTTTTAAAGTTCCGTTCGCAATTTCTTCAGCTGTCAAGGACACAGTGAAGATTTTGAACGAGTTTCAAAATAGAACACACATGAAGAATTTGTGAATAGATTGGGTTGAGTATAGCATAGAGGGGGAAGGGTCCGATCACATTCACTTAGCAGAAAAAGTGACTTGAAGAAATAGCCATAAGTGAATGCTGTAGAGGACATAAACCCATATATACAAATATAGCCAATGAAGAAAGACGACGAAAACAGTGAAGATTTTGCAAAGTTGAAGAATTTGAGAAACTGAAGAATTTCAAAAACTGAGGAAAACTCAAATTGAAGATTTTGCAACTTTGGTGGTGGCGTGACCCACCGTATAAGAATGATGATTTCAGACACCGCGTACAATTGTCGTAGGGTTCTAAGAATCAGATTCTTCATTAATTTCTTCACACTTAGAGTGTTATTCTTCATTGATTGAAGAAAAACGTTTCTTCATGTGTTGCACATCTAAGTCATCAATTTTGCATAAGTGTTAGGATGTGTGTCTTTTTCAAAGAACATTCGAAGATTCTAAGATATTTAGCTCACACCGCAACTTGCTAAATATCTTCTCATCCAAGGGCTTAGTGAAGATATCGGCTAGCTGTTCTTCAGTCTTCACGTGCTCGATGGAGATGTCGCCCTTCAACACATGATCACGAAGAAAATGATGACGAATTTGAATGTGCTTTGTCTTCGAGTGCTAAACTGGGTTGTGAGCAATCTTGATGGCACTCTCATTGTCACAGTAGAGAGGCACATTCTTCACGTTGATGCCGTAGTCCTTGAGAGTTTGCTTCATCCACAACAATTGAGCACAACAAGAGCCAGCAGCAATGTATTCAGCTTCCACAGTAGACAGTGATACGCAGTTCTGTTTCTTCGAGGACCAACACACCAAAGATCGTCCGAGGAAATGACAAGTACCAGATGTTGACTTGCGGTCCACACGATCACCAGCATAGTCAGAGTCAGAATATCCAATGAGATCAAAAGTAGAGCCCTTGGGGTACCATAATCCTAGTGTTGGTGTGTGAGCTAGATATCGAAGAATATGCTTCACAGCCTTATGGTGTGATTCCTTCGGTGTAGCTTGAAATCGGGCACACATGCAAACACTAAGCATTATATCTGGCCTAGATGCACATAAGTACAATAAAGAACCAATCATGGAGCGGTATACATTGTGATCAAGTCAATACCATTTTCATCGATTGCATAGATGGCCATTTGTGGGCATAGGAATTTTGACGCCTTTGCAATCTTGCATGCGAATTTCTTTAGGACATCTTTGAGGTATTTCTCTGAGATATGAATATGCCATTGTGTTGTTGTGAATTTGAAGACCTAAGAAGAATTTCAACTCTCCCATCATAGACATTTGATATTCTTCACTCATCATATAGGCAAATTCATCACTATAACGTTGGTCAAGACAGCCAAAGATAATATCATCAACATATATTTGGCACACAAACAGTTCACCATCATAAGATTTAGTAAAGAGAGTAGGGTCGAGTGAACCGGTGTGAAGCCATTCTTCACAAAGAATTCCTTCAATGTATCATACCACGCCTGTGGCGCTTGTTTGAGACCATAGAGGGCCTTATTAAGTCTGAAGACTTTGTCGATTCTTTGGATCTT
Source organism: Aegilops longissima (assembly GCA_021605205.1). Lineage (NCBI taxonomy): Eukaryota > Viridiplantae > Streptophyta > Magnoliopsida > Poales > Poaceae > Aegilops > Aegilops longissima. The sequence continues at coordinate 40,798,379 of CM038680.1, read as the reverse complement.
CAAAACACGGGGTTGAGCAACATATACTTCTTCCTCAAGCTTACCATTGAGGAATGCACTTTTCACATCCATTTGATAGAAAGTGATATTGTGATGGTTAGCATAGGCGAGTAATATGCTGAATAGACTCAAGTCTAGCGACAGTGCAAAAGTTTCATCGAAATCAATTCCTTCAACTGTGTGTAGCCTTGAGCTACTAGTCGTGCCTTATTCCTCACCACAATACCATTTTCATCTTGCTTGTTGCGGTAGATCCACTTTGTGCCAATGATATTATGCTTGCGAGGATCTGGACGTTTGACCAGTTCCCAGACATTGTTGAGCTCGAACTGATGTAATTCTTCTTGCATAGCCTGAATCCACTCCGGCTCCAGAAATGCTTCATCTACCTTAGTGGGCTCTGTGATAGAGACAAAAGCATAGTGCCCACAAAAGTTAGATAAATGTGAAGCTTTTGAGCGTGTGAGAGGACCTGGCGCTTTAATGTCATCGATGATCTTCTCCACTTGCACTTCTTTTGCAACGCGAGGATGAGCTGGTTGTCATCGAGGAATTTGATCATTTTCCTCAGCACCATTGTCTTTAGCATTATCTTCAGGTGCATCAGCTCGACGTTCTTCGCGTACAGGAATGAATTCTTCAGCAGTTTCTTCAATTGGAATGACATCCTCAGTTGCCTTGAACTTGATAGAATCCTCAGGTTCTTGTTCATCTAACACAGAAGGTAGGTGCTCTCTTTGCGAGCCATTAGTTTCATCGAACCGCACATCTGATGTCAACAATCTTGTGAAGAGCGATGTTGAAGACTCTGAGGTGTGCGAGTCCTTCCGTAACCAAGCATAAAACCTTCATGTGCTTTGGTGCAAATTTAGAATTGTGATGAGGATCTCTAATCCAGCATTTAGCACCGAAGACTTTGAAATAACTTACATTGGGTTTCTTGTCAGTGAGGAGTTCATAGGCAGTCTTTTTGAAGAATTTGTGAAGATATACTCTGTTGATGATGTGGCACGCAGTATCAATTGCATCAATCCAAAACGATTTGGGCTTTTGTATTCATCAAGCATAGTGCGAGCCATTTCAACAAGAGTTCTGTTCTTGCGCCCACGACGCCATTTTCTTTGAGGAGTATAAGGAGCAGATAACTCATGAGTAATACCAAGTTCATCAAGATAGGTATCAAGACCGGAATTCTTGAACTCAGTTCCATTGTCACTCCTGATGTGTTTGATCTTCACACCAAAGTTAGTTGAAGCCCTCGAGGAAAATCGTTTGAAGACTTCCTGCACTAGATTTTTGTAAGTAACAATGTGTACCCATGTGTAACGAGAGTAATCATCAACAATAACAAAGCCATATAGAGATGCATCATTAACGACAGTTGAGTAATGATTGGGACCAAAGAGGTCCATGTGAAGCAATTCGAAGGGACGAGTAGTGGTCATGATAGTCTTCGCTGGATGCTTGGCCTTGGTCATTTTTCCAGCTTCACAGGCTCCGCACAAGTGATCCTTGAGGAATTTGACATTTTCAATGCCAATGACATGCTTTTTCTTCGCAAGCGTGTGCAAATTCCTCATGCCTGCGTGACCAAGTCACCGATGCCATAACCAGCCTTCTGAAGCTTTTGCAAGTAAACACACGGCTGGTTGTGGTCATGTAGAGAAGTCAACAATATACAAGTCTCCTCTCCTAAAGCCTTCGAAGACTTTGGAATTGTCAGCTTCCATAATCACAACACAACGATACTTGCCAAAGATAACAACCATATCAAGATCACAAAGCATTGAGACTGACATGAGGTTGTATCCTAAGGACTCAACAAGCATGACTTTGTCCATGTGTATGTCCTTAGAGATCGCAACCTTACCAAGACCCAATACGACTTTTGCCTTTGTCGGCAAAGATGATATGCTTCAGATGTGGCGGTGATAAGGGAGCATCCATCAATAGATTCTTGTCACCAGTCATGTGATTTGTACATCCACTATCGAGAACCCACTCAGTGGCTTTGGGTTGATCATCCTGTAGATGAATTAGTACAACTTAAGATCTCATATCCTTCATCAGTGAAGAATATGATATCAAGTTCATCAGATGAATTTCATCAGTCAGTATTCAGATAAGCAGTATGAGGACGTGCGAAATGAAAGTTCATTTCATCATGATTAGCCTGCGTCCTTTCGAGCAATTTTGTCGAGGTCCCAAAGCAAATTCTTCAGACGTTAAGGCACATCTGGAGACCTGACCCTGCAGAAGAGATTAGTTCTTTTTCTTCACCACCCACATCTGAAGGGGTGGCAAAGAGTTCATCACTCTGCGAGCACCATACGAGAATGGTGGCATAGAAGCCAAACCATTTCGTTTCACATAAGAGGGGTTAGGGTAAGCATATGAATAAGCAGAGAAATTCTTCGAGGACTTATGAACATATTGGTTTGAAGAATAATGCACATATTCATAACCCTTAGCTCTACCCTGCGAAACAGAGTTGTTAGCACGATGATAATCATATGAGGACTTTGATCCTTTTGAGGAATTTGATCCATATGAAGAATTTGGTCCATATGAAGAATTTGATCTGGGGTTCCTATTCTTCACAGGTGGTGTCATGAGGACATTCACCTGAAGACTTTCAAGGCGCTTCTTGGGAACCCAGATTTTCTTCATAGGGGAACCGTTCCTGTAGTTAGTGCCAACATATCTAGCAAATACTTTACCATTTTGATTTTTGAACAGTTTATAGTTGGAGTCAAATGACTCATCAGAAGAATGAGGAGATTCGTATGTAAAGCCAGATAAGTTAGATGGATCAACTGGAGGTTCCTTTGCAGCAACCCATGAGGTTTTGGGATACTGCTCAGGCTTCCAATATGTTCCATCAGCATTGAGTTTCCTCTCAAAGGCAATACCCTCTTTCCTAGGGTTCCTGTTGAGGATCTGCTTTTTAAGCACATCACAAAGAGTCTGATGCCCTTTGAGGCTTTTGTACATGCCTGTCATATACAATTCCTTCAGCCCTGCATCGTTAGTGATACTAGCAATGTCCTCAGATGAGGAATTAGTGATAGCAGAGGCAAGTGAAGAATTTGTAATGATTGAAGCATTTGAACATTCAAGTGAAGAATTAGCAGATTCACGTTCAATGCACTTTAAGCATGGAGGAACAAATTCTTCCTGAGAAGCGCTGATTTGTTGAGCGAGTAATGAATCGCGCTCCTTCTGAAGATCTTCATAACTCACTCTTAGCTTCTCAAGGTCTTGCTTTCTTTGAAGAAATTCATAAGAAAGTTTCTCATGATCAGATAAGAGAGTGTTATGATGACCTTGAAGGTTATCAAACCTAGACTGAAGTCTCTGAAGATTTTCAGTCAGGGCTTTAGTGCGATCCATTTCATCACCCAACATATCATCACTTTTATCTAGCATGTTTTGAACCTTTTCTAAAGCCCGTTGTTGTTTTACAGCAATCTTAGCAAGTTTTGAGTAACTGGGTTTTAGATCATCATCAGATTCATTTTCACTAGATTCAGAGGAGGTATATTTGAGTACCTTGGCACCCTTTGCCATGAAGCAATAGGTGGGAGCGTAGTCATCTCTGTCTTCATCAGCTTTGTTGGTGAGGTCATTTTCTTCAGAATTGAAGATGGACTTCTTGACGAAAGCGATGGGAGAGCTAGACTCGTCACACGGACTCAGATTCTTCGATGCCTCCTCTTCCTCATGTTCCTCGATTCAGCTTGAGTCCATTTCCTTGCCAATGAATGCCCGAGCCTTTTTGGAGCTGCTTTTCTTGTGAGAAGAAGGCTTTGAGGATTTTGATGATGAAGATTTTGATGATTTCTTCCTCTTCTCGCGTCATCAGAACTGTAATCCTTGTGTTTCTACTTCTTTAATTCCTTTTCCCACTGAGGACAATCTTGGATGTAGTGACCAGGTTTCTTACATTTGTGACAAACTCTTCTCTTAGAGTCACTAGATGAGGAATCACTGCTTCTTGAGGATTTTCCAAAGCGACCACGTCTAGAGAACTTCTGGAATTTCTTCACAAGCAGTTCTAGCTCCTGGCCTAATTCTTCAGGATCTCCAAGGCTACTACCAGAGTCTTCACACACAGATTCAGACACAGCCTTGGCCTTCAGGGCACGTGTTTTTCCATAGATAGAACCATAGAGATCTCTCTTTTCAGCAAGCTGAAACTCATGAGTATTTAGCCTCTCGAGGATATCAGCTGGATCCAGTGACTTGTAGTCAGCACGCTCTTGTATCATCGGTGCGAGTATCAAATGAGGAATCAGCGATCTCAACAATTTCTTCACCACCTCAAGGTCGGTGATGTCGATGGCGCCAAGTGCTTGAAGCTCATTTGAGATGTCAGTGAGGCGATCGAAGGTTTGTTGAACATTTTCATTGTCGAGTCTTTTGAAGCGGTTGAAGAGATTCGAAGAACATCAACTCGGGAGTCACGCTGAGTTGAGACTCCTTCATTCACTTTGGACAGCCTATCCCAGATAAGCTTAGCAGTTTCCAAAGCACTCACTCTTCCATACTGACCTTTGCTCAGATGGCCACATATGATATTCTTCGCTTGAGAATCGAGTTGCTTGAATCTCTTCACATCAGCAGCATTCAGAGAAGGTGTGACTGAGGGAACACCATTTTCCACAACATACCAGAGATCGTTGTCAATTGCTTCAAGATGCATTCGCATCTTGTTCTTCCAGTATGGGTAGTCCGTCCCATCAAAGGTAGGACACCCTGCTGAGACCTTGATCATACCTGCGGTCGACATAACTAAAACTCCAGGTGGTTAAACCAAAATCACATAGAACAAGGGAGTACCTTGCTCTGATACCAATTGAAAGTGTGTTATATCGACTAGAGGGGGGGTGAATAGGCGATTTTTATGAATTCTTCACTGAGGAATTTGCCGGTGAGGAAATTCCTTAGCGAAGAACTACTTGCAGCGGAATAAGTACTCAGAAGTAAGCATAACAGAATACACGCATGGTCATCATCATGAAATGAAGACTAGCTCAGAGTACAGAAAGCGTAATCACAGGATAACTCAAGATGAAGACAAAGCGGTGAAGAAATTGAGCGATGAAATTGAGAAAGTCTTGATCAAAGTCTTCAAACACAGATATGAACAAACACTCAACACAATAATGAGGAAAAGAAAGGGTTGAGGAAATGGAACCAGTTAGGTTGGTGAAGACTTTGATTTGGTAGACCAGTTCCAAGCGATGTCTCGGTTATGCGTCTGGTTGGAGCGGCTGAGTATTTAAACTCGAGGACACACAGTCCGGACACCCGATCACTAAGCACGCAGCTCGGGACACCAAGTCCTCACCGTATTCTCCTTGAACTAAGGTCACACAGACCTCGTCCAATCACTTGTGGTAAGTCTTGAGCGACTTCCAAACCTTCACAGACTTGGTCACTCGGCGATCCACAATTCCTCTTGGATGCTCTAGACCATGACGCCTAACCGTCTGGAAGAAGCACAGTCTTCAAAGGTAACAAGCGTCGGATCCACGCAGGATCAATCTCTTGATGATGCTCAATCACTTTGGGTTTATAGGGTTTGGTTTTGGGTTTTCCTCACTTTCGATGATTTTCGCTCAAAGTCCTCGGAGGATGGGTTGCTCTCAAATGACAAGTGTCAAGTTCTCTCGGAGCAGCCAACCAGCTAGTGGTTGTAGAGGCGGCTATTTATAGCCTAGGGAGCAGCCGGACATGATAAGACATAAATGCCCTTCAATGATATGGTGTTAGGTGGATAAGCTATTTTGGGACACAGTGCAAGAAGACAAAGAACGGTCGGAAATTTGAATCTCAAATTCCTCGGGCTATCATATTCCTCTTTGTGTAGGCAATCCGCCTTTGGCGAATTCCTAACTCCTCGGTCGAACAAATTCCTCAATGACGGAAGAACTTCGTCTACATCCTTTGAAGAAATTGACTGGCTGTATGAGATTTCAAAGGCTTCACTCAAGGGATTGGTAGGTGTAGGATTTTGAGTTGAGCATCACATGGAAATTTTTCCTTAGTATTTCCTCGACCCCCTTTAACGAGACGGTGTTTCCTATGACTCAAGAAAGAGAAAAGGAAACTACAAAAACAAAAGTCTTCACGCTTCATGTTCCTCGAATGAATACCAAGTCTTCAAGGTCACACCAATTTCTTCACTTTCAAAGTCTTGAAAGTCTTGAATATCAAAGTCTTGATCGAAGAACTTCATTTTTAGGGGTCGACTTTCTCTGTAAATATCAAACTCCTCATAGACTTATAGACCTGTGTACACTCACAAACGCATTAGTTCCTTAACCTATAAGTCTTCAATACACCAAAATCACTAAGGGGCACTATATGCACTTACAACGACATTTTCCGCGGAATGTTAACCACGTAGAGTGGGTATCCTGGATCTGTCGAGGCGATGAGGCCTTTCTCTACCCGTGGCACATCGTCATGAAGTCTCCTTAGATCGCCGAATCTGGACCCTAGCGCTCTTGCAGGTAGGATTGGTTGACCGGGGATATGCCATTTATCCGCATCGGGGATATCTATACGGTCCTGGCCGAGGCTCTTTGGCGGCTGGATCATAGAATCAGCATTTTGCCTTTCCTCGCTCTCTTCCTAGACTTCTTTACTACGGAAGGTCGTCTGTAACACGTTGAGGCGGCAATTCAGCGCCGACTCATGACGCTCAAACCGAGGAGGCGCCCGGTATAGACATCTTGTTCAGCGCCACCGTCGTCCTCATCCTCATCCATGGCGGCGTCATCGGCGACTAATGGAGCCTCCTCCTTACCCGTCCGCTATCACCCAACCCGACACCCGGCGCTAATTGGGTAGGTGGGGTGTTGATGTTCATACCTTGCTGAGGCTGCGTGCTCGTGGGTGTGCTCCGACCGCCTCGCACGAAGCGAGACTCTTTAGCCCAACAGGACCCACCCATTGCAACAATCACCAAGCCGCCGCGGTGTCTCCTCGTCATCCACCGGTAGTATTGAGGAGGCAAATTCGTGGCCCGGTTTGACATCGCCACGGAAACCTTGAAGGCGTTCGGGGATCGGCCGGCTGTGGAACAATGGTTCCTTCGGCTCCATTATCGTCGCCTTCCCCACGTCCACCTTCTGGTCATCGATGGTGTACAATATGGTGCACGGGGTTTCGCCGGCCTGCAAAGAAAAGTCTGCGACGTGAGACATCCGAAAGCCTCCTTGAATATTTGAAACTGCTCTTCCGTGATTGTCGGATTATCCTTTACAATCTCAGAGTAGGGTTCCTTCTTGTCGATGATCTTTGCTTTCACTCGAGTTTTCCAGGCGGCCAACACGTCGCTAAACTTGGTCATGGCGTGTTTGTTTATCTTCTTCATTGTCGGGTCCTCGTCTGCATCTTCATAATCCTTCTCATTCCGGCCCGGGAACAAGAATATCTGGTGAAACTTCTTTAGGAGGGAGCTCCTCATATTTTCTATCTTCTATAGTTTCTCATCGTTGATGGTGGCGGTTGTCCGTACGATGCAGCCTATTTGATTGTCGTAGCATCGACGCGCTTACTCGGGCGCCTTTGGCTCAAAATTGCCGTCGTCCACCTCCATGACCACCAGTCTAGTAGTCCTGAGTTTGTTAGGAAGTCGCTGCCTCTTTGCTTTCGGTTCTCTGAGCTGGCTCCGCTCCCGAGGCAGCGCCGGTCTCGATCTCGGCGCTGGTCTCGGCGCGGTCTGAGTCTCGCGCCGGTCTCGATCTCAGCACCGGTCTGCGTGTCGGTCTCGATCCTCGATGCCACGGTGGGCCCAAGCAACAACATCGGTTGATCGTCGGTAAGGCTAAAAAATAAATCTGCCGCCCGGTAGATGTCGTCGCAATCACCAGAACCCTGTCCTTCATCGTTGCTAGCCATGTTTCCTATGATTAAATCTAGTCAATTAATTCTAGACCTAATAAAATGAATAATGACATAAAAAGGCCTATTGTTTTGCAGGAACGTTGACTCCTTCCTGGTGCGGCAAATCCGGGCACTCGGTATGTCCTAGTTTGTAGCACAAGTCATGCGAAATTCACGGAAAATTTCGGCATGACCTTTGCTAAAAAGTGGACAAATCAAGAACCTGAAATTTGCGGAGCGGAAATGAATCAACATTCCATAAAACATATATAGGCCACTCAGCTTCATTTAAACAACAAAGCCACTTGGGCACAATCGAACCACTTCAATGAAAAGATATAACATGACCACTTCAATGAAAAGATATAATCAACAATAAAAGTCTAGGAAGGGATCATCTTTAAAATAAAACTTGCCTAAATAACCTAGATAATTAACCTAATTAAAGTAGTTAACCTGACTAGTTCTCTGTCAAAGCCCTAACTAAATTTTTGCCTAAATAACCTAGATAATTAACCTATGCATGAGAGAGAGAGAGGAGGGGTGGGGGCTTATAGAGGATGGCTCCGGTGGTGGCGAGGGAGGCAGGGGCGTCTCCGGTGACGGCGAGGGAGGCAGTTGTGGCGAGGGAGGATCCGGTGGCGTCGACGGCGGCTCCGGCGGCGTTGATGAGGCCACGCGGCTCCATGGCGTTGGGGGCGGCTCCGGTGGCGTCGGACGCCGCACTCTGAGTGGCTCGGGGCATCGGCGCCGGCGGAGGCGGCGGCGAAGTGGGGCAACGGCGAATCGGGAGATGGCGGCGGGGTGGGTCGAGAGATTTGGGGGCAATGGTGGCTGGGGAAGCGGTTTTTGGTTAAGTCAAGCGTCATGTAGCGCGTTTAAAAGCGCTATAGCTAACTTAGCTATAGCGCGTTTTACAAAACGCGCCATCTGCTACGACTATGTAAATTTCTCCTTTTATTTCCTTTTACTGTTTCTCTGAATGGGGTCTAGGAAGCGCTGCAGCTATGTTAGCTATAGCGCCTCTTTCGAACACGCCTTCTGACTATGCCTTTCTATGTTTTTTCGCTTTTCATTTATTTTGCTTTACATTTTATTTTTTCTTTCTCCTTTTCTGTTTCTTTCATTTTCATTTACTTTTCTCTTTGTTTTTCATTTAATTTTATTTCTGTTAGCAGTGGCGCTCTTCTTGTGAAACACGTTGCTACTCATGCCCTAGCTGTAGCGCTTCCTCCAAGCCCGCTCATTGCTATCGTAGCCTATCGTTCCACCAATGGGAATATTAGTAGTAGCGCTTTTACGATCACACGCGCTACTGCTACAATTGTATCTGCAGCGCGGTTTTTTCTCAACCGCTACTGCTAGCTAGCACTAGCGCCCTTTTTTGACCCGCGTTGTTGCTAAATTTCTGTGTATAAGGTTTTCCCTAGTAGTGATGGCCTTTACCATGCTTATTTTGCTAGTATACATGTTGCTGTTTGAAAACAGAAAGTTTACCGCTGTTGCAAAAATTCCCTAGAAAAGTCAGAGAATGATATAATGTTGAAACTTTTTGAATATTGAGATCTGATAAATCTTCTACAGTGTAGTATTTTTCTCATAATTTTTGGAGTTAGGGAAGTATTGATACTCTTGCATTCTTTATAGACTGTGCTGTTTTGGTAGAATGTTGTTATGTTTGCATTGTTTGCATATGTTTGCTTGTTTAATGATTCCATTTGAGGATAGGAGTATTAAATATGCAGAGGCATTTAGTATGCAATGTGGAATAATAATTTTAGTGATTTGTTACAGTAGAAAATGATAAGGTTTTGCATTGGTTTATACTGACCTATCTCATGATTTCTTGTTGAGTTTGGTGTGGATGAAGCTTTTGAAAAAGAGAAACCATGATATGACAGGAATTAAGGAGACACAAAAGTTCAAGCTTGGGGATGCCCAAGGCACCCCAAGATAATATTTCAAGAAATCTCAAGCATCTAAGATTGGGGATGCCCCGTGAGGCATCCCACCTTTCTTCTTCAACAATTATCGGTTAGTATCGGTTGAGCCTAAGTTTTTGCTTCTCCACATGAGTTGTGCTATCCTTGCAATGTCATTTTATTTTGCTTGCTGTTTGAATAAACCAAGATCTGAAATTCCTTAATGTTAGAGAGTCTTCACATAGTTGCATAATTATTCGACTACTCATTGATCTTCACTTATATCTTTCGGAGTAGTTTGTCATTTGCTCTAGTGCATCACTTATATCTTTTAGAGCACGGTGGTGGTTATATTTTGTAGAAATTGCTAGTCTCTCATGCTTCACTTATATTATTTTGAGAGTCTTTTAGAACAGCATGGTATTTTCTATGATTACAAAGTTGGTCCCAGAATGATGAGCATCCAAGTTGGGTATAATAAAAACTATCATAGAAAGAGAACTGGATGCTATGATCAATTTGATACTTGATAATTGTTTTGAGATATGGAGGTAGTGATATTAAAGTCATGCTAGTTGAGGTGATTATGAAAAATGCTTGTGTTGAGGTTTGTGATTCCCGTAGCATGCATGTATGGTGAACCTCTTTGTGATGAAGTTGGAGCACAATTTTATTTATTGATTGTCTTCCTTATGAGTGGCGGTCGGGGACGAGCGATGGTCTTTTCCTACCAATCTATCCCCCTAGGAGCATGCGCGTAGTGCTTGGTTTTTGATGACTTCTAGATTTTTGCAATAACTATATGAGTTCTTTTGACTAATGTTGAGTCCATGGATTATACGCACCCTCACCCTTCCACCATTGCTAGCCTCTCTTGTGTCGCGCAACTTTCGCCGGTACCATACACCCACCATACCTACCATACCTTCCTCAAAACAGCCACCATACCTACCTATTATGGCATTTCCTTAGCCATTCCGAGATATATTCACTACCAAAAAAAGACACATCCGTGACATTTTGGGCCGAATGAAAATTTTTTCTGTCATACATATGACACTTCTATGACGATAATTGTGACAAAACCCGGTATCATCATAGATGTGGTGGGCTCCTACTTCTATGACAAAAATAATGATGGAAAATGGGCTTTTCATCTGGGCGGGCGGAGGCGCAGCTGCATGACATTCTTTGGGCCGTCCATGACAGAAAAAACCGTGGTAGAAGCGAGGGGGAGGAAAATTTTGGGGAGTTGCCTGGTACGGTGGGAAGTCGGGGGCGGAGCGATGCGCGTTTCTCTCGTACAAGTGCGAGGCGTTGGCTCTAATCGAACCCGAAGCGAGGCGTTGGGCTCTAAGCGAACCCGGCGATTGCCTTTGCGAGGCTCGCGTTCTTGAACCCGAGCGATCGATCGATGGCTGTTAAGCGAACCCGATGGGCGATTCGCCGCTCTGCTGCTAACTCAAGCCGATCGATTGGATGAATAATGAGCGTTGCGGGGAGGTGGGGGGTGGATGAACAGTGAGCAGTGGCGTTGCCTCTGGATGAACAGGAACCCGTGGTGTGGAGGGCTGGATGAACAGTAGACGATGGAGGGGTGGTTGAACAGGACCCCGTGGTGTGGAGGGCTGGATGAGCAGTAGAGAATGGAGGGCTGGATGAATAGTAGGCGGTGGAGGGTGGTTGAGCGATGGCGGTGGAGTAGCGCGCGGTGGAGGCTGGATGAACAGGAGCCCGTGGAGGCTGGAGGAGGTCGACGGTAGCCCGTGGAGTGTAACGCCCCGGACACACCCGCCGATGGTCGTTACTCCTGGCGGGATCTAGACTGGCCCCACAGATCAATACTAGTCTTTTCTGCGCACTTTGTCCTCACTCGTGTGCATCCGGGAGCAACTTCCCGGTCGGTCACCCATCCTGATACTACTCCAAGCTGAGCACGCTTAACTTTGGAGTTCTGTCCGAATGGGCTCCGGAAAAGAAGAATTCCTTATTGATATGAGTAGTCTATCATCCCTAATAAGCCGAGGCTATTACATACACCCCCCACTCGGAGGAACCGGCGTCCTCGTCGGACCACGTGAACGTTCCCTCTTGGCACAAGCGTCGTGCTTCCCGTCCGGTACATGTGCCATGTCGGGTGCCACGACGGGTCACAAACGTCATGAACAACATGACCACGCACCTGTCCGCAACCATCCGTGTAATCGCGCGGTCGGCCACACTTTGCTACTCTCGATCGGTTCCTCGCTAATCAGCGAAGTCTTTCGGTTTACGTGCCGAGGCCCTGAGACGACGACGATTGGTTAGTTGACATCTGCAAGCACTTTGGTGTAGCAATGTCGGACCTGAGTACTTTGTCAAGTTTGCATCGTTTCAACTCAAGGATCAAGCTGCTGAGTGGTACCGACAATACAAAGATTCGAGAGGAGGTCGTGTCATTACAGGATGAGTTCCGCCGTGATTTCGAGCTCATCACATTCGAAAAGTGTTGTTGAGAGCAAGCGTGAGGAGTTCCGCAATCTCAAGCAGGGCACCATGTCATCTATCAATACAATATCCAGTTCGAAGCTCGCTCGTTTTGCTAAGCAAGGCGTGCACGATGAAAAGAGTATGATCTATCAATTCAGAGGTGGTGCGAGAGAAGATCGCAATTACCTCTTGTGCTGTTTGAGCGGATAAGTATGATGATTTCTACAACATGGCTCTGAAGCAAGAAGCGGCCCAACTCAAATGCGAGGCTTCTAAGAAGAGAATCGGGGATGCAGTTCAGTCCTCTTCGTCCTCTCAAGTGGCAGCTAAGCAGAGAAGTTTTACCTGCCCCTCCTCCGTTCCGTCGGCCTTACCGTGAGAAGAACTCGGTGGTCGTGGATCTTCCACCCACCCAACCCAAGCTATCGAGAACAAGTCTAATTCTCAAGCTCCAAGGTCAAGTGCTCCTTACCACCGTCCGCTCTCGAGGTCACTTGCAACAAGTGTCGTGAGAAGGGTCACTATCTTGAACAAGTGCTTCAACCAGAGGCGCCTTCCGCCTCCTCCTCCTGTGAAATCTTCCAGCAATGCAGTGGTCAAGCATAATCCCAAGTCTGCAAAGGTGAACATGATGAATGCAGCTCAAGCGGAGGAATCTTCTGATGTGTTATTGGGTAATCTCTCAGTTAATGATATTCCTGCAAAAGTCTTATTTGATACTGGTGCATCGCATTCTTTCATTTCAAGACCTTTTGCTTCTAAGCATGAGTTGGTTTTTCAAGAATTGCCTAAACCACTATCGGTTGTCTCTCCGGGTAAATTCATGCATGCAAGTTCCATGGTTCCGGATGTTTCTATCAAGATGGGCGATTATAGATTTCTTTCTAAACCAGTGGTTCTTGGTGACTCGGATATTGATCTTATTCTCGGAATGGACTGGCTTTATCAGCACAAAGCTCAGATTGATTGTGCTGCCAGGGAAATTCAATTGACTCACTCTTCTAATGATGTGATCATTTATGCCGCTCGTGATGAAACCATTCGGTTGTTTTCTCTCAATGAGAAGGGCGAACTGAATGCCATCTCTCGATTCGATCGTTTGTGAGTACCAAGATGTCTTTCGGAAGAGCTTGGGTATGCCTCCTCATCGGCCGATTGAGTTCGTTATCGATCTTGAGCCCGCTTTGAACCCGTTTGCAAGCGTCCATACAAGCTTGGACCTGATGAGCTGAGGGAATTGAAGAAGCAGCTCAATGAACAAGAGCGTCTGGGTTTGATCAGACCGAGTTCATCTCCTTGGGGTTGTGGTGTTCTTTTTGTCCGGAAGAAGGATGGCACGGACCGACTTTGCGTCGATTACCGTCCATTGAATAAGAAGACAATCAAGAACAAGTATCCACTTCCCAACATCAATGAGCTTTTCGAGCAACTCAAAGGTGCTACTGAGTGTTCTCCAAGCTTGACCTTCATTATGGGGTATCATCGATTCGCATTCGTGAACAAGATATTCCCAAGACAGCATTGAGAACAAGTTTTGGTTCTTATGAATATACTGTCATGTCTTTCGGCCTCGTCAATGCTCCTCCAACATTCTCTCGGATGATGAACTTCATATTCAATCCTTACACCAATGAATTCGTCTTGGTCTATCTTGATGATATTTTGGTCTTCTCCAAGAATAAGAAGGATCATGCCAAACATTTGCGATTGGTGCTAGACAAGCTCGAGAGTATCAGTTCTATGCTAAGTTCTCCGGATGTGAATTTTGGCTTGATGAAGTGCTTTATCTTGGTCATATCATCTCCGCCAAGGGCATCGCTGTTGATCCAGAAGGTGTCCGCAATTGTGAATTGGGAACCTCCTCGGAATGTCAAGCAGCTCCATGATTTTCTTGGTCTTGCAAGCTATTGCGAAGATTCGTTGAGAACTTCTCCAAGATTGCAAAGCCTCTTTCCAACCTCCTCGAAGCATGTGAAGTATATACGGTCTCCCGAGTGTGGCGTTGCTTTCAATACCCTCAAAGAGAAACTCGTCACAGCTCTGTTCGACTCCTCTGATGAATCCAAGCCATATGAAGTTTTACGTGATGCTTCCTTCAAGGTCTCGGTCTGTGTTAATGCAAGAGAAGAGAGTTGTGGCTTATACCTCTCGCTTGATTGAAGCCCAACGAGAAGAACTACTCCACTCACGATCTTGAGTTGACGGCAGTTGTCCATGCATTAATAACGTGGAGACATCTCTTGTTGGGAAGGAAAGTGGACATTTTCACAGATCACAAGAGTCTCAAGTACATCTTCACTCAACCCAACCTCAACCTCAGGCAGACTCGATGGGTCGAAATGATTCAAGAGTACAACCCAAGTATTGAGTATACTCCGGGCAAAGCCAATGTCATTGCAGATGCTTTGAGCAGGAAAGCTTACTGCAACAGTCTAATCCTCAAGCCCTTTCAGCCGGATCTCTGTGAAGCCTTCCGCAAGCTGAATCTTCAAGTTGTCCCTCAAGGCTGTCTTGCCAACCTCATAGTATCTCCTACTTTGGAAGATCAGATTCGTGAGGCTCAACTTCTGGATACCATGGTGAAGAAGGTGAAACGTGGTATCGACAAGGGCATTTCCAAGTACAAGTGCTTCCACGTTGATGACAAAGACACTCTGTTCTTTGAGGACCGGATTGTGGTTCCTAAGGGTGATCTGAGAAAAGTCATTATGAGCGAGGCTCACAATTCGCTTCTATCCATTCATCCGGAAATACGAAGATGTACCATGACCTCAAGCAGTCATATTGGTGGACTCGAATGAAGCGAGAAATTGCTCAATTCGTGAATGAGTGTGATGTCTGCGAGAAGAGTGAAAGCGAGAACACCAAAGACCAGCTGGTCTCCTTCAACCTCTTGCTATTCTGAATGGAAGTTTGATCATATTGAAATGGACTTCGTGGTGGCTTTCCAAAGTCCAAGCGTGGAAATGATGCTATCTTCGTTGTCATTGACAAGCTTACTAAAGTGGCTCATTTTCTTCCTATCAAAGAATCCATCACAGCAGCTCGGTTGGCGAGCTATACACCTCGAGGATTGTCTCCTTGCACGGCATTCCACAAGTGATCTCTTGGACCGTGGCAGCATCTTTACCTCCAAGTTTTGGGATTCTTTTGAAGGCCATGGGCACCAACATTCGTTTCAGCACAGCTTTCCATCCTCAAACAAGTGGCCAAGTCGGCGAGTAAATCAAATCCTTGAAGATATGCTCGGGGCTTGTGTCATTTCTTCGGTATGAAGTGGGAAGATTGTCTTCCATATGCTGAGTTCTCTTACAACAACAGCTTCCAAGCGAGTTCGGGCAAGGCCCCATTCGAAATTCTCTATGGCGAAAGTGTCGTACTCCTCTCAATTGGTGCGAGGCAGGTGAGCGCCAACTTCTTGGCAATGACTTGATCACGAAGCGGAAGAAATGTGCAAGGTCATTCGTGAGAATCTCAAAGCCGCATAATCGCGCCCGTAAGAGCTATTATGATGATAAGCACCGTGATGTGACTTTGAAATCGGAGACCATGTCTACCTCCGCGTCTCTCAATGAAAGGCACTCGCCGCCCGGTATCAAAGGGAAGCTTGCCCCTAGATCGTGGGTCCTTTCAAGATCATTGGGAAAAGAGGCGATCTAGCCTATCAACGAGCTTCCATCCAACTTTGCAAGCGTGCGATGTGTTTCACGTGTCACAGCTTCGCAAGTGCTTCAAGACTCTGAACGCACTATCAACTTCAAGAGGTTGACCTTCAAGAAGATCTCTCTTATCATGAGCACCCGTTGCTATTCTTGAAGAAACCGGCGCAAGACTCGCAACAAGTCAATCAAATTCCTGAAAGTGAAGTGGTCACACCATTCCGACCGAGAAGCTACCTGGGAGCGCGAGGATCACCTCCGTTCTGAGTATCCGGAGTTCTTTCAGTCCTAGATCTCGGGACGAGATCCTCTTGTAGTGGTGGAGTGTTGTAACACCCTGGATGTAAACTTCCCTTTTGGGCAATATATCAACTTGACCTCATCCAATTCTTGTGGGTTTTTGTCATGCTTGGCCTCATGTTGTTTGGTTATGTGGGTTTTCTCTTTTCTTTGTTTTGCTCTTTTACCATATTGCATTTGTGTCTCTTGTCATCTTGCATTCCATCCTTATCATGTGTTTGTGGTGATCTCTCACATGTCATGTGGTTGCATGTGCCATTCTCATTTTGCATTACCATCTCCTCCTTCCCTCTACTTCTTTCCTTATCAAGTGCTATCTTTTCCTTTCTCAATTAATGTTCATCTTCTCCCTGCAAATCTTGCTCTTTGCACTAAACCTCTCTGCCAAATATCTCCTCATTTGAAGTTGTTATGGTCAGGTTCAAAAATGACACAAGTTTGAAATATTTCCAAACTTGTCTTATTTTTCTACCTCTAAAAATGCCCATTACAATTTATTAAAATTGTGGAGAATTCCAGGAGTTTGGGGATATTTTCCTTTCACTCCAACTCTTCTCATTTCTCTCTGTGCTTTCTTTTCTCTTCTTTTTGATTTTTAAAAAGGAAAAAGAAAAGAAGGCAGCAGCAGCAGTGGCAGCCCAGCGAGTCCTCTCCACCTGGGCTCCGGTCACTCCGAGCCGGCCCAGCACCCTCAGCCCCGCAGCCCAGAGAGAGCGCGCCAGCCCGCTCGCTTCTCTCTCCCTGCCTTCGCGCACCCGCAGCCGCGCATACCCCCGCTAGTGCTACTCCACGTGGACGCGCCGGTCCCGCCTGGCAGCGACAGCCTGTTCACCTCACCCACCTTTCCCTCTCCTCTCGCCGTCGCCATGGGGACCCCGAGCACGAGGGAGCGTGAGCTCGACCCCGTCGCCCTAGCCTCCTTTTATCCCCTCTCCGTGTCCACGCGACCCCCTAGGGTTTCCCTCTCCCTCTCGCCGCCGCCGCCAGGTGAGTAACCACCAGATTCGCCGCTCCCGCTCCGTCCCGAGCGCATCTGAGAGTGCGCCTCGTCGCCGGCGTGCTCTCCGGCCACCCCAACCCTGCGGCCCGTGTCCTTCCTCTTCCTCGTCGTCGACTTCGTCCACGACGTCGACTACGGTGCGCCGGATCGTCAAGTTCGTCGACGTCCTCGTCTTCCCCCTCCCTCTCGGTCGGAAGCCCGGCAAGTTCAGAGCTCCGTGGCCTCGCCGTCAGCCCGTCTCCGTCGACCCCGTCGCGTCCTAGGGTGAGCTGGGTAACGCTCCTCCCTCTCCCTTCCGTCCCCTTGGCATTTTGGCACCCGTAGGTCTCGTTCTGGTCCGTGTCCTTGCCGCGCCCGTAGTGCTCCGGCGTGTCTGTAGTTTTTGGGTTCAGCGTAGTTTGGCGTGCGTGGATGCCGCGATTCCCGCTCGGGTTCGTCCCTTCGTGCTTCCGTGGTGTCTTCCCGCGCGCACCCAATGTGAACGAGGCCGCAGAGCCGCTGCAAACGCCGCTGCCTCGCCGGCGTCGCCGTTTGTTTCTCTGCCTCGAGTCAGGGCCTGGTAGTTTGGTCTAGTAGGCCCGAATCTCTGTTCTAACCGACCTCCTAGCCCAGCCGAGCTGGTTTGCACCCCGCGCGCTCACCGCGGCGACCTGGGTTCGAATCCCAGGCGCGCCCCCTTTTTAGTTTGCTTTCTTTCTTTTCTCCGGTTCGTGTCTTCAGCAGCAGCAGTAGTTGAGGGCCCGAGGCCCTTCTCTGTCAGTCGCCGTCACCCAGCCCAGTGGTAGCAGGGGCAGAGTTCCAACGGGGAGACCTGGGTTCGATTCCCCCCGAGGCCGTTTTTCTTCCCCCCTTTTTAAACCTACTCTGCCACTGTCTCTATGACAGTAGGGCCACCATGTCAGCCTCTCAGCGCCCTCCTCCATATGCATATTTTTTTTCCTTACCCCGCGTTTCCATTTCTGGATTGTTTCCTTTTCTGTTTTAGGCAAGTCCAATTCTGGACATTTCCAAATCTGGAATTTACCATTTCTGTTAACTTCCATTTTAGGCAGGTTTTGTCTTAGTGCATTTGTGATGATTTCTCTACTGCAACCCTAACATATTATATATGTTTTTGGGGTAGAAAAATCCCACCAACTCAGTGGTGGCATTAGTTTCTACATTTGAGCAAGTTTATGTTCATGTCTTTTTGCTTCATGTTTATGTGTTGTCTTACATGGGCATATTTATTTGTTTTATGCTGTGAGGTAGTTTGCACACGTGCATGGCTTTGTTCATCATGCTGTTATTGTGGGTTCTCACCATTCTTGTTTTGCTCGCCATATCCAACCCGTGCATCCGTTTCCGGTGATCTCTATATCGATTTCTACCGAAATCATCTCATATTTCGATGGCATGCTTGGTTTGCCAAGATGATGCCTGGTTTTTCATTTACCTTCGGGCCTTTGTCGCATTGCATATCACTTCCGCATATCATGTCATGTTTTGCATCATGTTGATTGTGCATTGCACCGTGATTTATTGTGGTTCCTTTGTATGTGTTGTTGCTTTGGGTAGAGCCGGAGGCAATGCGTGAGCGAGGAACTTGTTGAGAACGCTTACGAGGATCAGGCTTTCGACAACTCTGAGAACATTGCAGGCAAGATGATCATACCCTCGAAGTCACTTCTATCTTTGCTATGCTAGTTGCTCGCTCTTTTGCTATGCCTATGCTGCGATGCCTACCACTTGCTATATCATGCCACCCATATTGCCATGTCAGCCCCTAACCATCCTTTTCCTAGCAAACCGTTGATTGGCTATGTTACCGCTTGCTCAGCCCTCTTATAGCGTTGCTAGTTGCAGGTGAAGCTGAAGTTTGTTCCGTGTTGGAACATGGAGATATTTGTTCCTTGTTGGAACATGTTTACTTGTTGGGGATATCACAATATATATACATATCTGCTATGTTTAACACATCTATATACTTGGTAAAGGGTGGAAGGCTCGGCCTTATGCCTGGTGTTTTGTTCCACTCTTGCCACCCTAGTTTCCGTCATACTGGTGTTATGTTCCTTGATTTTGCGTTCCTTACGGTTGGGTGATTTATGGGACCCCCTTGACGATTCGCTTTGAATAAGACTTCGTCCAGCAAGGCCCAACATTGGTTTTACCATTTGCCACCTAAGCCTTTTCCCCGGGTTTCGCGAGCCGAGGGTCATCTTTATTTTAACCCGGGCCAGTTCTCCTTGAGTGCTGGTCCAACAGCGATGTCCCGCGCCCCTGGGCAATCAGGGTTTATGCCAACCGACGTCTGGCTCATCCGGTGTGCCACGAGCGAGATATGTGCAGCTCAATCGGGATTTGTCGGCACAATCGGGTGGCTTTGCTGGTCTTGTTTTATTGCTGTCGAAATGTCTTGTAGTCCGGGATTCGAGATTGATCGGGTCTTCCGGTAGAAGAATATCCTTCGTTGACCGTGAGAGCTTATAATGGGCTAAGTTGGGACACCCCTGCAGGGTAATATCTTTCGAAAGTCGTGCCCGCGGTTATGAGGCAGATGGGAATTTGTTAATGTCCGGTTGTAGAAAACCTGAAGTTGACCTCAATTAAAATACACATCAACCGCGTGTGTAACCGTGATGGTCTCTTCTCGGCGGAGTCCGGGAAGTGAACACGGTGTTGGAGTTATGTCTGACGTAAGTAGTTCAGGATCACTTCTTGATCGCTACTAGTTTCACGACCGTGCGTTGCTCCTCTTCTCGCTCTCTTTTGCGAAGTAGCCACCATATATGCTAGTCGCTTGCTGCAGCTCCACTTTACTACTCTGTCCTTCCTATAAGCTTAAATAGTCTTGATCTCGCGGGTGTGAGATTGCTGAGTCTCCGTGACTCACAGATACTTCCAAACACAGTTGCAGGTTCCGACGATGCCAGTGCAGATGATTCCACCGAGCTCAAGTGGGAGTTCGACGAGGAACGTGGTCGTTACTATGTGTCTTTTCGGATGATCGTAGTGGTGCCCAGTTGGGATGATTCGGGATCTGTGTTAGCATTTGGGGTATCTTCTTTTATTTTGGTTCCGTAGTCGGACCTTGAGTGTACTACTGTATGCGGATGTTTATTTATGTCTTTGTGTGAAGTGGCATTTGTAAGCCAACTATGTATCTTTCCTTAATTATTACATGGGTTGTGTGAAGATTACCTCACTTGCGACATTGCTTTCAATGCGGTTATGCCTCTAAGTCGTGCCTCGACACGTGGGAGATATAGCCGCATCGGGCGTTACATGGAGGCTGGAGGAGGTCGGCGGTGGAGATGAGCGGTATCCCGTGGAGTCCGTTTTGCGATGCGCCACACCCTCCCGATGAACAGGACCCCGTTTGACCGTGGCGCTCCAACACAAGTCCGTTTAAGTCCGTTTTGCGATCGCCACACCCTCCCGATCAACAGGACCCCGTTTGACCGTAGGAGGTCCGTTTCCTCCGTTTTGCGGTACGCCACACCCCTCCCGATCAACAGGACCCCCGTTTCGACCGTAGGAGGTCTGTTTCCTCCGTTTTGCGGTAAGCCAAGCCTCGTTTCCATCGCCTGTTCCGTCCAAGCCCTCCCGATGAACACGACCACGCATTCCGTTCTGACCCAGCCGGTTGGCTCCCACGCGTTCCGTTGCCTCCCAATGAACACGACGCATTTCGTTGCCTCCCCATGAACACGACGCATTCTGTTGCCTCCCCATGAACACGACGACGACGCTATTTCTCCGTTCCGGCCCAACCATGTACGTATGCGCGAGTAGGCGTTCGAGAACCTACCCGTATGTACGTACGTGGCCGTATTTTCTTTCTTGCACCCTCGTCGTTGTACGTACGTCTACATGCTACGTGCAAGCCTCTACTATGACACGTGTGCGCCTCTACTACAACATGTGCGCGCCTCTACTACGACAGTATGTACGTACACGTTCGCGACCAGAATGACAACGGTACGTGCGCCGACCGGTGGGTCGGTATCGAGCACTTCCTTGCTGCGAAGATGTAGCTGGTGGGGTCCTAGCGATCGGCGAATCGTTTTTTGCCGGACGCACTTCCTTGCGTGCGAAGATGTAGCTAGTGGGTCCCAGCAGTAAGGGGTGAATCGTTTTTTTTGCGGACGCACTTCCTTGTGTGCGAAGATGTAGCTGGTGGGTCCCAGCGAGTCGGGCGAATCGTTTTTTTGCGGATGCACTTCCTTGCATGCAAAGATGTAGCTGGTGGGTCCCAGCAGTCAGGGGGAAACTTTTTTTCACAAAATACGGTGGCCCATCCGGTGGGTCCCCGCTGTCAGGTGGAGGAATCATTATTTTCCGCGTAATAAGGAGGCACTTCCTTGCTGCGGTCGTGGACCCAGCTGTCAGCCTCTCCACGTACAGTCCACGTCCGATGAAAGTCGTTCCTTGACCATGTTGACCACGCCGCCGAGAGCACCACGGCGGTGGGCGACGGCGAGGCCTAGGAAGGGGCGACTTCGGGCCGGGGGAACGCAGCGATGGATGCCCACGAAGAGGAGTCTGAGGGTTCACTGGTTCGGCTGCGGTGTGAGGCTCTTTGTCGCCGCAGAATAACAGGGGTGTGGGTGAGTAGAGGATGGCCTGGCCAGCGGTGGGAGTAGTAGAGGCGGTGAGGCCTCGCGGCATCACAACCGCCACACGGAGGCAGGAGCACGCTGCACACGACGGCGCTGGTTTGGTAATTTGGAGCAAGAAGACCAGAGATTGAAGAAGCACTACAACCGTTGGATGAACATCGTCTGTAACAGGAGCTAGAATCGTTCATATTGACTAAGTTGACAAAGCCCTCCGTCCCGTCAACTTGGTAGGCCCTAAGTCAGCCTCCCGGTATCTTTGGGTTCCGGTGTAGGGGAGTATTCATTTTTGTGCGTAATAAGGAGGCACTTCCTTGTGTGCGAAGATAGCTGGTGGGTCCCACAAGTCAGCGGGGGGCACATTTTTTTTGCGAAATACAGAGGCCCTTCCGGTGGGTCCCAGATGTCAGGTGGAGGAATCATTATTTTGTGCGTAATAAGGAGGCATTTCCTTGTGTGCGGCCATGGACCCAGCTGTCGGCCTCTCCATGCATGATCTACTTCCGATGGTGTCGTTCGTTGACCATGTTGACCACGCTTGGCGCGGCGCATCCAAGGTGGTGGGCGGCGGTGAGGCCCGGACAGCAACAAGCGGAGATGGGAAGACGCGGGAGTAGAGACGCAGACGGAGAGCTGTATGAGGGTTAACTGGTTCTAGTGCGGTGTGCTTCGGCAATCGGTGGAGAAGACCAGGAGGTGTGGAGGGGTGGAGGGATGGCCTGGCCAACGGTGGAGTAGCGCTTCATAGCTGCTAGCAGCAGGAGGCGAGAGGTGGTCCCGGCGGCGCTGGAGGAAGAAGACGAGAGATTGAATATGGATGCCGGCCGTTGGATATAAATCCAACGGCTAACATGTCAGAATCATTTGTTGACTAAATTGACAACACTTGCGTTGGCTTCGACCTATTGGCCCACATTTCAGCCTCCAAAAATGTGGCAGGTATTCAACCCATTTTTTCAGAATTTACAGTCTTTTTTTTTTGCACGGTAGAATTTACAGTCAATTTGATCTTTCTGTTTTTGAATTACAGCCATTAGCTGGGCTGGGTGAACAATTAATGTAGCTTTCATGCGGCCCATTTATTTTATTTCCTAAAAAATTACAGGCCATTTGCACTTTATCTAGATACACAATTTTGTTGGGCTGATTCTAATTATAATGTTGGGTTGGGCCAGCAATGTTATCAAAAAACAAAAAAACGGCTGAGCATTTTGTTATAAATATATTTAAATAATAAGTGATATTATTACATTTGTCATTAAATCTTACCAAGCTTTTGTACACAATCACTAGGATTTTCATGCCAAACCAATCCAGGATTTTATTTGTTAAGAAATTATTTTTATAAGTTAATAAGATGTGGGATATTGTTTTCTTACATATGTAAGTATCTGTTAAATATATGATGACAATAAAAATAATATATAATAACATATAAAATAATTTAAATATATATAATATAGTTAGAAGGGAAACATAAGTTGTACCTGGCGTTCCTATTCTTATATAGAAAAATAGAACAGACCTCTGCGTTTTCTTCAAAAAATACATAAATTGGGCTACCAAAAATAAAACCTCGGATGGGAGGTCCATACGCCGGTCGATACATGACGGCCCTAAGAAAATGCAAACAAGCTCTCCCGTCCGAGGTCGTGGGTTGCGCATGTTAAAAATGAAAACCACACTTGCCAAAACTTCGTACCTCGTTTTCGCTGTGTTTCGCACACTCGACATTGTGTGGGCATTTTGATTGTGCATCATATGAAGATGTGCTATGCATGAATGTTGATCAGCATGATGTTAACTGGCTGGTAGTTCCATTTTCGACCATGAATAAAACTTCCAACATGATGTTAACCCTGTTTGAAAAGGCCGTGTTAATATAAATGCTCTGCCTCTAAAAGTTGCAGTTTCTTATCTGAAACTGAACTTGCAGTTTCTTATCTAAAACTGAAACTTGCAGTTTCTTCTCATCTGCACTTTTATACTCCTATGAAACTACATTTTTTAAGTGCTAAAATAGATCTCTAGAATTCATAAAATTCTTCATATGCTCAATACTGCAAATCTGAAATTCAAAAGACATTCATATCTGAAAGTACTCTCAAAATACACAACACAAAACACAATTCACAACCTGCAAATACTGACAACCCTAAGCTCCTCCTAACAATTCACAACCTGCCCGACTATTGGGCTGGGGGGCAGCCCCCTCCTATTCCTCGGCGGAAGACAGCCGCCCCGTGAGACGATGTGAACGGCGAGGGAGACGATGGCGGGGAAGCATCGTCAGGCCAACTGCTTTTCTCCTCTTGCAGTTGGGTTCGGTCGACGAAGACTCCACCGGCTCGCTCTGGCAGGACACCCTCACAAACCGGCACCTTGTAGATGCTCGATCCTTCAATCTCGGTGGATGCTCCATCTGGGATCGATACTCCCACCACCGCTTCCTCACGATCGGATTCGGTGAATCTGTTTGCTCCATGGCCCGGAGGAGCAGCTCTATGTACTCGGCGCGACTCCTCGGGAGTATCGCCGCTTTTCGCTCTGTTGCAGATATTTGGCCATGGATGTTGCCGTCGCCGCTAGTTGGTCCTTGTTGTCAAACCAAGACTGTATCTTCAACATCCTAGCTAGCTTCACAGGCTCGCCGTCTGCGATCCTCACGTATCGGTTGTACTCCTCCATCGATCTACTTCTCCACAGCACCTTCACTCTTGGCGGTGGTTTTGAATGGAAGAGGAGAGGAGCAGCGCTGGTTTTGGATTAGAGCGGAGAGGAGCGCGCTGGTTTTGGACTGGAACAGGAGAGGAGGGCGGTGGTTTGAAATGGAAGAGGAGAGGGCGGCGCTGGATTTAGATTGGAACAGGAGAGGAGCAACGGTGGTTTAAGAGGAGAAGAGCGGAAGAGCGGCGCTGGTCTTGGAAGTATTTTTTTGTTGTTTTGCATACTTTGGGTCAAAGTTTGACCATGTACTATATGTGACAAGCAAAATGTGAATGCATGTCACCAAAAATTGTATCGTTTGGTTCGTATCTGAATGTACTTTCAAATTATATTATTTTTGCAACATATAACATATATTTTATGTGCGAAAATCATGGTCAATTATGACCCAGAATAAAAGGGAGACTAGTTAATGTGGGGTCGCTTTCTTAATTGAAGGGTAAATTGATTTTGATTTTGATCCATCCTGTGCGTCTACCGCCCTCTCGCCCAATCCTAAATCGCTGCCGCACGCTCCTCTCCCTCTTCTCCATTGCAAAACCACCTCCTCTCCTCTCCATCATCTCCATTCCAAAACCACCGTCTCGCCTCTCCCTCTTCTGATCTTCTCCATTGCAAAACCACCTCCTCTCCTCTCCATCATCTCCATTCCAAAACCACCTCCTCTCCTCTCCATCATCTCCATTCCAAAACCACCGTCTCGCCTCTCCCTCTTCTGATCTTCTCTCCATTGCAAAACCACCTCCTCTCCTCTCCATCATCTCCATTCCAAAACCACCTCCTCTCCTCTCCCTCTTCTCTATTGCAAGACCATCGTCTCTCCTCCCATCTTCCAAAGCTAGCACCGGACCACTCAGAACGACATCTATGGAGAGGATGCAGCAGCGAATCAGGCAGATCGCCGGCGGCGACCAGGCAAAGTTAGCCAGGTTGAAGGAGATCCTTAGTTGGTTTGACAATGAGTGGGAGATTTCGAGGACGGTGCGGGCCATGTGGCAATGTATGCGAAAGAGCGAGGCGGCGGCGATGAGGCGGCGATGTACATGTACTCCTCGGCGGCAGTCACGCCGCAGTCCTTCGAGTTCATCGAGTATCTCCTATGGGCGATGGAGCAGACAGATTCACCCGAGGAGACAGTTAGGTGGAGGTGGTGGGCGTACAGGTCAAAGGTCGAGCACCCAGAGGATAACAAATCGATCGAGTATGGTGTGCCGTTCGTGAGGGTGGAGAGCCAGCCGGAGCCACAGGAGTATTCGTTCTCCCACCGCAAGAGGAGGCCGGATGGCGCGACGTCGCTTCCCCAACGTTCTCCACGGTTCCCTCGACGCTCGCCTCGTTTCAACGGCGGCGGTAGGGTTTAAGGTAAGCTTCGCACTAACCTAATCTTCCACCTGCTCATGCTTACAATCAGTGTGACAGCTAATGAAAATCATGCTTACAATCAGTCTCCGAGTACTACGCCAATCACCCTAAAATAGCTCTGGACCTTTGGGTCAAAGTTGTGACACAGTGTACAAATAAAGAAAAATAGATTGGTGCTTCTTTCAGAAAAGAGTACTCCCTAGAAAACTGCCAATATAAGCTACTAGTATTTGGTTAGAGGATTTGCTGCCGAGAAAGATCCGTCCACAGAGAGCGCAACACATCCCTCTGGTTGTGGTGGATGCCAATGCGTGCATGCAGCATGGTTGGTGTCGGTAATTTTACTTGGCACACCTCGCTTTTCTGCATATATGCGGTTCCATACGTACATTTGTGCAGTTCCACCAAAATGCAGCTGAATAACCCTGTTTGCATAGATAATGAAAAAGCGTGATTACATTATAGTGGCACTAGTTGATGAAACACACAAAATAAATAGAAGAAAATATTGCGATAGTATCATAGTATGCCATCTGCGAGGCGAGATGGGCCTGCGACGCCTCATACAGTACGCCTCATCTTGGACATCGTCCCAAGTCTCCCAGATACACCTTACGCGGTGATGAACATCGGTGTACAGCAGTAGTACAAGGAGGCGCCTTGAGACATTCAAATCTCTATTTTGTACATATCAACTAAAATTAAGCACCCCGGTTTGCGAAGCGCTTAAACATTAACAATGGGACTAGTTGATGAAACATACTTTAACAAAGAGAAGCACTTTCTTTATCTACATTGGAAATGAAATGATAGAGATGACACTCACTCTATTTTAACTGTATTATTACTTCATTTTATCAGTGACACTAGGGTCGAGCAGGTGGCAAACGAGGTGTACCGTGCGTCGGAAGGATGGAGGCCGGGGGTGCTTAGACTGGGATTGTGAAGCTGGCTCTTTCAGTCACCAACATGGATGATTCAATTCATGGGACCTTTTGGTGCAGTTCACCTAAAATGAAGCAATGTCCGTGAGCTAGCAGCTTCTTCTTCAAATTTTTTTTAAGAAAAGGGCTCCAGCCCCGGTTCCATTTCCATCAGAAAATGAAACCCACAGAGCTTCTTCTTCATTAGTTGCAATAAAATTGAGCAACATCAAGGTTGGTTGTGAAGCTCTGGAATGCTCAACTATAATTTGGATATCATTTGTGCAGTTCAACTAAGATCGGCGTGAAATGTATATCTCTGTTTGCACAAAAAAGGTGGAAAGGAGGGTGACTAACAAGTGATGAAACATGCATCAAATGAAAAGAAGCATGTTCCTTATCTGAATGGCAATCCTACAAGGGCAGTAGCAATTTCTAAAGCAGTGGCATTGCTAGATATTAGTGTGGGCATTAGGATTAACTATGACAACCGTTAAATACGACATTACTTTGGGCACGGGAGAGTAGGCGAACCAGGATAGTTGCATTTCTAACGAAAAGAACCAACTTATCTTAATGGGAAATTTTAGTAGGACATGTAAAGAAGTGCCATTGATTCATATTACTGGAGGCATTACATTGAAAACAACATTGGTTTAACGTGTCCTTACTTTTAAAAGTGCGACTGCTACATTTTACCAGTGGCATTACATAAGAGTGGCTCGGGGCAACAAACATCAGAACATGATATCTGAGTTGGTCCCATTTTTGTTCGGTATAGCCACCTTATACTGTGTGAGGCTAGCAAATCTAGTGATGGACTTACTCTGTTGACTTGTCCCCCAGTCCCCACTTTCTTTCCTTTTTCAACCAATAGATCGGGTTTATATTGAGTTTGTACTGCGTTTCCTTTATTTCCTATTAGACCTAGAGACCAGTTGGATAGCAGGTCTTTGCTACTTTTCGCCCCATTATTTCCTCTTTCGACCAAGTCCTAGATTCAGGTAACAAATCCTCCCCACCCCCACCCCTTTCTTCCTTGTTTGAACCAAGTAGTACTAGATTCGAGTGCATGAACTAGTTTTACCTCTTAAGCGTAAAAAAATAGGTGGTTTTGAACAGCCGATCGATCCTATCTATGAGGGGCACGAGAAATAGTAAAAGTTACAAATGCAGCAACGTCGGGAGCTCGGGAAGTAGAGCAAGGCGGTTTGAAGGAAGTTATACGATGGTCGCCGGGATGTCGCTAGGTGGGCGGCGGGAGGCGGATCTGCCCACACTACGGCAGCGAGGAAGAAGGGGTGGAGGCCCTCCTCGCCAGCCGGTGCTTGGGAGAAAACGGCAAGGCAGGCTGATCGGATCGCGCCCAAAGTGGGTAAGAGCCGTCGCCGAGGACGACAGCGTGAGCGTTGCACCTTCTCACCTTCCCCGGCGGAGAGGATCCGGCTGGATCTGTGACCAGCGGTGAGCAGAGAGAGAGAGAGTGGCCACCGCTATCGTGTTTAGATCTGGAGAGGCCAAGACAGTGTGAAGAGAGCAACACTAGCAAGCAAGCGCAGAGGCTCCTACCTATATAGTGGAGTAGTACTTAGTTTTCTTTTGTCTACCGGAGCCGGCTTGACCTTGTCAATGACTGTCGAGAAGTCTTCATGCACGTGGCCCAGAGGCGCGGTTGTCGTCATTTTGATCTGAAGCGCCGGATTATAACATATAACACGAAAAAATGCCACATGACAAGAAATCATAACCTCACTGCCCAAAGGAGACAACATGAATCCCGACGGACAAACTAGACGAGGAACAAAGCTCAAATTAAAGATAAACTCATAGAAAAGGGGTCCGTCGATAGATGCCCTAATTAACATAGCCGGCTTGACCTAGATGGCAGCCGAGTAGTCACTATCCGTGCATGTGCCGCCAATGACTAGCCCAACTCAGTTGTCGCTGTTTAACCCTCGCAGTGATCCGAAGCACATGACACATAATTTTGCGAGATGACAAGAAACCTTTTTTTAGATTTCTCACCACAACTACAGCCATGTACAACACAGCCTGTACGATATGTAGACGATAGCCAATCCATGCGTGTCTGCTGGAGTCTGGTCACATGCATGGACGAACTGATCTTCCGTGTCTTGCAGGGATCGTCCAGGCACCACCGTAGTACAACACTTCTCTAGTACTATCGCTCGTCTCCCTCTTCTATTAAGTCACCCGACTTGCGGGGCCGGGGAGTGTGCCTATGGTCGGTTCTCAATTGCCGTCCCACATGTGTGTGTGAACGCAATATGACGCGTGTTCCATTCAGAGAGCAGCGTGCCAGACCGACCGACCGTCTGGGGTGCGACGCGAACGCGACGGGCGTGCTGTATACTCCGTACATGTGTACCGCCGTTTTCTAGATGCTTTGCTCCATGGCGCGGGCGCAATCCATGGATACAAAATTAGTATACTGTATACTATTTAAAAGTCGAGGCGGGGCTTTTCCTGCCCGGTAGGCGGCGGGACAGTTCCGCCTAGTCGGTTCGACAGAGACGCGAGAAGACGAGAGAGTAGGCTGCTGCAAACGTAGGGCTGTGTGATTTGACAACGAGTTACTGCTGGACAGGTGGGGCCCCGTGATTTGACTTGCCATTATCATTTTAACTGCGGCGCTACGACCGGCGTGAGTCTCCTGATTCCTGACCACCTCCATACAGGTGCCTCTCCCAATGCTCCACCATGTAGTAGTAGAGGCTGGCTCTTGCATGAGAGCCCACTTCTCCACTTTTTCCTTGCCTCTCTTTCCTCCACATATGCAAAAATGCCATGTAAAGCGCACTATTGTACTTACTTGCTCCTACAGGTGCTTAAGCTTGCCACATAGGCATAAAGTCTGATGTGGCAAGTTAATCAAGAAGAGAGAGACTAGTTTGGTGACCCAAGGAAGAAAGCGGTGCTAAGCGCGTGTACCTAGGTGAAAAGACAATTTTGAGTCTATAGCTAATTAAATGAAGCAAACTTAGCAACACCATTTCATTGGAAGAGGTCACTCCTTGGCAAATGCAATAAATACTAGTACTCCCTGTGTCCCATTATATAAGAACGTTTTTACACTACACTAGCTAGTGTCAAAAATGTTCTTATATTATGAGACGGAGGAGTATCTGAAAAAAGATAGAGAGGAGTAAAAAATACACTTATAGCCAACCTTATAGCCAACCTTGTTGTACTATGAGTGACTAAGTGATGACTATGTATGACATGCCAACATCAGATAGCCTAACGCACCGTGTTAAATCTCCAAGGGTGCGACCACGCGAGCGACGCGACGGTCGTGGTAAGCGCGACCATGATCGGCTCTTGGCAGCCCTTGGATCTGAGATCAAGCGATCGCATGCTAAGTTGCTAAAAATTTGCAGAATAACCCTCCAGGATAGGATATTCACCCATAGGTCTAGAATCACGCCATGCAACCGTTCGATCTCAGATCTAAGGGCTCTCGGAAGCTCGTATCATGGGAGAATGGAAAGCCACTACCCTGCCGTTCGCACGCTGGCAGTTCGCTCCTACTCGTCCCCGCACGGCCTTTAATACTACGGCGTTCGCTCCTAGTCGTCCCATCCATTCACATTACGGCAGTTCCACTAATCCTAACCCTCCTCCCAATCCATGGCGTCCCAAATCTCCCCGGTCGGCGGTGAGTACAAGGTTAGAACCATCACCGGCGATGAGTTCGACGTCATCTACACCCGTACTTCCGCGATGGTGAAAGGATGCCTTTCTCGCTACAGACGCATGTTCGGAAACTCACATGAAGAGTGGGTTGCTGGGCTAGATGTTGAGTACACCACAGTCGTGGGACGAGGGAAGGACCTAAAGGACGAAGAGAGGAAGAAGCCCGCCGTGATGTAGGTTTGCGTGCATGACTTATGCTTGGTCTACCACATATGTCATGCCGACGTTGAGTGCCAGGATTTTAAGAACTTCCTCGAGGACAAAACAGTCAAATTTGTTACTGTAGACTTTAAGAACGACAAAGAAGTCCTGTATCGGATAGGCCTCGTTGTAGGCAACCCCTTCGACCTCCAGAAGAATCGGCTGGTGCCCTCTCGTCAGCCCTCAATGTTGACCCTGGCAGGAGCCATGGTTCATCCTTCGTACTGCAAACTGGAGAAACCTCATTACACATTTCATCGTCATGCATGGCAGCGGAATGTACTAGATATAGACCACATCCACTATGCTGCAATGGATGTCTACCTTTGTTTCAATATCTACAAGGGTTGGATGAAGAGCAACAGCCAAGTTGGCGGTTCAAGCAAGGAAGTATCGGCCAAGAGGAAGAGGGACAAGGACGAAGTCGAGGACGTGGACGAGGACTCCGAGTAAGGTGGCAATGTCCTTGCTCATGGCGGTTATAAACTTCTAATGCAGTATCTACCGGATTAGTTGCATAGTTTAATTTCAGGTGTGCTTAGTTTAATTTGAGGGGTGTGTTGTGCTGAGCCCCCAGCAGAACTATGTTATGTTTCTTATCATTACCTTAACTCTTCAGTATGTTCATACTAGTACTAGTATTTCTTTAATAGAATTTAGCACCCCAATTAAGCACGTACTAGCTTTTTTAATAGTACTATATGCATAATTTGGCGACGAGCGCTCTCTATATGTACCACCTTTTTTAAAATTTCAATTGTTGCTCCATGGCACAATCCATCGATAGTGGAGTACTACTGTACAAAAGTATACATTTTTTAAAAGGCTAGCGTAATGTTCATCACATATATATAGCCAGTTAAATTCTCAACCTAGAACGACGTGCATGCCATGTAGTAAACTGATCCGGAGGAAGTATAGTAAAAATGAGGTGATTTTACCGAGCGATCGGCGGGGGAGCATGGCCTGTCATGCGGTCCCACGTGTCATGATGTACCAAGGCAATGCGCGTGTCCCTCTTGAGGTAGAAGCAATACTAGTACATGGTTTGAGATGATGTCAAACCGAAGTGTGAAATAATGGTTGCTTCGTCCGTCTGGGAAGGTGCGGCATTGTGATTTGGCGTCTCATTGCTCATTACTAATCTTTGGGCGATGAGTGGGGTCGTCCCCCCTGCTGTTCTGCTTTGTTATTTGGTGCTTGACACATCGACCGGTTGCTATATGTCCCACATGTCGGTGACGGAAGTATAAATTCATGAAAGGAGCGTCGACGGAGGTATACTACAGAATTCATGAAAGGGAGCGACTTAGTTTTGGAAAAATCTGTTTTTACGGAGTACGTACCCACTAGGGTTTTTCCGTTTGATAAGTCTCAATTCTACTATACTAGTAGTAGTTCCATTACATGTTGGATTTCAAGGTGCGTTAGATCACCCGACGCAAGCAGTGTCAAGAGGAAACTAACCAATGCATGTACAAGTTCATGGAAATTTAGTGGTGAAAGACTTAAGATGAATCTTATGTATGAATTTTTACTACAGTACAGGTGAAAGACTTATGATGAACCATTTCCTGCAAAGCACGATAAGAGTATTTCTTCACAAGTTTTGGATGCAGGTTGAACAGTTGAACGCTTTTGTTTGCAAAAGATACTTTTTTATCTATTTCACCCGGATGTTTCTGAGCTCTAGAGATGAAATAATATTCGAAGAAACCTATCGATAGCTGTTACACATGAGATGACCCCACACCCTTTGTCAAAATAAACAACACCCGATCAATGCATTTCACTCTTCCAGGTACAGCAGACGGGCACCTACTTGCTCCTTGGTTGGTAAGCTTAAGCTTGCCACATAGGCATAAAGTCTTATGTGGCAAGTTAATCAAGAAGAGAGAGACTAGTTTGGTGACCCAAGGAAGAAACTATTTGCTAAGCAGCTGTGCCTAGGTGAAAAGACAATTTTGAGTCTATAGCTAATTAAATGAAGCAAACTTAGCAACACAATTTCATTGGAAGAGGTCACTCCTTGGCAAATGCAATAAATACTAGTACTCGTGTGTCCCATAATATAAGAACGTTTTGGCACTACACTAGTGTAAAACGTTCTTATATTATGGGACCTGAAGAAAGAGATAGAGAGGAGTAAAAAACACTTATAGCCAACCTTATAGCCAACCTTGTTGTAGTATGAGTGACTAAGTGATGACTATGTATGACATGCCAACATCAGATAGCCTAACGCACCGTGTTAAATCTCCAAGGACGCGACCGCGAAGCGTGCGCGACGGTCGTGGTAGGTGCGACCATGATATGGGCTCTTGGCAGCCCTTGGATCTGAGATCAAATGGTCGCATGCTAAGTTGCTGAAAATTTGCAGAATAACCCTCCAGGATAGGATATTCACCCATTGGTCTAGAATCACGCCATGCAACCGTTCGATCTCTGATCCAAGGGCTCTCGGAAGCCCGTATCATGGGAGAATGGAAAGCCACTACCCTGCCGTTCGCACGCTGGCAGTTCGCTCTTACTCGTCCCCGCACGTCCTTTAATACTAAGGCGGTTCGCTCCTAGTCGTCCCGTCCATTCACATTACGGCAGTTCCACTAATCCTAACCCTCCTCCCAAATCCATGGCGTCCCAAATCTCCCCGATCGGCGGTGAGTACAAGGTTAGAACCATCACCGGCGATGAGTTTGACGTCATCTACACCCGTTCTTCCGCGACGGTGAAAGGATGCCTTTCTCGCTTCAGACGCATGTTTGAAGACTCGGATGATGAGTGGGTCGCCGGGCTAGATGTTGAGTACACCACAGTCGTGGGACGAGAGAAGGATCTAAAGGACGAAGAGAGGAAGAAGACCGTCGTGATCCAGGTTTGCGTGCATGACTTATGCTTGGTCTACCACATATGCCATGCCGACGTTGAGTGCCAGGATTTTAAGGACTTCCTCGAGAGCAACCTAGTCAAATTCGTTACTGTAGACT
This sequence comes from Aegilops longissima, assembly GCA_021605205.1. Taxonomy (NCBI): domain Eukaryota; kingdom Viridiplantae; phylum Streptophyta; class Magnoliopsida; order Poales; family Poaceae; genus Aegilops; species Aegilops longissima. The sequence continues at coordinate 40,764,612 of CM038680.1, read as the reverse complement.
TTGGTAACGACAAAGAAGTCCTGCGTCGGATAGGCCTCGTTGTAGGCAACACCTTCGACCTCCAGAAGAATTGGCCGGTGCCCTCTCGTCAGCCTTCAATGCTGACCCTGGCAGGAGCCATGGTTCATCCCTCATACGGTAAACTGGAGAAACCTCCATACACGTTTCATCGTCATGCATGGCAGCGGAATGTACTAGATATAGACCACATCCAGTATGTTGCAATGGATGGCTACCTTTGTTTCAATGTCTACAAGGGTTGGATGAAGAGCAACAGTCAAGTTGGTGGTTCAAGCAAAGAAGTATCGGCCAAAAGGAAGAGGGAAAAGGACGAAGTCGAGGACGTGGACGAGGACTCCAAGTAAGGTGGCAGTGTCGTTGCTCATGGTAGTTCTAATGCAGTGTCTACCGGAATAGTTGCAAAGTTTAATTTCCGGTGTGCTTAATTTAATTTGAGGGGTGTGTTGTGCTGAGCCCCCAGCAAAACTATGTTATGTTTCTTCTTGTTACTTTAACTCTTCAGTAAGTACATACTAGTATTTCTTACATTTCATATTTTAGTTGGTATAGTACTACCACTCGTTTATTCACATTATATACGTACAATATATGTGGCCAACATCATATAGCCAGCAGTTTAGTTGTCAAAGAATTTCAGGGTGCTTAGTTTTGTCAAGGAATTCCAGGGTGCTTAGTTTTATTTGAGGGGCGGGTTTTGCTGGACACCATTATTGTGACTAGCCTTTTTAATAGTACTATATGCATATTTTGGCGACGAGCGCTCTCTATATGTACCACCTTTTTTTTTAGTTTCAAGTTTTGCTCCATGGCGCAATCCATCGATACTACTGTTGTACAAAAGTATACATTTTTTAAAAGGCTAGAGGGTGGGGCAGTCTAGCTTGGTCGGTTTCACGAGAGGCGAGGGCCTTTGTGATTTGACGGCTCATTACTGCTGGAAGGCAGGGCCTTGTGATTTGACAGCTCGTATAAATGCACCGACGACCTGATCGAGGAGGAGCAAAGAACCGTGCGGTATACTCAAGTTTTCCCTTTGGAGTAATACTGCGGACGGAGAACCTGAAACACGGCAGCCCAGTGCCATATGCCGATAAAAAATGATCTAATTTGCTAGTCATCTCATTGTTAGCATTGTTCTATTCATTCCCTCAAAAAACAAAAAACATTGTTCTATTCATGCCTCGCAGAGAACGTGACACGTGCGCCGAAACACCCAAAGCAAAATATGAAACACAGCAGCAAAAGAAGAAGGAAGATTATCACCCCAAATGATCTAATTCACCGCGGAGCCGTAACTGCTTCTTCATCGCCTCCACGACCTCCATCTCCTTGGGCGTCTCCTCCGCCATCTTCTTCATTCTATCCATGACGCGGGATTTCTCGACGCGAGCCTTCATCATCTGTTCCACGGCCACATTACGTACCTTGACAGCAGTCGGGTGCTTGATGCGGAGCTTCGCCAACTCCTCCTTCTGTTCCATGATGAGGGCCTGCAGCATCTTCATCAAGGAACTACTATTCTCATGCAGCTTCTTCCAGCCGGCGTTCTTCTCCTTCCAGCCGGCCTTGTCCTCCTGAAGTCGCAGGATTTCGCCGGCCGCCTTCTTCTCAGAGGCAATGCTCTTCTTCAGCAGCATCACCAAGCCATCGGTCAACTCCCCCTACTAATTGAGCTCAGCGGGCATGTCGTCGAGGCTCTCCTTCAGCAACTCCGTCAAGCCTTGGATGAACTCCTTCTACTTATTGAGGTGCTTATTGAGCTGATCGGGCATGCCGTCGAGGGATAACGACTCCAGCTCCGCCGGCTCGGCATGTTCGCCTCCGCGGCTAGGGCGCTCCTGGGAGCCATTGCCTGCCCGTGAGAGATCTTTCAAGGTCTTTGCGTGGCGGCGAGCCCTCTCTTTTTTTTCCACAGCCTTGGTTGTCGCTCCCTTGTTACGAGTAGTTCTCGACCTAGAGCTCTGCTCACCAGCCATGGCAACGACAGACGAAGAAGAAGCACTTATGAGGAGGAAAGGTAGAGTAATTTTCGGTTAGGTAGTTCCCCTTTTTATAACCTAAGTACTAGCACTAGTAGTACTAATACCTGCATAGTGGGAACACGTTCAGGTTTGGTACGTACTAGTAGGTGTGAGCAGGCTTTCGAATGTGATGGGAACAAGGTAAAGATTAATTGATGGTTTTGGTTTCGAGGCCCGAAACGGCTCCCGATGAGTTTAGCGGAACATAAATTTCAAGTACTACACTGTCAAAAATTGGCACAAAGAACGAAGGAGACCAATGGAAGTACTACTAGCAACCCATGATTTAACTACTCGCATGCGCGCAGTGGAGTAATAATGTCTTTCTTCCGCCCTCACGTCCCCTCAATTTGCATGCGCGTATTAATTAACCATCAATGAAGTGAACGAATTTACACGCGTCAAATTATCACATGGGGTGGATCTTGGTACAAAATTGCGTCCGCCCGTGTACCCGCGTGTGCGTGCGAGGGAATGAGTGTGTGCGTGGCGTGCGTGCACATCTTCGCTTCGTGCATGTACCGCTAGTATGGCTCAGGGAGGACGAGTACATTCTTCTGGAACCAGCAGCACGTCATTGTGATCAATCCACGCAAGGAGGTCGCGACAACGCCTCCACATGTGCCACGTGGCTTCATGAACTGTAAGAGAGACACCGTGTAGCGTGCCATTGGTATTCTAATTTACGTGTTTTGCACATACTCGAAGTACTAGCAATGTACACGTGCATTGCACGCATCAGATTTTGCAACCAAATTATGAATAAATACCACACTATAGCATGTAAGCTCTGAGTCATATATGCGTGATGTAGCCCTTCGTTTAATTCTTATAGTTCATCTCATTCAAAATCAAATTAGTTTTTATAAAAAATCTAAGAACGCGTGAATAGGAAAAACATGGGATTATAGTGGAATGTCGTCTTGAATCCTACAGGATTGTACGAGTGTTTGATTGTGCATAGAAAAAATGCAGAATTCTTTCAAATAGGTTTGAGTGGATGGGATGTTTCCTATGAAATCTAGTGCAAATGAATCATATGGAAAAATTCTTATGGTTTACAATCCTACGAATCAAACAACCAAGATAGGAAAAATTCCTAATGATTAGAATCCTCCAAAATTCCTTTGAGAATCCTTTGAATCAAAGAAGCCCTTAATCTATTTTATGATTCATGGAATTGTGCGTTGTATAGCATAAAGTAAAAACAAATAATTGCAATTCAACTAGAAAAAAAGTTTTGGCAGTTATGATACGGAAGATTCTAGAACAAAAGAGAACCACTGTTGTTTTGAGGTTTGTGCATTATGCTTAAGTTCAACCATGGAGTCTGCTAGATTGTACATGTGGCAAAATCAGGTGGTGGCGCTAGAAGATGGTGCGAGGGGCCGAGTGGAGGGAGACTATGAAGGAATGCACAAGTGCGAGATCGATATTTAGAGAGAGGGGCGAACACGCGCTGTTGTTGCCTTGAGGGCGGAGCCATGAAAAATAAATGAGCTAGGGGCCAAGGATTGCTAATCCTTTACGAGGAGGGTCAATTCATGAAATTAAACCTTTTTAGCAGCAATTGTCTAATGATCACATTCATATTAGCCTCGATATATAGTGATGTTAGGGGGGGCAGGGCCCTTACTGCCCCCTGTCTTCGCCATTGTGCACGCGTCTGAGAGATGAAGCGGAAGGCATGGATGATGAGAGGGGGACGTTGGATATATAATTAATGTGGGTGTATTAGCTATTTATGTTAATCCTATATAGAGAGGTATAGATTGATCGATGTGGACGTGGGAGAGGTATAGATTGATCGATGTGGACGTGGAAAAGAGGGTGAGACCTCACAGGATATATCGATTGATCGGTTTGTGTGGAAAACTATGAAAGACCTAGCTATATACACACATACATAGAGGAACATCGATCGTTGCGCATGCACGCATGAGAGATCAAGAATGCCCGGTATGATGGAGAGGGGGATGTGTGTGGGTGTGTGCCTTCATGGGAGACCGACCTGAAGAAAAAGATTGCATGCGTGCGATAGATAATGCCGACTGGTAGTGTGTGTGCATGCATGCACGAGAGAAAGTTAGTGGTACAATTATAAAGAGAATACTACTGTGTGGGTGTAAAAGAATAGGTGAGGTCATAATCAATGTAAAGTTGAATTCAAATATTTGAATAAGAGATCCTGATGTTTGAAACCCATGCATGCATGAATATAACGGAGATCTGTGCGGTGTGGTTTGGAAACGAGCATGTTGTAATGTATACACATTGAACAAGGTCAGACTGATTTGAATTTGAGATACCGATGGCAGACATCATTTGCCCACGTCGCATCCGTGCATGGACACACTATTCTAATTGGAGATGATGGGCGGCTTTCGCATCACACACACACACACACACACACACATATATATATATATATATATATATATATATATATATATATATATATATATATATATATATATATATATATATAGGACAAATGTTTGCTACAAGCAGTGGTAGTTACCATCACTTGCGTTTTATATGTTGTATGTAGTATCTGTCGAAACCGAGAGTATGTACGTGTAGTATGTAGTATATAACAATGATTAGGTAGTATATATACAAATTTTTAGGTAGTATGTACCATTTTTGGAGTATGCTCTTTTTTACGTACAAATATGTACATATTTCACAAATATAACAAAAACTATGGGCTCATACGCAATTTTTCATGTAACTTGTTTTGAAATATCTTAGATATAGTATACTGAACATATTTAAAATAATAAAATAGTATATATAGTACCACATCCTAGTATATGAGACATGTGGGGTAACTACCACGGGTGGTAGGATGGATTTTCCTATATATATATATATATATATATATATATATATATATATATATATATATATATATATATATATATATATATATATATATATAGTGATGCTATTCATCATCCAGGGTGCAGAATAAGTTATTCTTCACCGAGGTAATCTTACAATTGTTTCATAATTAAATTACGTTTGGAATTCAAATAGTTACATTCCTATTGATTCACTACGTAAAATTTTGCATAAGAAAATAAAATATAGGTCATAAGACAAGAAAATTTCAGTTTATGTGTATTTGACACTATGTTTTTACGTTTGTAATTTTACATAACATAAAATATTTTTTATGATGATTATATATTTTCTTGCAGTCTCTTTTTACATCAGAAATAAGACAAAACTTATGTAATGTAAAATTACGATGCATTGATGGTAAAATAGAGGGGGGTGAAGAATAACTATTCCTCACCCAGGGTGACGATTAGTCAATCCCTATATGTAACTATTCCTCACCCACCTCTATTTTGATATCTATGCACCGTAATTTTATGTTTCGTAAATTTTGTCTTATTTTAGACATAAAAAGAGAACGTAAGAAAACCTATAATCGTCGTAACTTTTTTTATGTTATGTAAAATTACAAATGTAAAAATATAGTGTAAAATGTACATAAAATACAATTTTGACCTATATTTTTTTTGTTATGCCAAATTTTATGCAGTAAATCAATATGAATGTAACTATTTGTATTTCAAATGTAATTTATTTATGAAATGATTGTAAGATTACCTCGGGTGAAGAATAACTTATTCTGCACCCTGGGTGATGAATAGTAACACTATATATATATACCCCTATATATTATATTATATATTTTTTATTATTGTGTGCGGGTAACTTTAACTTTGAAAGATGGTCGTTGGATGAGGCGAATCCGATGGTCCAAAGATGGCACATTTGAGCACTATTGGCCGTTGGATATCATCTAGATTCCACCAGATTTTGCCACATGTATAATCTAGAAGACTCCATGGTTAAAATTAAGCATGATGCACAAAGATCAAAACACAAGCACTTCTTATTTGTTCTAGAATCTTCCGTATCAAAATTGCCCAAATGTTTTTCTACATAATTTGCCATTATTTGTTTTTACTTTATGTCTTACGACGCACAATTCCATGAATCTTAAAATAGATTAGCTTTCTTATAAAAACTAGATGATTTTGAATGAAATGAACTATAAGAATTAAACGAACATCTACATCATGCATATATGACTCAAAGCTTGCATGCTATAATGTGGTATTTATTCATAATTTGGTTGCCAAATCTCATGCGTGCAATGCACGTGTACCTTACTCTAGTCTAAATGGTGTTTGTGTGTGTGTTGTGCATGTGGAGCTGCAAATTGTCTTTTTTTGTACACGTTAAGCTTGTACTTCCGAAATTTCAAGCCGCGCCTTGTTATGCCAAAAATTGAAGCTAGCGTCTCTGGCTATCGTGCTGCGAAACTCCCGCCTCTTCAACCCGCGCCTTGTTAGCCCGAAATATTTAAGATATATCTTTGTCTCATTGTGCTCCGACAACTCCCTCCATCTCAGCCCGCGACTTGCTATTCTGAAATTAGAACGCGTGCGAAAACTCCCACCTCCTGTGAAATCCTGACACGCGAAATGCCCGTGGTACCCTTGAACCGAAAGAACCGCCTCAAATCGGTGGGGGGTACTTTTGTAACTTACCTCACATTTCGGACAAGCGCGTCTCTAAGTCATGGTTCCCCACTGACATCCCATCCGGCCACCCATTCGTACACCAAGGCCGCGAAAACCCGCGACGAAACCCCACACCCTGCTCCGTCCGCCACCCAGCCGGAGCCTCTTCCCCGACGACGTCGTCCACAGCAACACCTTGATGTCCCTCATCCACCGTACCAGATGAGGATCCATCGTCGATCTCATCGTCCCGCCGGTTCAGCCACCCCGTCCTCCACCTCCAAGGAGCTGCCCGACATTCCCCTCGTCTTTCGCGCCACCTCCATTCCCACACCGCCGTCTTCACCGCACCACGGAAGAGCATCATCATCACCGTTTCCTCGGATGAAGCTGCGGCCTAATCGGCGCCACCAAAGAGGTTGTACACTAATCGCCGCATTTTCTTCTTGATTCGATCTCACGGTGTTGCCGGCGCTCGGTCTCGAGCCGACACGGCGCGGCTCCATCCACGGCGGCGTCGGCAGCCACTTCCTCCACGGCGTCGCTCCCTCGGCGGCGACGTCCACATCAGTAGGAGCTGCTACTGCTTTAGCTCTCGCTCGCGCTGCTGCTCTGCTCTTGCTCTCGGTCCCCTGCCTGGTCTGCTCTTGTTATTGCTCTTGCTCGCGATGCTGCTCTCGCTCTTGCTCTTGCTTGCGATGCTGCTCCGATTTGGCTACACTTTAGTCGACTGAATTGACTTTTGGGTAAGTCGATTTTCAAGGGGTGGGCTCACCGGGGTGAAGGAAGAACCAGCCGCAGCGGGGAGGGGGGCTCGCCGGAGAGGTACCCCACTATCTATCTTAGGGTTCAGGATGGGGCGTGGTGGTCGCCGGTGGCGGGCGGTGGCGTGGGGATCTCCGGAGAAAAGCTCGGCACGGGGGCCTAGAGGATGGGCGGGCGGCGGCGGACCGGCGATGGGGAGTGTTTTTGGAGGGGCGGGCGGCGCACCGCCCGGCCATGGGCGGCGGGGCTGCTGTTTGGCCGGTGGTGGTGGCGGCTCGGGGGTGGAGGTTGAAGATGAATCGCAGCCCTTGATTTCGTATCCGATGGTGCAAAATCGGTGACCAGAGATGAAAAGTCATCGACCGACATGTAGCCTCACCTTGCTAGTGCGTTCAGCCGACGAAACAAAATTCAGTTTCGACGATTAGGTTCAGTTTCGACACTTAAGTTCAGTTTCGACAGTTAAGTTCAGTTTCGACAGTTAAGTTCAAAGATGAGCGGCTGATGTATTTTACATCTAGCACTTTGTGGTTATGTATTTTACGTCATGTATTGGAGATGCTATTAGAATTCCACTCAGGTTAACGTTGTTCATTGTCTCTCTTGTCACGCTTCACCTCGGCATCGTACAACTCACGAGCTGCTCCAACGCGAAACCCTCCATCACAGTGAGCAGTACCTCGGGCTCCATCTCCGGACGCCTAAGATCTTCTTCCCTCCTCCGACAGCAAAGTCAGCCGGAGCATCCTCACCGGCCAACCCAATCACGCTGAGGTCGACATGGCTTCGCCAAAGAGGTTGTACACTTGTTGCATCTCTTTTTTACTCTACATGTTATATATATTGTCCACTGAGCACTCGTAGCAACGGGAAATACGATTACTTTATCCTACTATATGACAAGCAGTGAGGTACCAGGCAACTTAGCTATCCGTGATGGACTCTCTTGAATGCCATCATTATTTATCTCTGCGTTTGAGCTGTGCATTTGTCGATGGGCACAGGAGTTGAGCTAGTATGGCGTGGCTGGGTCCAAAGTAATAAAGTAGCACAAAAACATTTTTTTAGTGTAGGATTTTCCTTGCTCAAGCCTGCCTACTAGAATCGCTAGTGCTTGAAAGGAAAAGTGAATGGAAAACATAGGAATTGGAAAGTTTCCTATGGTACTACTTTTCATGAATTTGGTGCAAAGGAATTGAGCAAAGGAAAACTGTAGGATTTGTTCCTTTAGTGTCTCCTTGAAAGAAAAACCGTAGGAATTCTAATTTCCATTTCTCCTCCTTTTCATATTCCTATTCATCAAGCACAAGACTAAGAGATAGTAGCATAATAGCATTATAACCGTACATTTTCTTGTGGTTTGACTTAATCTCACCATGCTTTTTGCATCATGTGATCTTCCAATTGTTGTGAATCAAACACCCAGATTGGCAGAAATCCTGTGTTTTTAAATTCTCTGTTTTGCACGTGCATTCATATCCTAACCCTGTCTATTTCCTATCCCTGCATTGTTAGAATCCTCAAATTCAAACAAGCCCTTACTCAATTACTTCTATTACAGATATGTGTCAAAGAAAACCTTGTGTGGTTTTCCTTCTCTCTGGTGTTGTGTTCCACCCAGCTCAGCTGCTCCAACGACGGAAGGGTTCACCACAGCAGGATCCGCTCTCAGACTGTCTTTCGCCGCCTCGGATCTTCTTCCCCGCCGGCAGCCACGACAACTGCATTACCATCATCAATCGAGCAGATGACCTTGAGGACTACACGGGTCCGCAAGAGAGGTCGCACTCTTCCGTGTTCCGCCACGTTATGCATCGCTTAATATGATGACATGCTACATTATCATCGTGTTCACCTATTAGACTCGAATCAGGTCCAAACTAATGCTGAAACTTGAGTTTTAAATGGTTGTGGGGTACATATTGGGGCAGCAATCAGTACTATCATCTACTATCTGGTTAATCTCGGGTGTCTACTATGAGTTTCATGTTGGGTGCAAACAAACATTAAAGGAGCCATTATCTGTATTTTTTAACTAAAGCTATTATCTGCCCGCTATCATTGGCTTTGGGTCTATCCACAGTTTGCTACCATCACTCTGGATTTGTGCATGCACTCCTTACATAATCTCACTATGTTTTATTCCTATGCATGTTAGTTATTGTACACAATGGAACTGATCATGTAGAGCAAAAGAGACGAGCCTTGCATGGCAATAAAATTTCATGCAGACGTTGTTCCATGGTGGGCTAAAGGCAGCCCCCTCCGCCCATTCCGGATCGTAATCAAGAGGAAGATAACTGTTCTGAGGGGATTCAGAAGGAGAAGACCACTCCTATTTACCCCATGAGGTCTTCGCTCTAACTTGGCATGCTGATGTTGGTAATATCATGCATATGGTGCCTTGCATTGCTTACTGTATACATTAAAGATGTCATCTGCTTAGTTTAGACATGCTTTGTGTCAATGCCATCTGTTTAGTTTCTTTATCGTATATGTGAATCATGCAATGCCATCTTGTCTAGCCAGGCATCATATATGTGAATTTTGCAATGCCACCCTGATTAGCCAGTCATCTTATATGTGAATTATATCATGCCATCATTTTTTTATTATGTGTTAAATTTGTCAACAATTTTAGTACATTCAATTACTCTTCCTGTGCATCAGCCATTCGGCACGGTCATGGAAAAATCTGGAGTGGAAACAAGGCCTTCAGAGCAGACAATGCTATCTGACGAAGCGCATGTCTTGCTGGTTACCGATAGCTCCTCAGAGGAGGATTCAGAGACAGATGACCAGTCAAATTTCCCCCCTGAGGTGCATGCCCTAACTTGGCAGGGTTATGTTACTCATATCATGCGTATGGTATCTTGCATTGCTATGTCATTTGCTTAGTTTAGACATGCTTTGTGTGAATGCCACATGTTTAGTGTCTAATTACCATATATGTGAATTATGCAATGCCATCTTGTTGCAAGACATTATATATGTGAATTATGCAATGTTATCTTGTTGCAAGGCATTATGTATGTGAATTATGCAATGCCATGCTGTTTAGCCAAGCGTCATATATGTGAATTATATCATGCCGTCCTTTTTTGTATTTCTCATTGCTTTTGTCAACAATGTTTGTATATTCAACTGCTCTTCCAATGCATCAGCCATTTGAATTGGTGATGGAGAAATGGAGTGAAAACAAGGTCTTGAGAGCGCATAATGCTACCTGTTGAAGCAGATATCTTGCTGGTTACGATAGCTCTTGAGAGGAGGATTGAGAGGCGATGACCAGTCCTATTATCCCCCTGAGGTGTATGCTCAAACTTGGCAGGGTTATATTACTCATATAATGCATATGTTGTATTGCAATGCTTAGTTTTTACATCATATACACAATATTGAATGCCATCTCCTTAGTTAACACATCATATATGCAATTGCCCTCTGCTCACTTCCTTAGTATATAAATCATATATTTGAATTATGTCATGCCATGATGTTTACATAGACATCATGTATCTGAATTATGGCATGCCAACCCATTCTCTAAAGACATAATATAGTTATATCATCTCATCCTGTTTACATAGTCATCATATTTTAATTATGTCATTCTATCCGTGAATTATATCATGCCATCATGTTTTCATCGACGGCATGTTTGTGATTTATTGCATGCCAACCTCTTTAATAGACACATCGTATAGTTATATCATGTCATCCTGTTTACATAGTCATCATATTTTGAAGTATGTCATTCTATCTTGTTTAGTTAGCCATCATACATGTGAATTTGTGTCATGCTATCCTGTTTAATTAGCCATCATATATGTGAAACTATGTCCTGCTATTCTGTTTGCTTAGACAACATAAATGTGAATTATTTCACGCCCTGTTTTCTTCCCTACTATCCATTGCACCTGTCTATCTTACAATGTCTGTACATTCAATTACTTTTCTTGTTTATCAGCCATTTCAATTGGAGGGAGTGTTGGGGAACGTTGCAGAAAATTAAAATTTTTCTACGGTTTCACCAAGATCTATCTATGAGTTCATCTAAGCAACGAGTTACGAGAGAGAGTTTGCATCTACATACCACTTGTAGATCGAGTACGGAAGCGTTCGAGGGAGTGGTGATGATGAAGACGTTCCCAACGTGATTCCGATCACCGATGACCAAGTGCTGAACGGACAGCACCTCCGCGTTCAACACACGTACGGGATTTACGGCGTCTCCTTCGCCTTGATCCAGCAAGGAGGAAGGAGAGGTTGAGGAAGACAACCCAATGGCAGCACGACGGCGTGATGCGATGGAGGGACTGTTCTCCCGGCAGGCTTCGCCAAGCTTATGCGGAGGAGGAGAGGTGTTGGGAGGGAGGGCTGCGCCTTCAATGGTGTGTCCAGCCTCCCTCTACCCCTCTATTTATAGGGGAAAGGAGGAGGGCGGCCCCTCTAGATGCATCTAGAGGGGGCGGTTAAGGGAGGGGCTTGCCCCCAAGCAGGGGCGCCCTTAGGGTTCCCCTCAACCCTAGGCGCATGGGCCAAGGGGAGGTGCGCCCAGCCCACCAGGGCTGGCTGCCTCCCACGCAGCCCAAGTGGCCCCCAAAAGGTGGGCCTCCCGTGGTCCTCCGGAACCTTTCGGTGGACCCTCCATAAACCGATATGACCAAACTTTTCGGTGTCCGTTTGACGACTTCCCATATATAAATGTTTACCTCCGGACCATTCCGAACTCCTCGTGACGTCCGGGATCTCATCCGGACTCAGAACAACATTTGGTAATCACATACAAGTCTTCCTATTAACCCTAAGCGCCACCGAACCTTAAGTGTGTAGACCCTACGGGTTCGGGAGACATGTAGACATGACCGAGACGCTCTCGGTCAATAACCAACAGCGGGATCTGGATACCCATGTTGGTTCCTACACGCCTCGATGTTGTCATCGGATGAACCACGATGTCGAGGGTTCAAGCAACCCGTATGCTATTCCCTTTGTCGACGGTATGTTACTTGCCCGAGACTCGATCGTCGGTATCCCAATACCTTGTTTAGTCTCGTTATCGGCAAGTCACTTTACTCGCATCAGTAATGCATGATCCCGTGACGGACACTTGATCACTTTGAGCTCATTATGATGATGCATTACCGAGTGGGCCCAGTGATACCTCTCCGTCATACGGAGTGACAAATTCCTGTCTTGATCCGTGTCAACCCAACAGACACTTTCGGAGATACCTGTAATGCACCTTTATAGTCACCCAGTTACGTTGTGACGTTTGGTACACCCAAAGCATTCCTACGGTATCCGGGAGTTACACGATCTCATGGTCTAAGGAAGAGATACTTGACATTGGAAAAGCTCTAGCAAAACGAACTACACGATCTTTGTGCTATGCTTAGGATTGGGTCTTGTCCATCACGTCATTCTCCTAATGACGTGATCCCGTTGTCAATGACATCGATGTCCATAGTCGAAACCATGACTATCTGTCGACCAACGAGCTAGTCAACTAGAGGCTCACTAGGGACGTATTGTGGTCTATGTATTCACACGTGTATCACGATTTCCGTATGATACATTTATAGCATGAATAAAAGACAATTATCATGAACAAGGAAATATAATAATAATGCTTTTATTATTGCCTCTAGGGCATATTTCCAACAGGGAGTGATGGCAGTATCTGTGGGAGTAAAAACACGGTCTTCAGAAAAGATCGTGCTACCTGTCGATGCAGATAGAACCACGGTTGTACTTGCCCAAGAATCAGCCCCACCACACATAACCCACACTCATGCAGATTGTACCCCTACCCAGTTGGACAGAGAACCAGCTACACACCTTCTAACCCCAACCCCAGCAGATAGACAGTCGGTTCCCGTTGACACAACACCATCTCCACCACAGAGCACCCAAACACGAGCAGTTAGTAAGGCAACTGTAGTGCCCAAATCACGAGGACCACCACTCCGAACCCGAAGTCAACGCTTAAAGTAGAAGAAGAATTGTTCTCGTGTCGGGTTCCGTAGCTATGGTTCATACTACTTTGCTCTTGCATCATCAGATATATCTGATACCAACCAATTTCAAATTTGAAGGATGCAATTGAAACTCCAATGGCATATGTGTATGTTTTAAACTTGTTTTTTCAACGTGTTTGGCTGTTTGCTGTTGTAACTTGCTCTATGTTGATTTCAGTTTCAATTGAATAAACAGTTATGTTCTCATGCCATGCACATTACAAGTGTTGTTATTGCTATGTAGTTTCCCACACTTATATTTTGTCTATGCTGCTTTGTCTTAAATGGATATGATTCGAACTGTGTCTATCTTGATTTGGCAACATAAACTAGAATGATATAGACCATACAATGACCATACTACATAGATATATGTTTGTTTCATGTTGTTATCCTGTCCACCTTACTACTGAACTGGTTTACCAAAATGAGTTTCATATACTACATTGTAAACCTGAGATGTGTTTGTTTGTTTCTCTTTTAGAACGCGGATAAAATATTGGAGAAGAGTACCCTGTTATGCAATGGTAAAGGAAGTAATGCAGATAAGGTTCAAGATAGTGAGACATCCCTGTTGGTCTCCAAGAAAGCTGATAGAAACTATATTGAGGACACCGAGACAACCCCAAAGTCATGTCTTGATGTAGTGTTCGAAGCATTGGCTACCATCTTCGGCACCAGCTCTTGAACTCGTTGCACTGAATCAGTTCGGCTTCTTGAGTCTCAACTTCAAGTTGAAAGACATCGATCAGATGTTATCGACGAGGAAGTCAAGGATTGAGGAAGTCCCGCAGAATTCAGATGCATACTTTCGGTGCAACAAAGAATTACTGGAGGACTTAAGCGCCAAACAAGAGAAAGTTAATAAGCTTTCTAAGCATCTTGCTAGCATTATGGGTACCTGGATATTGTTTCTTGAGCTCTTCAAGTGGTTTCATTTCGGACTTGTTTTGTCTGGCGTTTATATCTTGTCGTGTTCCCTATATTTGCACTTTGGTGGCGAACTTTGATGCCTAGTGGATGTAATATGTGTAATAGCCGTGATAGCCTAGTGTAAGTTGCTTGCTTATTTATTTCCTTGTTGTCTTGTTTATTTGTTTGCTTGTAGTCAGTGCAGTTCTTTTTCTACGGTTTGCTAGTGGCTGCAATAACCTATTTTTTTAAAACTAGGCCACAATAACCAAGTGTGGAAAAGAGATAGTAACATTGCCCCTTTTTTATTTATTTTCTTTTTTTTTCTTTTTTTTCTTTCTTTGGGCCCTTCTTTTTCTCTTTTGGCCTTTCTTCCTTTTTCTTCTTTTTTTTCTTTGGCCTTTCTTTTTTTTCTTTTTGGCCTTTCTTTTTTTTTCTTTTTGGGGACAATGCTCTAATAAGTATGATCATCACACTTTTATTGATTTACAACTCATGAATTACAATTCAAAACTAGAACAAGATATGACTCTATATGAATGCCTCCGGCGGTGTACCGGGATGGGCAATGAATCAAGAGTGACATGTATGAAAAAATTATGCAAAGTGGCCTTTCCACAAATACGATGTCAACTACATGATCATGCAATGGCAATATGACAATAGTAATGCGTGCCATGATGATAAACGGAACTGTGGAAAGTTGCATGGCAATATATCTCGGAATGGTTATGGAAATGTCATAATAGGTAGGTATGGTGTCTGTTTTGAGGAAGATATAAGGAGGTTTATGTGTGATAGAGCGTATCATATCACGGTTTTGGATGCACCGGCGAAGTTTTCACAAACTCTCAAGGTGAGAAAGGGCAATGCACGGTACTGAAGAGGCTAGAAATGATGGAAAGGTAAAAGTGCATACAATCCATGGACTCAACATTAGTCAAAAGAACTCATATACTTATTGCAAAAGTCTTTAATTCATCAAAAACCAAGCACTATGCGCATGCTCCTGGAGGGATAGATTGGTAGGAAAAGACCATCGCTCGTCCCCAACCGCCACTCATAAGGATGAACAATCTAAGAACACCTCATGTTTCAAATTTGTTACACAACTTTAACCATATGTGCATGCTACGGGATTTGCTAACTTCAACACAAGCATTCTTTAAATTCATAATCACCCAACTAGCATGACTTTAATATCACTACCTCCATATCTCAAAACAATTATCAAGTATCAAATTGATCATAGCATCCAATTCACTTCCTATGATAGTTTTTATTATACCCAACTTGGATGCCCACCATTGTAGGACCAATTTTATAACCATAGCAAATACCATGCTGTTCTAAGAGACTCTCAAAATAATATAAGTGAAGCATGAGAGACTAGCAATTTCTACAAAATTAAGCCACCACCATGCTCTAAAAGATATAAGTGAAGCACTAGAGAAAAAACTATCTAGCTCAAAAGATATAAGTGAAGAACATAGAGTATTCTAATAAATTCCAATCAAGTGGGATTCTCCCAAAAGGTGTGTACAGCAAGGATGATTGTGGAAAACTAAAAAGCAAATACTAATATCATACAAGACGCTCCAAGCAAAACACATATCATGTGGCGAATAAAAATATAGCTACAAGTAAAGTTACCAATAAACGAAGACGAAAGAGGGGATGCGCTATTCTTGAATATCTTGGGGTGCCATGGGAATCCCCAAGCTTAGGCTCTTGCCACTCCTTATTCTACAATCCATCAAATCTTTACCCAAAACTTGAAAACTTCACAACACAAAACTAAACAGGAAATCTCATACGCTCTGTTAGTGAAAGAAAGCAAAACCACCACATAAGGTACTGTAATGAACTCATTATTTATTTATATTGGTGTTAAACCTACTGTATTCCAAGTATTCTATGGTTCATACCACTTAATACTAGCCATAAATGCATCAAAATAAGCAAAAAACACACAAAAAACAGAATTTGTCAAAAACAGAACAGTCTGTAGCAATCTGTAACTCTCGAATACTTCTGGAACTTTAAAAATCCTATAAAAATAGTAAGTCCTGTGAAATTTATCTATTGATCTACAGCAAAAAGAGTCAACGCAAAATCACGTTTCTGTGATTTAACAAAACTATTTCCGTGTGCGCAAAGTTTCTGTTTTTCAGCAGAATCAAATTAACTATCACCATAGGCTATCCTATAGGTTTTACTTGGAACAAACACTAATTAAAACATAAAAACACATCTAAACAGAAGGTCGATGCAAAATTTATTCCTAAACAGAAACAAAAACAAAAAACACAAATAAAATTGGGTTGCCCCCCAACTAGCGCTATCGTTTAACGCCCCTAGCTAGGCCTAAAAACGAGGATAGATCTAAGTAGTGCCATCTTTGGCACTCAATTCATAAGTAGCTCGCATGATAGATTCATAAGGTAATTTGACTTTCTTTCTTGGAAAGTGCTCCATACCTTTCCTTAATGGAAATTGGAATCTAATATTCCCTTCCTTCATATCAATAATCGCGCCGATCGTTCTGAGGAAAGGTCTACCAAGAATAATAGGGCAAGAAAGATTGCAATCTATATCAAGAACGATAAAATCTATGGGCACCAAATTTCTATTTGCAACAACGAGGACATCATTGATCCTTCCCATTGGCTTTTTAATGGTGGAATCCGCAAGGTGCAAATTTAAAGAGCAATCATCAAGATCATGGAAACCTAGAATATCACATAAAGTTTTCGGAATCGTGGAAACACTAGCACCCAAATCACACAAAGCATAACACTCATGATCTTTATATTTTAATCTTTATAGTAGGTTCCCACTCATCATTAAGCTTTCTAGGTATAGAAACTTCCAAATTAAGTTTTTCATCAAAAGATTGCATCAAGGCATCAACAATATGTTTGGTAAAAGATTTATTTTGACTATAAGCATGAGGAGAATTCACAATGGATTGCAACAAGGAAATACAACCTTCTAAAGAACAATTATCATAATCAAATTCCTTGAAATCCAATATAGTGGGTTCAATGCTATTTAAAGTCTTGACCTCTCCAATCCCACTTTTACCAAATTTGGCATCAAGATCTAAAAACTCCGAATTATTGGGACGCCTTTTAACTAAAGTTGACTCATCTCCAGTCCCATCATTATTAAGATTCAAATTGCAAAACAAAGATCTAATAGGGGACACATCAATAACTGTAAGATCTTCATCATTATTTTCATGGAAACTAGAAGAACACGCTTTTATAAAGCAATCTTTCTTAGCACGCAATCTAGCGGTTATTTCCTTGCACTCATCAATGGAAATTCTCATAGCTTTGAGAGACTCATTGATATCATGCTTAGGAGGAGTAGATCTAAGTTTCAGAGAATCAACATCAAGTGAAAGTCTATCAACGTTCCTAGCCAAATCATCAACTTTGAGCAATTTTTCTTCAAGCAAGGCATTAAAATTCTTTTGAGAGATCATAAATTCTTTCACACTATTCTCAAAATCAGAGGGCATCTTATTAAAATTACCATAAGAATTATTGTAGGAATTTTCATAATTATTAGAGGAATTACTAGGGAACGGTCTAGGATTAAAGTTTCCTCTATAAGGATTGTTTCCAAAACTATTCCTACCAAAAAAATTTACATCCATAGATTCATTATTATTCTCAATCAAAGTAGACAAAGGCATATCATTGGGATCAATAGGAGAATTCTTAGTAGCAAACAATTTCATAAGTTCATCCATCTTCCCACTCAAAACATTAATTTCTTCTATAGCATGCACTTTTTTACTAGTAGATCTTTCGGTATGCCATTGAGAATAATTAGCCATAATATTATCAAGGAGTTTCGTAGCATCTCCTAAGGTGATTTCCATAAACGTGCCTCCCGCGGCCGAATCTAAAAGATTTTTAGAAGCAAAATTCAATTCGGCATAAAAATTTTGTATGATCATCCATAAGTTCAAACCATGAGTAGAGCAATTGTGAATCATCAATTTCATTCTTTCCCAAGATTGGGCAACATGCTCATGATCAAGTTTTTTAAAATCCATAATATCATTCCTAAGAGTGATGATCTTAGTGGGAGGAAAATACTTAGAGATAAAAGCATCTTTGCACTTGTTCCATGAATCAATACTATTCTTAGGCAAAGACGAAAACCAAACTTTAGCACGATCTCTAAGTGAAAACGGAAATAACTTCAATTTAACAATATCATTGTCCGTATATTTCTTGTTTTGCATATCACACAAATCAACAAAGTTGTTTAGATGGGTAGCGGCATCTTCACTAGGAAGGCCGGCGAATTGATCTTTCATAACAAGATTCAGCAAAGCAGTATTGATTTCACAAGACTCAACATCATTAAGAGGAGCAATCGGAGTACTAAGGAAATCATTATTATTGGTATTGGGGAAATCACACAATTTGGTATTATCTTGCACCATAAATCCTTCTTGCTACGTCTTGAGCTTGCGTTGGTTTTCCTTGAAGAGGAAAGGGTGATGCAGCAATAGTAGCTTAAGTATTTCCCTCAGTTTTTTAGAACCAAGGTATCAATGCAGTAGGAGGCTCCTCAAAAGTCCCACGCGCCTACACAAACAAACAAAGAACTCGCAACCAACGCAATAAAGGGGTTGTCAATCCCTTCACGGCCACTTGCGAAAGTGAGAACTGATAGAGATAGTATGATAAGATAAACATATTTTTGGTATTTTATAATATAGATTGGAAAAGTAAAGATGCAAATAAAAGTAGATTGAAAGCTTATATGATAAAAGATAGACCCGGGGGCTATAGGTTTCACTAGTGGCTTCTCTCAAGATAGTATAAGTATTATGGTGGGTGAACAAATTACTGTCGAGCAATTGATAGAAAAGCGAATAATTATGCGATTATGTAGGCATGATCATGTATATAGGCATCACGTCCGTGACAAGTAGACCGACTCCTGCCTGCATCTACTACTATTACTCCACACATCAACCACTATCCAGCATGCATCTAGAGTATTAAGTTCATAAAGAACAGAGTAACGCATTAAGAAAGATGACATGATGTAGAGGGATAAACTCATGCAATATGATATAAACCCCATCTTTTTATCCTCGATGGCAACAATACAATACGTGCCTTGCTGCCCCTGCTATCACTGGGAAAGGACACCGCAAGATTGAACCCAAAGCTAAGCACTTCTCCCATTGCAAGAAAGATAAATCTAGTAGGCCAAACCAAACTGATAATTCGAAGAGACTTGCAAAGATAACTTGATCACACATAAAAGAATTCAGAGGAGATTCAAATATTTCTCATAGATAAACTTGATCATAAACCAACAATTCATCGGATCTCGACAAACACACCACAAAAAGAGTTACATCGAATAGATCTCCAAGAAGATCGAGGAGAACATGGTATTGAGATCCAAAAAGAGAGAAGAAGTCATCTAGCTAATAACTATGGACCCGGAGGTCTGTGGTAAACTACTCACAACTCATCGGAGGGGCTATGGTGTTCATGTAGAAGCCCTCCATGGTCGATTCCCCCTCCGGCGGAGCACCGGCGAAGGCTCCAAGATGGGATCTCGCGGATACAAAAGTTTACGGCTGTGGAAATAGTTTTTCGTTGGCTCCCTGGATGTTTTCGGGGTACGAGGGTATATATAGGAGGAAGAAGTACGTCGGTGGCCGCCTGAGGGGCCCACGAGATAGGGGGCGCCTTGTAGGGGTTGGCGCGCCCTCCACCCTCGTGTCCGCCTTGACTGCTTCTTGACTTGCACTCCAAGTCCTCTGGATCACGTTCATTCCAAAAATCACGCTCCCGAAGGTTTCATTCCGTTTGGACTCCGTTTTATATTCCTTTTCTTCGGAACACTGAAATAGGCACAAAAAACAGCAAAATGGGCTGGGCCTCCGGTTAGTAGGTTAGTCCCAAAAATGATATAAATGTGTAAAGTAAAGCCCATAAACATCCAAAACAGGTAATATAATAGCATGGAACAATCAAAAATTATAGATACGTTGGAGACGTATCACTGAGGAAGTCACTGCAGAATTCAGATGCATACTTTCTTGTGAACAGCAAGCGCTAGAGGATTTAAGCGCCAAACAAGAGAAAGTTAATATGCTTGCTAAGCATCTTTCCAGCATTATGGGTACCCAGGATATTGTTTCTTGAGCTCTTCTGAAGTGCTTTCAGTTCTGGACTTGTTTTGCTGCGGCGTTTATTTGCACTGGTCACCAACTTTGACAACCAGTGTATGTGATATGCTGCTTTGTTCCCTATATTTGCACTGGTGGCGAACTTTGATGCCCAGTGGATGTAATATGTCTAATAGCCATGATAGCCTAGCATAAGTTGTTTGCTTATTTATTTCCTTGTTGTCTTGTTTATTTGTTTGCTTGTAGTCAGTGCAGTTCTTTTTCTGCGGTTTGCTAGTGGCCGCAATAACCTATTTTTTAAAACTAGGCCACAATAACCATGGGCTACATATTTACTGTAGTGACACTGGGCCTCCTACGGGTCATAGAAACAATGGGCCTTCTACGGGGCGTAGAAACAATGGGCCTTCTACAGGCCGTAGACACAATGGGCGTTCTACGGGCCGTATCATCAATGGGCCTTCTACGGGCCGTATGATCGATTGGCCAAACATGGGCCAATAACAGACCGCAATAAGGTCGTAAACGGGCTAGAGTTGGAATCGCCCGTTCATGAGCCGACCATAACAGGCCGTCGTTAATCGACCGTATTTGATGACGTTATGAAAATGGCCCAACGTATTAACGGGCCACAAACGGGCCGACTGTAACCACGGATTGAATTTGGCCCACAAGTAGAAAATGACAGTAAAGGACCGTAAGTAACCGAATGCTCGAAATGAGCCCAAGAATAAATGGGCCCTGAGAAGGCCGAAAGATAACATGGGCTGGAAATGGCCCAATGGAATAATGGGTCGTTAATGGGTATAAAGTGATACACTGTTCATTACGGCCAGTTTCACCACGGGCCGTTAATTGGCCAAGAGTTACAAAGGGCCTCATTTGGGCCGAAAGACGTCATGGACCATACATGGGCCGGAAGTTAAAACGGGCTGGAATCATATTGGATGGCCCAGATGACGCTACTGGGCCTAATTCGGATAGGTCGTAACGGGCCCTGGGTTAGCGGGTTGTAAATGGGCTATATGCATGCGAACATGTCGTTAACAGGCTTTCCGTGCGCCGGCCCGCCACCTTTTGACCAAGTCAAACGGGCCAGTCTTTTCACAGGAATGGGCCTCTGTTGGGCCGTGCCACGTGTCGACGTATCATAGGCGTCTTCGGTCCAATGAGTGAATGACATCTGTCCCAACGGTGAGCGGACACGTGTTTCCTCTAGCCAATGATGATTTTACACGTGGAAAATCCCCATTGGTCGGGGCTGTTAACGGGTTATCGGATCCAAAACCGGACTCGATAGCTTAATGGCGAGCCGTTATGGTGGATGCCACGTGTCGGTCACCCTTGACGAAAGCACTTCTATGACGCGTGATTTATCGTCATGGAAGTGGACACTTCCGTGATGATAATTTTGGTAATGTCATGGAACACTTCTACGACAGCACAAGTATGACTATCTTGATTCTGTCATAAAATCATCATGGATGTACATGCATGACAGAAAACGTGACCTACTGTGACAAACACGTATCATCACGGAAGTGTATTTTTTTGTAGTGCCCTAGGGCGCGCCCTGGCTGCCTCCCCTCCCCTCCCACCTATATATATGTGGGGAGGGGCGCCTCACAAGGACACACAACAACATCTGTTAGCCATGTGCGGCGCCCCCCTCCACAGATTACACCCTCGGTCATATTCTTGCGGTGCTTAGGCAAAGCCCTGCGCGGATCACTTCACCATCATCGTCACCACGCCGTCATGCTAACGGAACTTATTTACTTCCTCGAATCTTTGCTGGATCAAGAGTTCAAGAGACGTCATCAAGCTGAACGTGTGCAGAACTCGGAGGTGCCGTACGTTCGGTACTTGATCGGTCGGAACGAGAAGAAGTTCGACTACATCAACCGCGTTGTCAAAACGCTTTCGCTTTCAGTCTATGAGGGTACGTATACACACTCTCCCCCTCTCGTTGCTATGCATCTCCAAGATAGATCTTGCATGAGCGTATGAATTTTTTTGAAATTGCATGCTACGTTTCCCAACACTTGGGGCGGTACCTATGTCGGTACAACCGCACAAATCCTTCCTCTGGTGGCTTCTAAGCCCGGAGCGGTACAGACCGCTCCTAACCCCGGCAGCACCGCTATCAAAGTTATAAGTGAGACAACTGGATGATCACCGCCATGTACCACATCCAAGTCCGAACGGAAATCACCCTTTTGCGGTACATGGGGCGAAGCAAGGACCGAGGCAACAACCGATAGTCCAGGGTGGGGTTGGGAAGTCCCAAGCGGTACAGCCGCACTGGGACTAGTGGTACAATCACTGAGCGAACATCCTGAGCACTACCATACGAGAGGGAATCACCCCTCGGCGGTAGTTTCCCAGAAGTACCGGATGATTGGTACAAGTGCTCACTCCAACGGTACAACCGCTAAGAGTAAGAACTCTCCACTCAGTTGAAACTGGGGCTCTCTCCTCAAACTAGAAGGCAATATGTGGGTGCAATATGTAGATGTGTACATGTTTGATTCACAAGTAACTTCCAATGCGGACCCAATCTTAATAGTACAGATTTTCTACGACCAAAGAATAAAACACGTCGAAAATACCGTCTTCGCTCTTTTCTATTCAAAGGGGTGCCCAACCGTCTTGTGCCATAAGAAGTATTCCTGTGTAGCTTAGGCACATGGTTAGTCTTCAAATTGCATTTTCATCAACACCAAAACACTTAAGGTGGGAAATACCATTTCACCCTGCCTATGGGCCGGCCCTGCGCCTGACACGTCTACTAGCTCGCTAGCAAGGCCCGCCACCACCGGGGCGATGTCTGGTGCATCTACCAATTCCTCAATGACACTCGCCTCCTACATTGGTACAAATCACGTATCTTCCTCCCTCTTCTTTCTTGCAAATCTTTTAGTTGTTCTATTATTGTTTCTTTTATGATTCCGTTCTTGTTTTGAATGTGCTATGAAACTTTCCACAATCTTCAGTAGGAGATAGTATGTGTGGGATTGGGTTGCCCAACGAGCATGCTTACTTTTCGCCTTTCAGTCACTTAACATCTTATGTTATGTCTAGTTGATGACGTCTGACTATGATAAAACTTATTACAAGTCAGTTTGAGCACAGAGAGAAAAGAGTGAGATGCGTGTTCCTAAGACTAGCTCATCCAAAACCGAATTGCTCTGATTTTCTTTCATTGTTGATCGTTTGTATGATTTAATCAGCAAAGGTTGGTTGGGCACTTTGATTTGCCCAAGTTGGAGGCCGTATCAAGGGCTGCGGGACCTATCCTGCAGGTTGGTAAACATCCCTGGGACAACACAATCAGTTCTTCGTCCAGCTCGCTGGCTACGTGGCCGAGGGCTAGTTCCTAGATATTGTGGTTTGATGGCCTAGGCTTATGGGGGCATCATCTAGGTCCTAGGCCATCTGGCGAGTATGACTAAGGGAGCCTCCGGGCTATGCCTCCTGGTTGGAGGTGGCATCAAGCACCTCGTCGAGGGGTATGGACTGGAGGCAGTGGATGGTGATGTCGAAATTCATATGCCGCACCCCGATTTATTGTCATCACGCTTTTAAAGGTCTATCACTTTGTGTGTTTAATCGCATGTGTGTCAATTTGTTGCTGCTATAAACCCTTATATTATTACTAGTGTCTATTTATGCTGCTTCCACGGCTCCGAGGGTTGGTGGTCACCAACAGAAGCTCGTTGATACACCTACAAGTCGACGTGGATGCCACAATGAGTCCTAGTTTAGCCAGGGAAAGCTATGAGCTCCTTCACGCGAAAGGCGCATATAGATCCGGAAGCTCGCAGAGCACAAGGAAATGTCTGTGACGCCCATCGCGTTCCCATCCTCCCTGTCCATGCCCGCCACCCCTGGGGTCTCGCAGGCGACGTCCGCCGTCTCCCCGACCTCCCGACCCATGCCCTCCATCGCTGGGGCCTCCTGAGTGATGCATGTCCAGGGACGTTCCAAAGAAAATTGGGATCCAGGGCTAAATCAAATAAATAGTTTTTATACCAAAATTTTATACTTATTTTTTTATTATCATACTACAGTCTTCAGATGTATACATTATATTACTTTGCTGGTATAGTTACCACATTAGTTAGTTAGTATAGTTAACTAATTTCATTATTATCGTTCCAATGTATATCAGTGATCACTTTATTTATGATAAATTTAAATTAAATGATGTAACATAAATTATCTTTGAAATTATTTTTGTGACAATTCCACAAATTATATAGTGCACACATACATATATGTATGTAAGTGCATATGTTCATCTATATTTTAGTTACAATAAATATCATGTTAGAGGTTTCTAAAGAATTATATCCAACTAATATCTTAGGGAAACTCTTTCTATCAATAGTCTGATCCGATGCTAGCGCAGACCTCTTCACAACCGTTTGATATGTCTTCGTCGTATCTACTTTTCCTAACGCTTTTGCTCTTGTTTTGGACTCTAATTTGCATGATTTGAATGAAACTAACCCGGACTGACGTTGTTTTCAGCAAAACTAATATGGTGTTGTTTTTTGTGGAGAAATAAAAGTTCTCGGAATGGAACGAAACTTTCTGGAGAATTCTTTTACAATAAAAGAAAAATACTAGAGCCAAGAACCATCGGAGGGGGGCCCTTGGTTGAGCACAACCCACCAGGGCGCGCCACCCCCTCTAGGCGCGCCCAGGTGGGTTATGCCCATTTGGTGGCCCTGCAGACCTAACTCCAACTCCTTAAATACTCATATTTGGAGACAAAAATCAGAGAGGAAGAATTATCGCGTTTCACGATACGGAGTCACCGCCACCTCCTGTTCTTCATCTGGAGGCCAGATCTGGAGTCCGTTTAAGGCTCCAGAGAGGGGGATCTTTGATCTTCGTCATCACTAACCCTCCTTCATCACCAATTCCATGATGCTCCCCACCGAGAGTGAGTAATTCCTTCGTAGGATCGCTGGTCGGTGAGGAGTTGGATGAGATTCATCATGTAATCTAGTTAGTTTTCTTAGGGCTTGATCCCTAATATCCATTATGTTCTGAGATTGATGTTGTTATGACTTTGCCATGCTTAATGATTGTCACTTTGGGCCCAGATGCCATGAATTAAGATCTAAACCGTTTATGTTTTCATCATTATATCTATGTTCTAGATCCCATCTTGCAAGTCATATTCACCTATTACGTGTTATGATCCGTAAACCCCAGTGTGACAGTAATTGGGATATTTTCTGGTGATGACCGTAGTTTGAGGAGTTAACGTATTCACTATGTGTTAATGTTTTGTTCCGGTTCTCTATTAAAAAGAGGCCTTAATACCCCTTAGTTTCCTTATGGACCCCGCTGCCACGGGAGGGTAGGACAAAAGATGTCATACAAGTTCTTTCCATAAGCATGTATGACTATTTACGGAATACATGCCTACATTATATTTATGAACTGGAGCTAGTTTTGTGTTGCCCTAGGTTATGACTGTTACATGATGAATATCATCCAATGAATTCACCGATCCAATGCCTACGAATTCCCTACATATTGTTCTTGCTAAGTTAGTACTGCTGCTGCTACTGTTACAACTGCTACAAAATCATTGCTATCACTATTACCGTTACTACTAATGTTACCACTATTATCAAAACTATCATATTACTGTGCTACTAATAACTTTGCTGCAGATATTTAATCTTCAGGTGTGGCTGAATTGATAACTCGGTTGCTAATACTTGCAAATATTCTTTGGCTCCCCTTGTGTCGAATCCATAAATTTTGGTTGAATACTCTACCCTCGAAAACTGTTGTGATCCCCTATATTTGTGGGTTATCACCGCCGGATTTGAAGAATAGATCCAACGCCTTGCAGATTACCTATATAATCATGTGAATTCCACGCTCTCACAACCACGATCTATCTAGGGTAGCGATGCAGCCGCTGGCCCGAAGCTTCACGCTTTTTTTGATATCGCCATAGCCGCCAGAGATGGTGGCGATGTTCATCCAGGTGTATGACACCGGTGAGGACGCCGACCAAGAGAGGCGATGAGGAGTGCAACGGGCGGAGGTCTGAATATTGGTGAAGATGGGGACGATGACTACAAAGGGAAAGCAGTCGTTGGTAACCATGGGCCTCCTACCTGCCGTAGTCCATGGGCCTCCTACGTGTCGTTGGATACATGGGCCACACGTTGGCTGTACTATTCATTTACACCCGGACCGCAATATGGGCCATAAACAGGCTAAAAGTGGAATGGTCAGTTTATGGTCCCACCAAAAGGACATGATGTTAACAGGTCGGAAGACATCGCAGGCTTAAATTATACACGTGCTTAATGGGCCATTAATGGGCTAAAATACATGACATATTGAAACGACCCAAAGGATTAACGGGCCACAAATGGGCTGGATGTAGCTACGGGCTGAATTTGGCCCATAAAACAAACATGTCGTTAACGGCCCAAGGTAATTCTGGCCCATAAATAACAGTAAATAACTTTCGAGCCATTAAAGGCCCATGATTCAGTTGGGCCGTCTCTAGCCCGTGTTATCTTTCGGCCTTTTAAGGGCCTATATACTCTTCGGCTTAGTTCCGGCCAAAAGATACAATAGGCCTTATATGAGCCGAAAGACGTCAATGACCCACATATGGGCCTAAAGTGTGAACGTGCTGAAATCAATTTGGACGGCCCACATGACCCTAATGGGATGAATTCAAGCAAACCAGAACGGGTTGTGCATACCAAGTACGTAAATGGGCCCTATGGAAACATGTCGTTAGTCTTTTAATTGGCCGACCGGCTAACTTTTGACCAAGTCAAGTGGATCAGCCTTTTAAATCTAAATGAACCATTATTGGGCCTTGCCATGTGTCGATGGTTCATAGGTGGACTTGTCCATTGGATGGATGATATATGTCGCAACATGCAGCTGGCATGTGGTTCAGTGGGCGAATGAGAATTTGACATGTGAAAATCGTCATTGCTCATGGAAAATCATCATTTGACACACAGCTGACAAGTGGTTCAGTGGGCGAATGAGAATTTGACATGTGAAACACTTCTATGACATCACAAGTATGACCATCTTTCTTCTTCACAAGGAGGTGTAGCAGCATCTGGAGGGAGATGACATAGGGAATTTTTGTACGAGTGTAGAGGCATGGAACCTCTACCCGGGGAAGGAGGGTGTATTGGGCTGGCCTGTGCCGTGGATTGGGTCGTCCAAATGTGGTGTTGATCCTCCCTAGCTATCAGTTCCTTGTGGCTGCCTCAGAAAAATGCCAGGATCCCTGGGGAACCAGTGCAACCAAATGAGCCCTAAATGTTCATCTCAATTAACTTTAATTCCTAAATTTGTCACTGATCAAAGTAGGATATAACTGGCAGCACCACATGGTCCGACGAGACGACGACCCGATGTGATGCGTGCCGTGCTTCAACGCTCCGGTGAGACATGACAAGCTTGCCGGTCCAACAAGTTCGAGACCGACCTAGCCCCAAGGCACGACAGGAGCGTGCCATGCTGGTCTGAGCCGACTTAAGTCTTAGCAGTAGGATATCTCCAGCACTGACCTCTAAAACAGACACGTATTTGTTTACGTACGCGGACGAACGGGGTTCATGAACGGGACCGACCACATAACCATACCCGCATACTTCTTCCGCTCCAAAATAAGTGTCTTAACTTTGTACTAAGATTGAGACACTTATTTTAAGACGGAGGGACTATATTTTAAACCGGACGAATTACATGCAAACATGATGATCTTTATCTAAATAGAACACATTCATTGTATTTTCAACATATATCATTAAACAAGAGCGACTGGACCTAAAGTTAGTCTAAATCTATGGTGGCGCCCATCCTTCAAATCCTTGTTGTTCCCCTTCGTGCCCATCTCGGACCGCCATGTCCATGTCCGATGAAGATGAGACCCGTGAAGTTAAGGTGGGATCGCCGGCGAGGAAGAGTGGGACATGGGACACGGATGAGCCCACTTGCGACTCGAGGCCCTGCCGCCTCCCATGCCATACTCTTCGTCGCCGGAGTCTGCGAACCGTCCGCCGCTAATGGACGTGACGTCGATGATGGACGTGGGCGGACGGCTGACCAGTTGTTGTATCGGCGTCAATGAAACACATTTGGTGGTGCGAATGACGCACAACTGCCGATGTTCTCGTCCGTGATCGCCTGCGCCGCCTCCGCATCCAACGTTTGCAGTCAGCGCAAGTGCGCACGACCTCATACAATGTCCGCTGCTCGGCGACGAAGTTGGGATTCTCCGCGACATGTTTGTTTAATGGTGGCAAGCGGACGAACATGCATCCCATTTAAATGCGGTAGATATCCTTCCCGTCTTGTCCAGTCACGTCACTCACACATTAAATAAGCGCGGACACTGGGGCATGACGTGGGTGGGGCTCTCAGCTAGTGCGCCGGTTCAGTGCAGGCACCCATGAGAGATCACGTCCACTCTAGACAGGCATGAATGCGACGTTGTCGCTCTCGAGCGGCATGAATGTGCGGCGGGTGAGGGCACGGACGCAAGGGAGATTTGCAGGTGGGTTCAAAGTGTCGGACACGTGCACGTGAGTGGTCCGGACCACCATAATTCCTCCTCCGGTTGCGGAATGAATGTTCAGAATCCGCAAGCTGATGGGTACCGCGTTAGATGGCAAGACGAGTCTGAGCCGTTTGATTAGGACAATTTGAGTGTTTGGAGATGCCGTAGGCGAACAGATACGGCGGCAGAGTCGAATCCCGACACTTCACGGAGGCAAGTAAATAAATATTCTTAAAAGAAAAAGGAAAAAAGGAGGTAAATAAAAGTCAACGTGATTTCCGAATCCTCAAAGGAAACAATATCGTAGCGTTTTTCCTCCGTCCCTGCGTTTCTACCTGGGCGCCTTCTCTGCCCGTCCACTTTCGACCTCGAGAACAGGATAATAAACCGACGCCGTCGCCGCTCGCCGCTCGTTGCCTCTCCGGCCCACCCACCTTCCTTCAGTGGTCTTGGCCCTAATAATCCTCAAAGGAAACAATATCGTGGGTTCCTCGCCCCAGATCCCTGCCTCTGCGGCGAGTGGGGAATAAGAGAAAATTCAGACGACTTACTGATTCTAGTTTCAGAAAAAAAATCAGTTTACGCATACTTACATTATTATCTTGTTCTCTATCCTCTTTTTCGTCCACTGTTCTTTGATCAGCATTGGGATGGGGAACTATCTGACGAGTAGAATCACGGCAGAGAAGCATGCCCATGTTAAGCAGACATCCCAGAATCGCAATGGAAGGCCTAGCGCCAGGCTTCAAGACCTTCCAGAGGTATGTTAAAATTGCATTTCCACTTGTCTCTCATGGTGACCAGTTTCTGTAGTAAACTTGTGTCTTCTCCTTTTGCTCAAGGATGTACTTTGTACAATTTTGTCGAAATTACCCGCGAAAGAGGCTGTACGGGCCAGTGTTTTGTCGAGTGACTGGAGATGTGCATGGACAGCTTGCCCAAGACTAAGCTTCGGTGTCGATGATGTAAGTAAGAATGTGAAGGGAAAACCTCAGCGCACCCAGATGTTCATCAACCGTGTTAACGCGGTTTTGCGCAAGCACAGCGGCAGGGCTGTTGACCAACTTGAGATCAAATATATATTCGAGAGCAAGCTTGCTGATCACCTCAATAATTGGATTAGATTTGCTATATCAGCCCACACAAGGAGTCTAGCTTTTGATTTGGCGCCACCAGACAATTTTCCGAAATATGGGGATCATTACATATTCCCATTTGAACAATTTACAGACAACAAAAGTGTATCCTACCTAGCCTGTCTTCAGCTCAGCTTTGTATGTTTCAAACCACCTCCTGCCAATTTCACAGGTTTCCCAAACCTAAGAAAGCTTCATCTTCATGTACTACTCAAGACCACTAGGCAGGATCTCGAGAGTGTCTTGAGCAGTTGTATTAATCTTGAATGGCTGAGCTTACTCAGATGCCATCTCAAGGATCAAATGAAGGTGGTTCGGCGGCCATTGTCCCACCTGCGCTACTTGAAAGTCGTGCACTGTGATATAACCAAGATAGAGTTCAATGCTCCAATGCTCTCCACCTTTGTTTATGATGGACCATACATACCTATTACCCTCCATCATGCTGCGAAGCTGGAAAATGCAACAATTAGGTTCCTCGGCGCAGTTTTTCAGCATTGTATCGCGTCACTCCTCAATGGGCTACCAGATGTACACAACCTGACACTGCATCTTGGAATGCAAGAGCTTGAGGTATTTTATTACTGGGACAATTTTCTAGTTATGGCAGTCACGTAATCTTGCAATAACCTTTGTTGTTTTATCTTTCAGGCCCGGTGGATGTTAAATAGCCCTCGTGTGTTTTCTCACCTCAGGCATGTGCAAATACTGTTGATTATACATTATGAAGAATATGACAAAATCCTCTACTTAGTTTCTTTTTTAAGGGTTGCTCCGTTCATTGAAAAGTTGGAAGTACATGTGAGTAATGCTCTCAATAGTTTCCCCCCTTTGTCAGCCATTATTTTCAGTTTGCATGTAGGTGGTAGCAAGAAATCCTACTAATCTTGATGAATTTTGCAGTTTCATGACATTGGCACTTTGTGGTTTGCAACCGATGGACCTTTGAGACAAGAAATGCCGCCGTGTGAAGATAAATTAGTTAGTCTGAAGGACGTTCGAGTTACAGGATTCAGAGGGGCACGCGGCCAAGCTGAATTCCTTATGCACGTGGTTGAGAATGCTCCTGCAATAGAGGTCGTGACTGTAGATACAGCTCAAAGGCTAACTGATGCTTGGGATCCAGATGAACCAATTCCTAGACTAGATAGTGCTGCTCTTGATATGGTTAGAGCTCCTCTCCTTAAGACACTCCCACCGAATGCGAAACTTTCACTTATTTAAGGCTGACTTGCATTTGTTGTATATGTGTAGCTGCAGGAAGTAGAGTAAATCTGGCATTTAATTTCTCTTTGATTGTTAAATTAGTTATTATCCATCAATGTAAAGCCGAGAGCAGCGATGAGTTACACTTTTACGACTCTCAATGATGCTTGTTTTCTCTACTGTTTCTGCATCTACTCCGTTGATTCGTTTCGGGATACAAAGGGAAAATAGCACTAGGAGAGGACATCTACGAGTTTATGGCTAGGAAATTCCCACCGCAGTTCATATCGCTGAGAGATGAGAGCAGTAATGAGTTTTAAAGTGCCTTTTTTTTGCACACGAACGCGTACCATTGGCGTTGCACGATACGTAGGATACTACCCTGAAGGAGCCTCGCCGGGGCTCAAGAGCGCGATATGGAGGACACACCGGCGAGAACTTTTGTTGACCCAAAACCTCACCCGCCCGGGAGGGACCCCGTCAGGGAATGCGGCGGCTATGGGCTGCCCTAGGTCACTCGAACTACGCCTAGAGCCTCCAGGATCGCTGCTCTCATACACGAAAAACGAACAAAGAATGAAAACATTTTTCTATCGACTCTGTGTTGTTCAATCAATCGTCACCTCTCATGTGAATATATGAGGCGGATGGACTTCCCATAAAAAAGTACTCAAAATTCCATCCAACAGGTCAAAACCTAACATAACTCGGACAGAAAACATGCGAAAGTCGGACATTAGGTCAGACATTTGGGTTGAAATATTTTGAGTTGAAACAGAGAGCGTGCCAAAGTCGGACATTGGGTTAGACATTGGACGCCGATAACACCCAGACGTTAAGGTGTCTGTTCACACAGTTTGTGTGGTGTTTAAGATGATCAGCCCACACGCCGACGTTGGACAAAACAAGTAATGCCCACACGCCTTTTTTTTTACTCGCGGTCCCTCTCACATGCCTGCGTGTGGGCGAAATAGATAACACCCACACGCCCGTACGTCAGGCCTCCTACCTTATGGTCCCGCACGCCCCGCGTGACAACCACCAGTGTCCCTGCAGGTTCCATGGTCTGAACCCTCTTTCATGTTCATGTAACTGCAGTTGACATGTCGCTGAACTACAGTTGCCATGGTTGCTCAACTGCAATTGCCATGTGTGGTCTGGTCTACTGCAGGTGCCATGATTTTAAAACTTTAGGAGTTGCCACCTACTAACACTAGGCAGTTGGGAGAGTTGCCATGTGCTCACAAGCACGCTAGGGCAGTTGCCATGTAAAAAGGAAGAGTTGTCATCTTCTTACGTGCACGCTAGGGCAGTTGCCATGTATCATGCAAAAACACATGGCAACTCGGGTAAAAGAGAGTTGTCATCTGCTTACGTGCACACCAGGCAGTTGCCGTGCACCCTGCAATACACATGGCAACTGACATGTTCGGATAAAAAAAAGAGTTGTCATCTGCTTACAAGCACACTAGGGCAGTTGTCATGTACACTACAAAACACATGGCAACTAGCAGCTTGGGTGTGTGAGAGGAGACGCGCGTGTGGCCGAGATGGCAAATGCCCACACACCAGCTCTTGTGCGTGAGTTAAAACTGGCGTGTGGCGAACTGCTAAACGCCCACACACCAGCCCTTCCGTGTGGTGAACCGGACATGTGAGTGACCGGGTGAATGCCCACACACCAGCCCAGTCCTACGTGGCACTACAAACATGCCAAGATTTATGCACCCACAAACAAACGCGGATCCATGCGTGTAGGCGAGATGCAAACACACACACATGTGGGTGTTAGTGTTTCCGTAGACATTTGGGGGTGAAATATCCGACTTGAAACAAAGAGCCTGCTAAAGTGTGACACACCCGATTTGACCGATCGTGTGTGTCGCCCATGTCAGCCCAGGAATCAACTAGCACGAGCCTTGACATACCATGTATCAAACACACATACCTTTATCACGGCAATGGTTCATAAAGCCATTGAAAGAGCGCACATGAATTCACAAGACCTTACTACAGTGACTAAGACAGTGTCACCATAAAGGGTTGTCAAAACCAACTAGAGTTTACAACGGAAGACTAACAAATGGGTGTACCAATGACTAAGGCTGGGCGCCAAATCCACATGAAACTGGCTGGGAAACTCTCCTAGTAGATCACCTCCGACTGCATGCTAGCGGAATACGACACTTCAATTGGGATCTTGCCAAATCAACAAAGCCAATGAGTACATCGAGAAGTACTCGCAAGAACCAAATATGATGGAGACTCGGCTAGACGAGGAATCACTGGTAGGCAGGGACGAAGCTAGAAAAAAAGCTTGATGGGTCATATCCATGGCAATGGGGTCATCTTCTATAAATCAACAGTGATTAGTACTAAGATAATGAAGGATTTAGTAAATCCATTGGGGTCAATTGACCCCAATGCCTATATGCCAGCTACGTCCTTGCTGGTAGGTCCTATCCTTCACGGTACTTGCAAAACAACAACGAACAGCGACAGTTGTAGAAAATAAATAGCACACGTAGAAGAAGAAGGAGGGCCTTTGGGTCAAAGAAGATATCAAGAAACCAAAAGAATAGACTTGCACCGAAATTAACCCAAGGTTAATCACGGTGGCGCAGCAACAACAAATCCCCAATCATGAAGGATTGCAAGAACTCATCGTTGGTGCCCCTCCACTCGAGACGTTCCGTGCTCTTTGTTCAATTAAACTTTCCAACCCCCCCTCACGATCTAACTCATGATACCTTATATAATAGCGACTCCCACCAGCCGTACGGCTGTGCAAAACTCTAACCGAAACTAACAAAAAAACAACCCTCTCCTTTTACATCTCGGAGAGATATTTATTTAAGCTAGCCAACTAACTTGTACGCGGATGACTTTTCTAAACTAGTAGTACTCTTTAATTCTAAAACTAATTAATCTCTCCGGCCACGCTGATCACGAGCCTAAACTAAAATAAACTTGGTTGCTTGCACGCTTGGGACTACTTCACCGTACATGAAAAGCCCAATATTATTTCACCTCGGCGGAGTCGTGAAGTTTGGCTTCACCGTGTCCTTCTTTGGCTCGACTGATGAAATCTCAAAGAAAAATGAGCCAAGTTGTAACATGTTCAGGGTCGCACATGGTTCCTGTCCAATACGTGGAGCCGACCCGAGTAAACCAGCAGCAGCAGGAAGGATAATGGCGGCATTGATGGGCACATCATCATCTCCCTCTTGAATCGAAGCCGTCCTCGGTTTTGAAACAAGGGTTGCAATCTTTTTCCGAGGAGAAACATTAACATCTACCTTGATGGCATTAGCAAACATTGGTCGCAGCGCATGTCGTTTACCATTATTCCAAAATGAATAAGTGTTGGACCTCCCGTCATGTATGGCACCACGATCATACTGCCATGGCCTTCCCAACAATAGGTGGTATGCATCCATTGGCAAAACATCACATATCACCATATCAGTATAGTCGTCAATCGAAAAATTAATGCGCACCTTGTGTGTAACCTTCAGTTTTTCAGTGTGATGCATCCACTCGACACGATGGGGCTGTGGATGTTTCCACACATGTAATCCTAAAGACTCCACCAATCCTCTGCTGACCGCATTGGTGTAGCTTCCACCATCGATAATCAACTTGCAATTGGTGTCATTGATTCTGCACTGAGACTGAAAAATATTCCAACGATGTCCTTTATCCTCGATACGATCCTCTTGCACTCGCTGCACCATTAAGGATGGATATGATTCGGCAGCTTCAAAACTAGCAGTCATCTTTTCAGCACCTTCAAAATTTTCACTAGAAGTGTCAGAAACTGCATCTTCATCACTCGCGGATGCATAACCATCTCTTGTAAGCAATACTCTTTCCTCATTAGGACATTCACGCCTCATATGTCCCCTTTCTCCACACTTGAAACACTCTATGCCACTAATATGTGTGGTCGACTGCACACTAGAATCAACCCTCGAAAGTCCTGAGTTTGAAGCATCCTTTTGCACAGAACCATGAGAGTGATTTGATGTTGTTGTCCTGGAGCTAGGGCCGACATCCTCACTCTATGTTGCGAGCATCGCCATGTGTTCAAAGTGGTACTGGGAACTGTGCTAACTTGGCGTCGCTTAATCTGTTGTTCTGCACGCACAGCTTGGTGCACAAGATCTTGTATGTTGTAGTAGACCACCATCTCAACACGATCCTGCACCTCAACATTTAGTCCATTAAAGAAACGTGCCATGGTTGCCTCCGGATCCTCTGTTGTCCCTGTACATATCATAAGCAACTCCATATCCTTGTAATATTCATCAACACTCATATTGCCTTGAGAGAGCCGCTGCAACTTGTTATACATATCTCTTTTATAGTGCTCGGGAACAAAACGTCACCTCATGAATTCTTTCATACCTCTCCAAGTCGCCGGGCGATGTCTTGAACGACAAATTTGACTCCACCAAATTAGTGTGTAACCGGTGAACTCAATTCCAGCAAGTTGAACTTTCTTCTCCTCGCTATAATGATGGGCATCAAAAATTTGATCAACACGCATCTCCCACTCCAAATAGCCTTCTGGTTCGCACTTGCCGGAGAATGAAGGGATTGAAAATTTTATGCGCCCAATTCCATCATCCAAAGGAACACGCACAGCTTGACCCACACGGTCATGCGCTCCACCACGAGCGAAAGTTTCAGGACAAGGCTCATAGTGTCGTGGTCGTGGAGCGTACCCCGCTGCCTGGTCAACGTCGTCATCAAGACCATCATCTCCAACATGAGGTGCCGCCAAACAGCGATCATGCACGCCGACATGTCCGTCGCGAGCCGGTGGTGCATGACGCAGTGGAGCAGCCGGAGCAGTTTGTGGTGGTGCAGAATTCGTTGCCGGTATATTGATGATGTTTGCCAAACCATCGAACCGAGTGATCAGGACATCTATCCTTTTGCCGAACGCATCATGACATTGCTTGATGTAGTTGCATGTGTGGTCAAAACCATCCCTAATATTTTGAGGAATATCATCCGCGTACACTGGACGTACGATTTCCTGAGAATCAGCAGCAACCTCGTCTTCCTTGTTGACCGAGGTCGAGATCTTGATCAACACAATACCGTGAACAACCTTAGCTATGAATACCACTTGATGGAGACTCGGCTAGACGACGCGTCACTGGTAGGTCCGATCCTTCACGATACTTGCAAAACAACAATGGACAGCGACAGTCGTAGAAAATAAATAGCACACGTAGAAGAAGGGCCTTTGAATCAAAGGAGATATCAAGAAACCAAAAGAATAGACTCGCACCAAAATTAACCCAAGGTTAATCACGGCGGAGCAGCAGCAACAAATCCCCAATCATGAAGGATTGCAAAAACTCATCGTTGGTGCCCCTTCACTCGAGACGTTCTGTGTTCTTTGTTCAACTAAACTTTCCAAAAACCCCCTGATCTAACTCACGATACCTTATATAATAGCGACTCCCATCAGCCGTACGTACGGCCGTGCAAAACTCTAACCGAAACTAACAAAAAAAATCCTCTCCTTTTACATCTCCGAGAGATATTTATTTAGAGAAAAGCTAACGCCCACACGTGTGGGCGTTTGCAGATCGCCCACACGCCTTCATCATCACTCATTTTGCCACGTATGAATAGATGACATTAGCAGAAATCTTTTTGGTTTTCGGCTTAAAAATGTTTTATCTCCTAAATAAAAAAACGAATTAAAAATCCGTTTTCACCATTAAATCCGTCTC
Source organism: Aegilops longissima (assembly GCA_021605205.1). Taxonomy (NCBI): domain Eukaryota; kingdom Viridiplantae; phylum Streptophyta; class Magnoliopsida; order Poales; family Poaceae; genus Aegilops; species Aegilops longissima. Next base: position 40,727,466 of record CM038680.1, on the reverse strand, counting down.
GACGAGATCTTCAAAACTAGACCCCATGTTGATATGTTTCGACGAATTTTTTTTTGCCCATAAATTGTCATGATGTTTAGACTATAGTTGCCATAGTGCTTAAACTAAAGTTGCCATGTGGCAATTTTAGTTTGTAGATCATGGCAATTTTAGTTTTTTGATGATGGCAATTCCAGTACTTTGAACATGAAAATATTTTTTTTATTGAACCATGGCAATTTTAAGTGCATGTATCATGGCAATTTTAGTTTATGGTGCATGGCAAGTCTAGTTTCTTAATTCTCCGTTTTATAATATGTTAAAATTGACTTTTAAATGTAAAAGAAAATAGTTGAAACATATCATGGCAACTTCAGTGTAAATATCATGGCAATTCATGTGCAATAGGCATGGCAACTTTTAACCAAAAAAAGTTTTCGCTGAAATATATCGATATGAGATCTAGTTTTGAAGATCTCGTCGCGAGAGATTTAATGATGAAAACGGATCTTCAATCGGATTTTTCATTTAAGAGATAAAACATTTAAAAAATTGAAAATCCGAAAAGATTCTCGCATGCATGCATGCGATGACGTGGCAATCTATTTGTATTAGAGACGTGTGGTGCGTCTCCTTTCCTGCCACACGTGTGGCATTATCGACGTCCTTTATTTACGAAAATGTTAACGCCCACACGTGTGGGCGTTGACCATCTCGACCACACGCATCCATCACCGTCCAGTACTATATGCACGAACCTTGGCACAATCTGGCTGATTTTCTGTGCCACGTAGGACAAGGCGTGTGTGTGGTGTGTGACATAGTTTGCCCACACATCTGTTTTACCACACGGAGGGGCCGGTGTGTGGGCGTTTAGCAGTTCACCCACACACCAGTTTTCAGTCACGCGCAAGGGCTGGTGTGTGGGCATTTGCCATCTCACCCACACGTCCGTCTCCTCTCTCACACCCCAGCTGCTAGTTGCCATGTGTTTTTCAGCGCACATGGCAACTGCCCCTAGTGTGCTTTATAAACAGGTGGCAACTCTTTTTTTTACCCGAGTTGCCATGTGTTTTTGCAGGGTACACGGCAACTGCTTAGTGTGCACGTAAGCAGATGGCAACTCTCTTTTACCGAGTTGCCATGTGTTTTTGCATGGTACATGGCAACTGCCCCAACGTGCACGTACATGGCAACTGCCCTAACATGCATGTTAGCAGATGGCAACTCTTCCTTTTTATATGGCAACTGCCCTAGCATGCTTGTGAGCACATGGCAACTCTCTCAACCGCCTAGTGTTAGCATGTGGTAACTCCTAAAGTTATGAAATCATGGCAACTACATTAGATCAGACCATACATGGCAACTGCAGTTGAGCAACCATGGCAACTGTAGTTGTCCGACATGGCAACCGTAGTTCAGCGACATGGCAACTGCAGTTAAACGAACATGGACGAGGGTCTGAACCATGGCAACTGCGGGCGCGCGGTGGGCGTCACGCGTCGCGTGCGGGACCAGGAGGGTACGAGGCCTGGCATACGGGCGTGTGGGCGTTATCAACTTCGCCCATACGCACGCGTGTGAGAGGGTTCGGAAGAGAAAAAAGATGTGTGTGGGCATTAGTTGTTTTGCCCACACGTAGGTGTGTGGGCTGGTTGCTGTCCATGCCACACGAGGCGTGTGGCACGACTACCCGATACACCACACGTGTGGCAGTTATCGGGACCCTTTATTTAAGCTTGCCAACTAACTTGTACGTGGATGACTTTTCTAAACTAGTAGTACTCTTTAATTCTAAAACTAATTAATCTCTCCGGCCACGCTGATCATGAGCCTAAACTAAAATAAACTTGGTTGCTTGCACGCCTGGAACTACTTCACCGTGCATGAAAAGCCCAATATTATTTCACCTTGGCGGAGTCGTGAAGTTTGGCTTCACCGTGTCCTTCTTTGGCTCGACTGATGAAATCTCAAAGAAAAATGAGCCAAGTTGTAACATGTTTGGGGTCGCACATGGTTCCTGTCCAATACGTGGAGCTAGCCCGAGTAAAACCAGCAGCAGGAAGGATAATGGCGGCATTGATGGGCACATCAAAATGACATATCACTAAACAAAGCAAACTATGGTATTCAATTTAACACGACAATTTAGCTATAATGGCATAAGTTCTAGCAAGTAACATACAGTAAAGCATACAAATATAATTATAATGTTTCAAGTGGTTGTCATGATCATCCCGAGACCATAGGCAACCTCTCATGGTCACCGAGAGCAAGCTTACCTTAGCCTTTTCATATTTTACCAAATCTTATATTTCTCATAGCCATATCAAGTTCTCTACCTGTATGTAAACATAACAGACAGTCTATGCACTTCCAACAACATAATTTGACAGGCCCAACTGTCTGAGACATGCACTCCCAGTAACAACGATTTATTTCTTAGGTTGGTTTTTCCTGCACTTTAATATGATTTCAAACCTCCGATTCGACAGTGACCATGACAATGTGACTTGTCCCGACTCTGTCCATGGTTGTGGACACGACTATTCGAATAGTTTTAACTCTATAGAGATTGTACACTTTATCCATATGACGAACTATCCTCAACAAAGAATACCCGACAAGATTGTCACCTAACCATACCTTTATACCAGTTACCGAGGATCATATCAACTCCTCCTGAGTGAGAGGAAACTTAAACTTTTGACGTACATGTGGTTATAAATATCCCCTCGACTCGAGACTCTATCAAGCCTCAGCTTGACGGCTCAAGCACCAATACACCAAGTTGACATAAGCCTGGATTGATCAAATCACACCTTCCCACTCAACTTGCTCTGGGGGTGGCATCTAATACAAAGATAAGACTTAAGTGTCAAATCCTGGCTTTACCCATTAAACCATATGGTCATACTATTTTAATCAGTTTAGTGACGCTATGACTTAATCTAGCCGATTGAGCCGCTGGAGGAAGTTATTATAAGTTGTCTTTGTTATCACCACCAGATTATAAACATGGTTAATATCTCAAAGTAACGAAAAATATCACTGGCATAATAACATAACAACAAAATAATAACTATACTCTAAATCAGCATAATATCAAGTCAATAGTGCAGATTGTAATAACAGTTTTGGCACAAGGCCATAGTCATAGATATATGGTACATAATATAACCGGTAAACCGGGATCGACATCAGGTAAAAGGAAGTGACAATTGAGACGTGCACCGTAAGATACCACAGATTAGATGGGATCCTTTAGTAATAACCATTGAGACGAGCGTCGTAAGACATTTTAGATTCACTGGGGTCAATAGAAGAATTATCACTACACATGAACAAGTCCACACCAACACTGATGGAACCAAGATCTTCTCTGACACTAACCTTGAGTGACATTATGCAAGGAGACCTGTCATAAGGCTCGTTCTTTGCATCTGGCTCTGAGGAAAGTATGGAATATTCCCGCAGATGAGAAATTTAGTATCTTGAGACCAGACTGACTTTTTATTTTGTTGGATCAGTTGAGGTCATTGGTGCGCGAGCAAGTAATTCATCTTCTGGAAAGCTTGTCATTTGAGAAATGATTTGATTTTTGGAAAGAGGTAGAATCTATATCCGCCTTTGTGTATCTTTGTGGATGATTATTGGAATACTCTTTCCACGCTAGTGCATAGTTGGATTTTAGCAATGAAGGTATGGGTGTGACAGATGGTTTGAGATCTGTTAATTAATAATTTGAAGAGGGACATTGTGCCTTGGCGGCCTCCCTCCTCTGAGTATATTAAGATCGATGTTAACGCCAGTTTTGTGAAGAGCATTGGCACAATTAGCATTAGGGCTGTGTCTAAAAATCATTTGGACGAAGTCATCATATCATCATGGGACTTTATTGGATCGTGAACTTCTGTGGACAAAGCAGAGGTTTGAGCATGCCTCGCCGGGTTATATATCGTATTACCTTGACTGCCCCCCTCCTTTGATCTGAAGAAGATCATCACTAAGCTTCTTAAATAATTTGAAGATTATTAAGATTAATTGGTAGGCTAATGTGGTGGCGCATGAGATTGCTAAGTTCAATTTTGGTAATAGGTAGGATGATGTGCTTTGTGATAGTGTTTCGCCCTGTGTGGCAAATGTTGTAACAAATTATTGTAATATTTTTGAATTAATTATTATCTAGGAAGGGGTTTTCAGAAGAAAAAAAAATGCCAGAACCATTTTATTATCACAAAATTCATCACCTAAAATGAATGGCCAGTGTAGGCGCATGGCTTGATGGTGAACTTTGCTTATCCTTCATTTATATCCATATGATCTAGGTTTCTTCCATGTAAATAATATGGTTGGTAATAAGTGTGTAGAAATGAAAAACTATGTAAATATTGGACGATTATTTGATAATTATTTATATTCTCATAATTATTTGATGGTAATTGAATGCACAAGCTTACCAGTGAAAGCATAGGAGTAACTCCAACAGTTCTCCTAAAAATCTTCGTGTAAAACTTCTTTTTGACTTCCCGTAAAAGTTAAGGGAAGTTGTCTGGGAGCAACTTTTCTCAATTTCCGTAGACTTATTTCCCTAAATATATTTTTATTTTATTTTTCATTAAGCAAAATTAGCTAATGGCCTAGTGCCCGCCAATCAGTGACAGGGTGACGGCCATCGGCGAGGGGCAGCGCGAGGCGGTGTGATGGCCGCTGACCGGCAACGGCGCCGCGACGGCACTAGCGATGGATGGCGTCGCGACGACAGTTCTCTGTTGAAAAAAGGCAGTGCATAGGAGGCTTTTAGGCACGCCTAGGCGCTAGATGATGGCCAAACACCTCGCCTAGGGCATAAATAGATGTCTAGGCAAGGCAAGCAAGGAATTGTCTACTCAAGCGAGGAATCATGTCATATTGCAGTGTTATGCCAAACGGTCCATATTCTAACGGCAATAGCTGACAGTTAATATATTTATATGCCCTAAATTAATATCGACGCACACATAATAATCATAAATACACCTTGATAGTAAAACTACATTACCGCCTAGGGCGCTTAAGCACTGCCTAGGCGCTAAGCGAAGGCCAACCGCCTCTTTTTTCAGCCTTGGCACTAGTGGCGGATGGCGCCGCAACGGCGGGGCACATGCAGTTATTACTAGTCCGCCAAAATTAATTTAATTTTCTCCATCTACTATTGTACTAGTAGTATTCAATCAGAAAATTACCTTTCTACTGTAGCTGAGGAACTTAATTTCAGAAGAGCCATCGTTCCATCATTTCAATTGTTAACTGGAATACAAGCTTGGAGCAGCTTGTTATATTGCGTTTTGATGATGGTTGTGTTTGTTGTTGAGCAGAACTCCGGTAACTTCCTGCACGGCGGCGCGACCGCGTCGCTGGTTGACTTGGTGGGTACTGCTGTCTTCTACACCGCCGGGGCACAAACCAGGGGCTCACCACTAGAGATGAACATCTCCTACCTGGATGCTGCATTCTCGGATGTGAGTGGCTTTCTTGCCAAATTTAATTGGGTGGGAAATGAAATAATACACGCCGTTGGTTCATCGGCATCGGTCACTTAGCTCCATCGATCCACATGGGATGTTTTCTTGTACTTCCTAGTTATAATCCCCATGTCCCAACTACCACATGGAGTTACCCAATCTAAAAGTAAATTTACAGTGAAATGAACTCAAAGTTTTTGTTTTGTTTTTGAGGGGGTGAAATGAGCTCAAAGTTACATTATCAGAGAGCCAATGATCTGTACGTCACACAATTGTACTCCACTATGCTAGCACCAGGTAGAGATGCCACCGAACACTATAAACCATTGTTTGCGTGGCAAATTCCCTACCAGTTACTAGTTTTGGTGTATCGAGATTCGTTTAGTTTGTAAATTTTGTTAAGAATTCTCTAGTGCTTAACCAAGTTGTGGTAGTTGTTGTTTTTGTTTCGAGACCATGCCAATCTTGACGCATTAATTGGGCTGTTGGAATATCGTGCTTCACTTCTGAAGTTCTTGTGGCAGTAATTATGACAGCATATGTTGCCATTTGCAGGAAGAGATTGATATCGAGGCGAAGGTCCTGCGTGCTGGAAAAGCAGTAGGAGTGGCCACAGTGGAACTGAAGAAGAAATCTGGCAAAATCATCGCTCAAGCCCGCTATTCGAAGTATCTTGGTGCATCTAGTAAACTGTGAAGGTGTCCTTGCATTGTAAGCTGTAAGCCTGTAATTGCTCTTGTTTAATTACTTGGCAACCCTTATGTAATAGAATAATGTTGTCTTGAAATGGGAAATATGGAAATTAGTTGAGGAGTTTGCTACATACTACAGTGACCTTTGCATGTTTTATGACAGAGTTGAAATATAAATACATTGATTTATGCATCCCAAGACAGCAATACCGCCTGGCAAAGGTACCGTGAACATGAATAAGTCTGACTACCAATGGCTGAAGACAAAGACTTCCAAGGATCAAGGCTAATCGATTTAACTAGATAAAATATTGAATGCTAGGAAATGAAATAAGATGATTTCCATAACTTTGAGCCAGGTGTGGGTTTCTATGACATTCTGATGTCCTAAGGCATCTTTCTCAAATCGATGATTCCTAGTATATCTGACATTTCAACTCTTTCCGTTCCACATGGAATCTTTGGTCTTCCAAGTTTATATTATACCAACAGAAGTCTTTGGTCTTCAGCAATAGTTATTCAGGCTGATATGAGTTATATGTAGAATATCAGGCAACTCTCTGTTATCCCTGTTCTCTCACTGACTTGTCCTTCACCTGACCTCTTATTTCAACCAACACCTAATCTCATTAAAATGGTGAACACTGAACAAAGAGCTCCTATAATTCTCTAAAAGAAATTTTGAGAACAAATTATTGTGCGCTAGAAATAGATCTTCCATCTGGAAATTTTTACCATGACAGTGTCTGGTATCTCCTCAGTGCGGCGGAGGAGCCATACCAAGGTGTTACCATGACAGGGTGACATGATTAGGAGAGTTATCCCTCTTGTTGTGAGCCATACTGCAGATGGCCAGGTACCCAAGCCAAGCTTGGAATGTTTCGCTATATATGCTAATCAAGACTGGAAATGCGGTGGAGGAGCCCAAAGGGAGGCAGATCACCAACTACAACACATTGGTATGACTAAGAGCTCATCCACATATCGTACCAGGGTCGTTACATGCTTCATGCTTGATGTATCGAAAAATAGATCAATCGAGCTCATAGATGCTCATGATGACAATGGCAACAATAAAAAGGTGCGAACTCATCCCCATCTTTTCTTATTGTCCTCTTCTAAGCCTGCAAAGCATTTACAGGTTGCTGCAAGCACCATCAACATCCCATTGTCCCAACCACGACCACCTGGTTTGCGCACGCGCCGGTCGGATTTGGGCCGGATCCGGTCGGTCTTGGGCTCGCCCGGCTGTGGGATGCCGCTCCGCGCCATGGACTGGCCGGGCACCTCGCCGGAAGGCCCTGGCAGGGCCGCAAGGCCACATGCAGGCAGTGGCTCCTCCTCTAGCCGCTCGGATCTGCACCGTCGGTGGTCCGCCGGCAGATACACGAATGGCGGTCGACCGGACTCGGTGCTTGCCCAAAAGCTCGTCGGCACCGTTGCCCCTCATTAAGTGCGACCACTGCCCAAGGATGGTCGTGCATCGCGTGTCTACAACGCCGGAACATCCCGGATGAGTGTTCATCAAGTGCTTAAACGATGGGGTATGTGCTCTTTTTTAGCTTCAGTTTGTGCTCTAGATTTGACTAGTTGTGCTAATTTCAAATTTTATTGTGTAGCACGGATGCAAGTTTTGGTATTGGGAAGAAAAGTACATCGATATATTGATAGAGCGAAATTTAGTACATGTTCGTGCACTTTTAGCTAGCATAGAGGCTGTAAATGAGACAAGTGCACTTGTTGCTAAATTAGAGGCTAGACACGAGACTAGTTGTGAGGAAGCAACATCGACTTCTTTAGACTCAAAGAAGAAAGAAGCATGCAAGATCGAGCCTCCTCCACAGATCAACAATGAGTGCATCGAGAAGGCCCTAACCCAACTCAAGGGAGCAATTATGGAAGTTGGGTATCTTCTAAAATGTATTCTTGTGGTTTTTATTTTCTTTGGTCTTGCTTTACTAGTCAAAATTTGATGATGTATTTTCATGTACCAAAAATGAATGGTGAAAAATGATTAAGGACTTGCAAAGAAAAATGTACGCGGACAGGATGCGTTCGCGCGATGGGCGCACGGCCACCGCATCCCAGAAACTGCCTGGACACGACCCCATTATCCTATCCAAACGGACAGAGTCCGGGCAAAACGGACGTCCATTTGGGATTGCGCTGTGGAGTTGGCCTAAGGGTGACAAATAGACGCACCCCAAAATCACAACACACTATTAGGCCAACTCCACCGCGCGACCCTATCCTGTCCGCCCCCGTCCGTTTAGGGTAAAAGAGACAAAAGAGGCGGCCCAGCGCGCGGCCTCAAACGGACAAATGTCCGGATTCCGTCCGTTTTCGACCCATCCCCGGCCCAAACTTGCGCTCGGTTTGGGGTGAAACGGACGCGCGCGGACGGCCGCGACTCACGCCCTTGTCCCCCCGTGGCCCGCCTGTCGGGGACACTATCAGTCCCTCCGCTCCCAACACTTCAACCTCTCTCCCCGCCTCGCCGCCGGCGCCGCCCCTATTCTCCGGCCGCCTCCTCACCGCGCAGCCCCCCGCCGTCCATACCAAACCACGTCTCGACATGACCGCCACCACGCCCGTGCTTTTCGCCGTAGTTTTGGTCGTCTATCGGTGGAGGTTTGGCCGTCGCCGTCCTTGCCGGTGGCGGAGGGGACACGACTGCCGGCGACGGACCACGGAGGCCGAGGCGATTCGAGGAGAGCTCGAGGCGGCCGATGGCGGCCGGCAACCACCCCCTGCTGCGTCGAGGTAATCATCGCGGCCTCTTCGCCACCACGACCGCAAGGTGTTCGACCTTTGCCATCAAAGGTATGAACGGTGGAGACGAGTTTTCTTTCATCACTTCCTTTGTTCGCCGGACGATTCGTCGTCGGATGATGAAGATCTTGTGGTGGCTGCCACCGGTCGTTCACGACCATATTCAGCGGCAGCTTCCTCGATGCAGAGGTCACTCCTCGGGCGTGCTCCCAACTGAACGCAGCAGGGAGAGAGGCCACGCCCGCTCTATGCCAATTACTTTGCCAACACCCGCTCTTCAAGCGGATAAATTCCGTCGCCCGTTTTAGTATGGCAAGGCATGTGTTCAATCGTATCCGAGAGGGAGTGGTTGCTCATGACCCATACTTCGAGTGCAAGGCGGATGCCCTTGGCAAGCTTGGATTCTCCTCTTACGAAATGCACATGACCATCCGCATGCTTGCATATGGTATTCGAGCGATCCGGTGGGCGAGTATGTGCGTATGAGTGAGACAACATGTCGATGTCAATGTATAAGTTTTGCGAGGTGTGATCGAGGTGTTTGGCCCAGTACTTGAGGCAGCCAGCGCACCGACATGAGAGATTGTTGGCGACCAACGCAGCTAGAGCTTTCGGGCATGCTTGGCAAGCATAGATTGTATGCATTGGGAGTGGAAGAACTGTCCATTTGCTTGGCGGGGCGATATAAGGGCATGTTAGCGGGTGCCTTTGTCATATTAGAAGCGGTGGCATCGCAAGATCTTTGGATATGACATTCTTTCTTGGTATGGCGAGTTCTCACAATGATATCAACGTCTTTGCGGCGTTCTCCGATCTTAGCGAGGCTTGCGAAGGCCACTCCCCACTGTCAACTTTGAGATCAGCGGCCATCGGTACAACAACGGATACTATCTAGCGGATGGTATATATCTTGATGGTCGACTTTTATGAAGACAATCTCGAAACCCCAAGGTGAGAAGAGAAAGAGATTTGCCCAAATGCAAGAGAGTGCTAGAAAGGATGTGGAACATGCTTTTGGTGTGCTTCAATCCCGGTGGGGTATCGTTCGAAACCCTGCACTGTCATGGGATGAAAGGAAGCTTTGGGAGGTGATGACTGCGTGTGTGATCATGCACAACATGATCGTCGAGGACGAGCGTGATGAGAGTATCTTCGACCAAGGATTTGATTATCAAGATGAAAATATTGAGCCCCTGCACGAAGACCCGGCCACATTTGAACAGTTTGTCCAATTCCACCGTGAGATGCGTGATTGACACACTCATTTGAATCTTTAAAATGACTTGGTTGAGCACGTCTGGGATCACATTGGCAACCAATAGATGTATTGGTTCATTTTATGTTCGTTGAAGACAATTTCGATTTGGTTGTAAAACTATTTTATTACAAACAATTTCGATTGGGTTGTAAACCTATTTTTATTTTCAGACAATTAATATTTGAACATGCAAACTAGTTTTCATATGAATATATGAGCATTTTTGGCCCTGACGGACAGGATGGGGCAAATGGATGCGGCCGCGTGCTGGATGCACGACCACCGCATCCCAGAACAGGCCCGGACACGACCCCAAATCCTTACCTAAATGGACTGAATCTGGACAAAACGGACGTCCGTTTGGGTCGCACGGTGGAGTTGGCCTTAACCCCAACGGAGCATGCGTGTTGGACAGGCCGTGACAAGTGACACACTATTCCCTTGTCTCTCTTTCTCTCTCGTTCATCCCTTTCCCGGATCCCCTTTGCCTACTCTGGTGGCTCGCGATTCAGATCGGGGCGTGCCACCACCGCCGCCGGCGGCCCTCCTCGCCATGGAGTTGGCCGTAGGCGCTTCGGAGGCTACCATCAAGTCCCTCCTCAGCAAGCTAGGCAGCCTTCTCGCGGAGGAGTACGCCTTGATCCGCGGCGTCCGCGGCGACATCCAGTTCATCAACGACGAGCTCGCCAGCATGCAGGCTTTCCTCAACAACCTCAGCAGCAGCGGCACCGACGGCCACGACGACCAGACGGAGGACTGGATGAAGCAGATCCGCGATGTCTCCTACGACATTGAGGACTGCGTCGACGACTTCTCCCACGGCCTCCGCCCCGACTCCCGCGGCAACGGCCTGTGGTCCATCATCCGCAGGACCCTGTACGAGATCCAGACATGGTATCCCCGCCGCAACATCGCTGCCCAGATCGCGCATCTCAAGGAACGGGCGCAGCATGTCGGTGAGCGCCGCGGCAGGTATGGCGTCCCTGACCCAACACCCGGCAAGAAGAAGAGTTACTTGGATGGGTATGTCGCTGCTGAGCACCAGGAAACAGTCCGTCAGCTCATCGGCATCAAGAAGCCAGTGGGGGTGAAGGAAATGAAGGACCTCCAGAACTGGATCATCTCTGATGAACCTAAACTGGGCGTGTTGTCCATATTTGGATTTGGTGGCGTTGGAAAAACAACTGCAGCCATGGCGCTCTACCGGAACTGTGGGGTTCAGTTCAAGCGCCGGGCAATGGTCACCGTGTCCCATAACACGGACCCTGATGTAGTCCTCCGTGACATATTGAGGCAAGTAAAGCCACAGGTCCATGGCACCAGCAGCATTTTGGAAGAGAAGAAGAAATCAGCACTACTCCCCCTGTGGATACGCAGCAACTTAAGCCAAATTAGGATGTGGTTCCGTAATCAGGATGATGATGGGAGGGCCTCAAACAAGGAGCATGCAGTGATAATAAGTGAGTTGAGGGAGCACCTCAGCGTGAATAGGTATCTTATAACCTTTGCATCCTTACCAATTATAGTTATTGTTTCAAATATATTTCCAATTCATTTGAATCAAAACATAGAGTAATTTCATCTGCGTTTTAGCATGCAGCAAATACCATCCTCCCTTTTTATATATTGATTATGCAGTAATTTTCAGAGCTAACTGATTGTGGGGGGGGGGTTAATTAAAGCTATGACATCTAATTTTCATTCATAATTAATTGGTTCACTCAATAATTTTGTATGGTATATCGGCTCATGGCTTAAATCGCAGCAATAAAGTAATTTAGGTAGACATAGGATAGATAGATTTCTGATACGCAAAAGGAATAAATGCTAGGTGGTGAAGGGGTTATAAAATAAGTGGGAGGAGAATTGGAGGGTTGTGATTTCATCAAAGATGCTGGGGTCCCTACGCTTACATAATATTTGAAACTAGCATAGACAATCGGCGAACGAAATGAGATGAAGCCATGGTAGAGCTCGGCAAAACGCCTACAATGTTCAAGCCTTGGTAGGCCTAGTGCAAGGAAGAGACCATGGAGAGGCTTACAATGGACGAAGAGATGGATGGATGTTCATGCGAAGTCAGGGCAAAAGGGGCAGTCACCACTATCCACCTAGCCAACCGTTGGAGCAATTATGTGTTACTAGTATTGCCATGAAAAAGGAAAGATTTTGACATTGGTCAGAGAAAATTTGTCCCAGTTTATAATTGGAAAGAGAATTGCAGTTTGAGTACTATTCTAGTAAGTTGTACTTTTACAAGGATATAAATCTGTGATATTATCTAATAGTATGTTGATGCTATTTAGTACGTAATATATGGCCGATGTCAACCTGATCGTTGACTTTGACCAAGGCGTCGAAACTATCGGTCTCCGAGTTGGCGCATGGCTACTTGAGGGCTGAGGCCCACTGCTAAGCACATTGTCTATGAGTCCTTCCTAGCCATGTGCGCATGTTTAATTGCTGGTCATGGCACGACCTATGTCTAATGTACCAACGTGCAAAATATAGCGTGCCACTGACAACTAGCACAAACAGATGGCACCAACGCCATGCCATGGCTGGTTGCTACCTGTGCGCTAACCGGTGTCTCCTCGTGTCATGAAACGACCTCTCCGAGGGTGCTGGATGGCTGATAGAGGGGCGCACTCACTTTCCTCTGCAATCACAACAAATTCATGCACTTGCTTTCCAAGATTGGCGCACCCCATTATAATCATTCATATAGTAGGGTTATTATTCTCTTAAGGAGCAAGGAGCCTTGGACTCATATATACACTGTTTGTCTTGTATGTTTCCTTCCCATGAATACTCTACCACATAAGTTTTCATATCCAAGTTTTGTATTCGACACTTGCATTTTTATATTTGGAATAGAGTTATGTTCATTCTATTTTACAACAGTAGTGCCTAAAAATACATGGCATTATTTATATGATTGTTAGAACTATGTTAGATAAGTTACACACCCACCCACCAACGCACCCCCCCCCCACACACACACCCACTCACACACGCGCACGCAACAGGTTAAAAATTTTAGACCACGATTACAAAACAAGGAGATCTTGTAGGAAAATAAAGCAATCCGAATGGTTATGCCAAAGATATATGTCTAATTGAATTGTTGATGATGTGTAAATAACCAAGAATGCAACTTTTCAACCAAGCAAAATAGATAGGTTTTCCAGTATTATTGAATACAATTCAAATCGCTATTAGTCACTACTTGCTGACATTTTTGTTCACCTTCAACTGAAGAAATGTGGACACCATTGTGGTTTAACCTTGTTGGAGGGTCTCCGCGCTACCTTAGGTCGCTCTATGCACATTGTTGACTCCTCTTGCCCTGTGCCATCCATTGTGCGCAGCCTTTCCTCGTCGGCGGCCACTTCGGCCCCGATGCCCACCAATCTCCCTCATCGGCGGCCACTCCGGCCCTGGCGCCCACCTCCACCCTCGCTCACCGTGTCCTGCCGTCAGACATGGAGTCCCCCCTGGCCGCGGGTCGCTCCTGCGAGCTCTGCTGGCTAGCCTCCATCCCCTCCTTCGGTGGATCTGACGTCGACACCCCTCCCCCGCGCTCCTACCTACAGGTGCTCTGCGAGATGGAGGAGCCTGCGCCACCAGAGCCTTCCCTCCCGGACCCCTCGCCGTCCCCGTCCGGCCTCGTGGTTTGTTCCGAGGTTCACCAGGTGTCGCATGAGGATGAGGCCGCCCTGCCTGAGTGGCAGTTGGCTAGGCACAAGCGCGGTTGGACGCGTCACCGTCACCCGTAGTGTCGTAGCCCGTACCTGCCATGGTCCACCTCTGCCTGTGGGAGTCTGCCCGCTCTGCCTTGATGGAGGCCATTTGTGCTCTCGAGTGCCGAAAGGACATCCATTGTTGCAATTGTCGCTTCTTTAGCCACCGAGCTTGCGCGCATTCCCTGCTTCCTGTACGAATAGGTCCCCTGCGGCCAAGGGGCTTCACGCTCCATCCCTCTCCCTGACGGGCTCGTCGCCCTCCCTATCCCTCATCTTTCGGGACGGTGGCTTCCACCACATCAGCGCGTTCCGACTCCTCCCGTCATGCCGATGATCGGCTACCTGTCTCGTAGGCCGGCCGGAGCGATGTGTTTCTTGCCTTGTTTGGTGGAAATCGAGCAAGCAGAGTGCCAACTCAAGCTCACCCTTGTCGCCGTGGTCGCCGAAAACTGCTTCATCGTCTCTAGAGACGACGTCACCATTGCCCTTTGTGCGCGCTTCAACCTCGACATCGCGAGCTTCTCCATCCATCGTCATTAATTAGAGGATTTCTTGATCTGTTTTGATGATGCTGCGACCCAGACCATGGTGGTGCGTGGTACTATGCGCATGGCGCACCCCGAGATTCCGGCTGCTGCACCCTTGGAGCGGTGTGTCTGGTGCCGAGCCTACATGCGCAACCTTCAAGGTGGACATTGAGATCACCGGGATACCTGACCATGCGCGGCATCATTCTTCTGTTGGGTTCTTGCTCACTCCCTTCTGCTGGATTCATTCTATCGTGATGTAGACGTCGAGCGGCACCGACATGTTAAAGTTCCGCTTTTCGGCTTGGGTGCCTATTCTGGACCTGATTCCGCTGTCCTCCATCCTGTTCCTCTTGGGGCCTCCATCGTTGATGGTGCTGATCCGGACCGTGTGTCGTGCTACACCTCGGATCTATGCATTTTCCAGTTAGGCTCCAGGTCATTGAGCGCGCGGACTACCAGCTGCCTTCCCCCCTTTTGACGGCTCTGAGCGCCAGGATCAGGAGGCACCACCGGACCCATGGCCTTTACAATACCGCTTCACACACCCTCGGGCAGCTAGTGGCGAGCCTGCGTCTTCCTGGCATCACCACGACGACGTTGCTGCCGATCACTAGCGGCGTGGTGCGCCACCCCAGAGCCGTGGATGGCAAAGAATCTTGGGCCCACACCTGCCTGCTTTTGCTGACGTCGGACGGGTCCTAGCGCTGCAGTGTCTGATGCCTATATCACCCACGACCACCACAATTCCCGCTTGTTGCGCGTGGCTCATCTGCCCAATATGGCGTGCCAGGCTTCAGACTGGGACCTAGCCACCAGTGCTTGATTTAAATTTGAGTAGCAAAGACCAAGTCCAACCTCCTGCGCCATCTATCCCGCTACAAGCCAACGACTACCAGTCCATCGTAGTTCATGACCATGTGTCCAATACGATCTTGCCATCTGGCCTTCCAGATGCTTCGATGCCTCCGCACACTGCGCCAACCCTTGAGACCCTGGTTGTCTCGCCTGTGGTCCCTGCTCCGATGGCCCCTCCCTTGGATGTCTTGCCGCCTGGATTTGGTCAATTTACTAGCCTATGCGCCAACCGCGCCTTCAACTATAGTTCAGTTGTCTTGTCTTCCGGGATCCAATGCTGCAAATCCTGCGCAGGCCTTGGCCCATGAGGATGCGACCGATGATGGGCTGCCACTTGTCACGCACGGTGCCCCTACTGCTCTGGACCGGCCATAACTTGCTACGTTTGTTGCAACTATTCAATAGCGCACCGCACCGTTGCTTGCGGCTCCAGCTAACCACCGCCGCTGCAAGGAGATCCTGGAGGGATTCACGCCGCCTCGGAGCTTCCACATCGTCATGTCTGACCAGGGGGCGCAACTCCGAGCTCAAGGCCAAACAAGTCCTTCGATGCTTGGGTGTGATTGACGACGATACTCCTATCTCGGATGAGATTATCGCAAGTACATGCACCTGTTCGAGCGACCGCTTGTGGAGGATGTGATGTAAGCCTTTGTAGATTTCTTGGCTGGCACCTCCCCCCATAGGACGTTGCCCCATCCTGCTCATGCCAGGTTCAACCTCGCTCCGTCGAGGTCTAAGTGCGATACTCGCAATCGGATTTTCCCTTCCAATGGATTACAACCTCAAGGCACTTTTCTGGAACGTGTGCGGCTAAATAATATGGCCAAGTGTACCGCGGTGCATAGCTTGATCACCTCCGCAAACCCTTTTATCGTGTGCTTGCAAGAAACCTAACTTGATTCGATCTCGTCCTCCATTGTTGTTGAGACGCCAAGTCCTTCGTTTTGCGATTTTCATTGCTTACCCGCCATTCGCACCCGTGGCGACATCTTACTAGCCTGGCAAAGCGAGGAAATCTCCATCTCCAACCCGATCATTGGTGATCATCACATATCGCCCTACCGACCCTTCCCGGTGGCAACCAACATTGGTGGCTTACCGGTGTCTACGGCCCCCAAAATGACATCAATAAACTTGCCTTCCTTGGATCTCCATGACGTGCGTGCCTCCCGCATTGGCCCGTGATTGATTGGTGGGAACTAACATGATCGTCTTCGCGGCCGACAATAATGACTCCAATCTCAATTGACGGATCATGAACTGCTTCCGCCGATTCCTCGCCGACGAGGAGGCATGACAAAAATATGCACGGGCGACAATACACTTGGTCTAGCGAGCGGGAGGCGGAACACCCTAGCTGTTTTCTTCGGTGCCTTTCTTCTGCCACCTCGGGTCATTGTCCTCTCTTCCTCGATTGTGCGGTGTGCCCCCAGGCACCAAAAGGTTTGAGTTCGAGAGGTTTTGGCCGCAGTTGGAGGGGTTCCACCTCGTGGTTTCTGTGGCTTGGAACTCTGTCGAGTGGGACCCAAGACCCGGGACCCAAGACCCCTTCAGATGGATTGTCGCGTGGCTCAAGGTGACGGCGAGGTATCTCTAAAGCTGGAGCGCCAAATCTATTGGGCATATCTCCTTGTAGTTGTTGGTAGCCCGCGAGCTCATTGCCTGCCTTGACGCCCTGCAAGATCTCTTCGTCACCGTCTTAAGGCAGCGTACGTTGTCCTTGCATCTCTTGACCGTTCCATTGCACGACAACGATCCCGATTCCTCTACCTCAAGAATGGAGGAGACGTGAGCTCTTCCTTGGGCATCCAAGGCTTCCACCGTCAACAGAATTCTTGCTCAAGGTTGCCAATCACACCGTCTCCGAGCATGGCACGCTCGCTCAAGCACCCTTCAACCACTTCTCCGGCATCCTCGGCTCCTTGGAGGACTGTGCTTTTTCCCTCTCGCTTGATGGGCTGCGCCCTGGCCACTTTGACTTGGGTATGAGATTTGGCGGGCTATCAAGGCCATGTCGCCGGCAAGTTGCTGGGATATCGTTAAGGAGGATATCTGCAATGCCTTCGGCAAGTTCTATTCCCTCTATGTGCGCCGCTTCCAAAAGCTCAAATGAGGTGTGCATCACTCTGTTGCCCAAGTGTGCCGATGTCGAGTCAACTCTTTGAATTCTGATGGTCAGTCCCATCCATGTCCTCGTGAAGCTCTTTGCCAAAACGCTCTCTCCGGCTCGTGCCGCGCGTCGGGCCGTTGGTCTTCATGGACCAGCGTGCGTTCATAGCGAGACACAACATCCATGACAATTTTATGCTCGTCCAACAAAACGCTCGTCTTCTGCACAACCTGAAGGTGCCCCATGTGATGCTCAAGCTTGACATCTTCGGAGCGTTCAATTTGGTCTCCTGGCCGTTCCTCCTCCAAGTCCTTGCCCACATTGGCTTCGGGCCATGATGACGTGAATGGATCTCCATCCTTCTTGCCAAAACATCCACTCGTGTTCTCATCAATGGAGTACCAGGCCCGACAGGGTGACCCTCTATCACCACTATATTCACGCTCGTCATTGACATCCTCGACTCCCTTATAGCGCCTCACCACTCGCTACATCGCCTCAAGCATCTCCCTATATGCTGATGATGTGGTGGTCTTCTGTCATCCGGACAACTATGACATCGCGAACATCAAGGAGCTTCTTCGCATATTTGGGATTGCTTCTGGGATGCACACGATATCGCCAAGTGCTCTGCCACCCCGATCTGATGCACTGACGAGCACGTCAACACCATCCTCAATGATCTTGTGTGCCCCCTCTTCACCTTCCCTGTCCCGTACGTCGGACTCCCACTTGCGTTGGGCAGGATTCCGACGTCCGCGCTCCTACCCCTTGTGGAGAATCTTGAGAAGAAACTTTCTACATGGCGTGGCTCCATGCTATCCCTGGGTGACCGGCGGTCCCTAGTCCGCCATGTGCTGTGCACAATGCCAACCACATCCTCATCGCCGTTGCTATCAACAAGCCCATCCTGGCGAGAATCAATCACGTGATCTGTGCTTTCCTTTGGGTCGGCCGCAAAGACGCACGCGGGGGCAATGCAAGGTGAAATGGGTGCGTGTTTTTCGTCCTCTACGGCTTGGGGGCCTCGGTGTTCGTGACCTACACCGCATCGGCCTTGCTCTTCGCACTCGGTGGATTTGGCTCTAGCGCACTGATCTACATTGACCATGGAGCCACCTACCCCTACCCTGTGACCCCGAGGTCCAGGCGATGGCGATCTTACGCGCGTCTACCTCCTGGTAGCTTGGCGATGGTAAAACCTGCCTCTTCTGGACCGACCATTGAGGGTCGCTGCATCGCCGACCTAGCACCCCTCGTCTATGCTCTGGTCCCTAAGCGTCGCCGCAAGATGCGGACTGTATGCGACGGTCTCCACCTCCGATCCTGGGTACAAGACATCCATGGCGCACTAGGACCTATGACCTTGGTGAAATATGTTGACCTCTGGCACCAGGTCCTCTCTTGGTGCTGATCCACCGCCTCTATCCCTCGTCACGATGTCCTCTTCTATGTGGACATGAAGGGTACGCCACACGCGGAGGGTGCGTTACTGTCAAGGCTATGTCCCGTGCAAGGATCATCGCATTCGTGCCGCATTGCCTAACATAGATTACCCAACAGAGGAAGAACGAAGTTATTTCTTGGCCTATACTCTCAGGATATATCCCTATGGATATTATGTTAGATATTCCGGTACAATATTCCCATAGGATTGTCTGTAAAGACTAAAAATACTCCTCTCCTCATGATATGTTTTAGCCTATATAAGGGGGCAAAACTCTAATCTCACACCCCTATCCTCCTATATAAATAGGACCTCGGGAGTAGAGAGAACGGAACTTCACTTCTCATTTGTAAACCCTAATTTCTGTGAAAGATAAAGATGAGTTGGAACTTAGCTATGGTCGCTTCCTTCTCGTTTGTGTTCCCTTGCGCATCCTTGCAGGCTCTGCAACCCAACAAGGGTGCCTCTTATATCTACGAGAAACCTAAGATATGTTTGATCTGTTTTCACCCCTAACCCTAATGGCCATAACTTGTGAGAGAATGTGCGAACACTTTGCTACGAATTATCCATGTTGTATATTTTCCTAGTTTCTAACGGTTTTGAAAAATTGAGTACACTGTCCTTCTATAAGCCCCATCAATTAGAGCATAATCCTGCATTCTTGCTTTCAAATTATGAGTTTCTTAATAGGCATGAACTGTAGCAATTTGTAACTTATTATTATTTGGAGTGTGGAACATGCGGATTTCAGCCTCATCTCGAGCAGTTGAAGTTTACATTATTTATGTATGAGAGAATAGTTAGCTAGGACTTTTTGTGCTTTGTAACTCATGTGAACCATATGCTTCCGAAAGGCATATATATCATGTTAGATTGTTCATGTCAGATAAAGAACTTTGATTGTTAGTTTGTTAGTGACAGCTGAAATAAATTGATAGAAGAGTGTCATACTTTTCGTCTTATTCTTTGCAGGTACTTACTTTTAATTGATGATGTCTGGTCGGCATCTACATGGCAGACAATCTTAAAGTGTTTGCCAACAGATGATAACGGTAGTAGAATAATTGTCACCACACGATTTCAAGCTGTTGCGAGGGCATCACAGATTGGCCACCACAAGTTCCATAAGATGGATATTCTATCTTCGAAGGATGCCAAGGACCTATTTGACGAAAGTCTGTCTGAGAGCAGAAGTACTAAAAGCAATCAGGCAAGTCGAAGTGATCAAGTTCCACACAGAATTTGGGAAATGTGCGGTGGCCTGCCATTGCCCATAATTACCATGGCTGGTCTCGTGGCATCCCACAACGAGACAAAGCAAGATGAATGGAGTAAAGTTTGCGAGACGTTGTTCCCACAACGGCAAGTATGCCAAAAACCAGAGGAATTTATGAGGATAATCAATTACTGTTACAATGTCTTGCCTAGTGATCTCAAGACTTGCTCTCTGTATCTGTGCATATTCCCAAAAGGCCGCAAGATTAGCAAGAAGCGGCTGATCAGGCGGTGGATTGCAGAAGGTTTCGTCAGTGAAAAGCAAGGGTTGAGTGTGGAGGATGTTGCAGAGACGTGCTTTAATCAGCTAATTGAAAGGAAGATAATTCGGCCTGTAGATTTCAGCAGCAATGGCAAGGCGAAGAGCTGTCAAGTCCATGACATGGTCCTTGAGTACATCATAGCCAAGGCAGGTGAAGAGAATTTCGCCACCGTTGTTGGTGGCCAGTGGTCCATGCCAACACGTAGCAACAAAGTCCGGAGGATGTCCCTCCACAACAGTGGCTCTAAACTTGCAAAGAAAGCTGATAGAATGAACTTATCCCATGTCCGATCACTGACTGTGTTTGGGAGCTTGGACCAACTGCGCCTTAAATCATTCAAGACTGGAATAGTGCAAGTACTAGACCTTGAAGGGTGCAGAGGCTTTAAGGCAAATCATATCAGTGTCTCGGACATCTGTGAAATGACTCTTCTGAAGTACGTAAGCCTCCGAGGAACAGACATCAGCAAACTACCGACGGACATTGGGAATCTCAAGTATTTGGAAACACTGGACTTAAGGCAGACAGGAGTTGAAGAGCTGCCTAAAACTGTAGTTATGCTGGAAAGAATTAGTAGCATACTTGGCGGAGATAAGAGAACCCGGAAGGCCTTGAAGCTGCCTAAAGAGATCAAGAAGGGAGCAATGAAAACCCTGCGCATACTATCTGGGATTGAGATCGAGGGATCGACTGCTGTATCAAACCTCCATGATTTAACAGGGTTGAGGAAGTTGGCCATTTACAAGCTTCACAAGTCTGAACAGATGCTTGATGATTTAGTCTCCTCTATCGAGTACCTCGGCGGCTATTCTCTTCAAACTCTTGTGATTGATGATGACACATCCGACTTCCACCACAAACTGGGCAGCATGTCAACCCCTCCATTATACCCGAGTGCTCTAGAGCTGTCTGGCAAGTTGCTTCACCTCCCAATATGGATCCCGGATCTCAAGGACATTGTCAAGTTGACCCTTTCAGCAACAGCTCTCCGGCCAGAAAATTTGGTGCTCATTAGCCACCTAAAGACGTTATTTTCTCTCACCTTTTCAATCTGCACAACAAAACATGATCCTGATATTGCAGACATTCTCGAGAAGAACAAGTCCGATTATGGAGGTGAAATCTTTGTTCCAGCCGGAGGGTTCGGTAAGCTCAAGCTGCTTCGCATCTTCATACCTCTTCTCCCATCGCTGAACTTCTCCAAAGGGGCAATGCTGGCGCTCGAAAGGCTTGAACTGCGCTTCAAAAGGCTGGGAGGTCTTCATGGCATCGACGAACTTGAATGTCTCCATGACGTGATCTTGACAGGCGATGGCCAAGCAGATAACACTACCAAGTTGATACTGCGTGATCTGAGAGTAGCACAGGAGGCCGCACAGGGTAAGTACGTCCTAGTCGTTAACGAATAGTGTCATTCATTCATGTGCCGTCATACTATGGTGTATCACGTTTCAGTGGCGATGCTGTCCAACTACTATATTTTTGTGTATATTATTCCCTGTGTGTGTGCGCACTTGCGGTTACATATGTCAGATGATATTTGGCAACTACTCCCTCTGTTTCATAATGTAAGATGTTTTTTGGCTCTAGTGTAGTGTCAAAAAAACGTCTTACATTATGGGACGAAGGGAGTATGTGACAGATTGGGAAACAACCGAACGATTCTGCCAACAAGGACGAGCGCGCTACCACGCGCGAGACCCAGACAGCAGATAGTGGCCCACCAGTAAACCCCCCGCAACCCCTATTCCGAATCTTACCACCGGCTCCTTCCCGCTGTCCACACCACCACCGTTTCCCCTCTACTTCTTACCTCCGATGCAAGTAAACCTTGCCAGCCCTTCCGTAACTCTAGATCCGGAGGGTAAGAACAATGCCCATGGCCTATTCTCTTCGTCCTTTGTAGACAAGTATTATCAGCTCCAAGACGGGAAATTACCAGGTATTTGGTCAAGAACAATGCTCAAGGGCCTATTCTCTTCATCCTTTGTAGACAACTATTATCAGCTCCAAGACGGGAAAGTACCAGGTATTTGGCAAAAGATTCATCAGGAAAACATCACCCACCTTGGTAAGATCAAGTTTTTTTATAGAAAGGAGGCGCTTGCGAGACCCTTATGAATTCGACAGTCCCGCCTAACGGCCAGGACAAAAGTACCGAAGCACACAACACAAATACGGGAGCCAATGCGAGTAAAAATTTTGGGGGATACAAGCTCGAAGGCGGATACATAGCGGCGCAGCGCTAGTACAGGCTAGCAGCCATCGTTTGCTCTCGAGGTAGCAGGGGTGCCATGCAGAAGTCTGGCATCGATGTCCTAGGATGCGCGTGGTAGCTCAGTGCACCTTGCCCGCACCCTTCTGACGAGATCCTCCACGAGTCCTTTGTCCCGTCGCTTTGCCAGAAGCTTCCATAGCTGCAGGAAAGACCATTTTATATAGCATATCAGCCGGATGTCTGATAAAAACTCCCCCTATTAGTGCTTTGTTTCGGGTGGTCCAAAGAGACCATGCGAGGGCCCCAAATCCTAGCCATGTCATCCTCTTATCCCTCCCAGAAGTGGCGGCCGCAAGCCGGTAAAATTCTGAGAACCCACTTGGGTTCCACGCGGAACCAATTGCCGAGCGAACTGCACTCCACATAAATCGAGCCATAATGCAGCGAAAAATAATATGATCCCGGTCTTCACTCTCGCCATACCACACACATCTGCCATCTCTCGGGCCATGTTGTTTTTGGACCTGATCCCCGCTTGTGATTCTATTACGAGCGACTTGCCATAAGAAGATCTTGATTTTGGATGGCAATCGTGCTCCCCACAGCCCCGACAAGTCGCATGGAGTCAAAACTTTGAAAATCTCCTTGTACAAGGATCCTATGGAGAATTGACCCGACGGCTCGAGTCGCCAACCTTTTCAGGACTCAGGTTGTACCCTCTCAGTTTATTCCGCAGCTCTTCCCACTCGGAATTTTCCGCATTCCCTAATGGACGCCAAAATCGTGGAGACCATTGTCCCTGCTACCAACATTCTGCCACTTTGGCATTCTTTTCAGCAATCGCAAATAGTGTCGGAAATCCATCTCGGAGTCGCCTATCCTCACACCAGATGTCCAACCAAAAGCACGTGGCCTTGCCATTATGCACATTAAACTTAGTCCATAGCCTAAGGAGAGGCTGTACTTTCTTGACATCCTTCGCAAATTGTGACAATTTGGTGTTCCTCCTAAATTCCACCCCTCTTTCATTCAGGTACTTTTGTCTGAAGATATCTAACCAAAGGCCACCCTGGCCGGTTAGAATTTTCCAAGCCCACTTTGTCATGAGACACCTGTTCATTACTTTGGAGTTGATCACCCCAAGCCCACCTCTCTCCTTAGGTTGTTCTCCCAACTAACCATATGGTACCTTTGTTTCCCGTTTTCTTTTGCCCAGAAAAAACGGGATCGTACTTTATTTAATTTTGCATGGATTCCGTCTTGAAGGAGATAAAAACCCATAACAAACATTGGGATGTTTGTTAGGCAATCATTTATCAGTACCAAGCGCCCACCGGATGCTAAAACTTTCCTTGCCACAGCTCCACTCGCGCCACTGTTTTGTCTACTACAGGTTGTAGTTCCCCCGTGGTTAAGGCTCTCGCAGATACAGGCATACCCAGATATTTCATCGGGCTGGATCCCAATTCACAATTCATCATGTGAGCAGCCCGTTGTTGCGACTCCAAATCTCCGCCCGTAACTATTGCCTCACTTTTCTCAAAATTGATCTTTAGACCTGACATCTCCTCAAAACACATCAAGAGGAATTTGAGATTCACTATCTCCCTTTCCGAGTGCTTGATGAATATTAACGTGTCGTCTGCATATTGGAGATGCGATAGCCCTCTCGGAATTATACGTGTTGCCAACCCGGAGATATGTCCTGCCACCTTGGCATGGTCAAGAATGGTTGCCAGGGCATCTGCCAATATGTTGAACATAAGTGGGGAGATCGGGTCACCCTGCCACACCCCGCGTTTGTTCCTAAAGAATGAGCCTATCTCCCCATTGATATTGACGGCCGTCTGCCCCCCTTGAATCAATGGCCGCATCCAACTAATCCAACGGGGGTCGAAACCCTTCGCTCTCATCACCTCCTCTAGAAAATCCCATCGTACTCTATCATATGCCTTCTCAAAGTCAATCTTAAGGATGAACACCTCTTCCTTAGTGGATTTGATCTCATGCAAGACCTCATGGAGCGTCACAATGCCATCTAAAATGCTCCTCCTACGGATGAAGGTTGTTTGATTTCGGTCAATAATTTTGTTAGCCACGGGAGACAAAGGAGTCGCGAACCCCTTTGCGATTAGTCGAAAGCTCACATTGATTAGGGTGATCGGCCGAAATTGACGAATATTGTCCGCTCCCTGGACTTTTGGCAAGAGGGCCAACACCCCATAGTTTAGCTGCTTCACATCAACCAGACCACGAGTGAAATCATGTACTATTTGGATTGAGGACCCACTAAATTCCAGAATTTCCTGTACAAAGCCATCGGAAAACCATCAGGTCCCGGTGCCGTGTCACCCTTCATCGCTTTTAGATTCGCTGTTATTTCTGATAGCGAGAATGGGCGGGTTAGGTCCAGGTTGTCCTGCCTTGACACCCTCCCTTAGGTCCCCACATGTTGGGGCCCATGGCAGCTGCACCACTAGATGTGGATCCCAACAACTGCCTGTAGAATCCGTCTATATGCGCTCTAAGCTCCTCCTCTCCAACGAACGTTCTATCCCCCTCTCGAAGGCACCTAATCATGCGCCTTCTATGGCGCCCATTAGCGATCGCATGAGTAATCTGTGCTGGCATCACCTTTAAGTATCCACCGTTGTTGCCCTCTCTGCTTCCAGTACATCTCTTCACATGTCAAGATGAAAATCATCTCGTCCTCTACCGCATACCTCCTAGCCCATTCATCCGTCGCAACCCCGGGCCTGTCCGCCTTAGCGTCGAGCAATTTTATTTCCTCTAGCAAGTTGTCTTTGCGGGATCTCAACCGGCTACCCACATTTGCCCCCCATCCCCTAAGGTGATGCCTAGAACGCCTAATATAATGTTGCCATTCATCTAACGAGTCGCACAACAGCCCATATATGTGCGCCGGTTAGCCTTCGCCTCTCCCCAGATTTTGTTCACCCTCTCCACGAAACCTGGCTGAAGAGTCCATTGCTTCTCAAAGAAGAAGCGCTTCGGAATCGAACGATGTGTCACCCCAGATTGCAAAATAAGCGGCACGTGGTCGGAACCCAGGTGTGTCTCTGCGACGAGAGAGCACATGGGAAAATTTGCCTCCCATTCGGTGGAGGCAAAAACCCTGTCCAGAACACATCTAATCAGGTTGTCCTGGTTATTTGTCCATGTATATCTCGCCCCTAACCCTTTGTAATTCAATGAGCACAAGCTCGGCCACCCAATCATTAAACGCATCCACCAACCCTTGGTCGTTTATTATATGATTGCTCTTACCCTTCGCTGATCGGATCAGGTTAAAATCCCCCCTACCACCACCGAAATAGGTGAGGTATGAATCTTGTTATATATTTCACGCAGGAAATCATACGATCTCGCATGATCGGCCGGACCGTAAACCACTAGCAACTCCCATCTAAAGTTGTTATTTCTCTAGATCATCTCCACCCCCACAAAGAACTCGCCCTGGAGAAAGCCGCAACCTCAAAAATATCTTTACTCACCCCCAACAGGATCCCTCCCGATCTGCCAGCCGCAGGCGCCCATTCCCAATGAAATGGCACGACGCCGGCCAGTGATTCCAGCTCCACCTGCGAGAAGGACGCTCTAAATGTTTCCGGTAGGCCCACGAAATCTAGCCGTTGATCGTGAATGTACTCGATGAGCTGCCGCCTTCTATCTTGCTGACCAAACCCCCTAATATTCCAGATGATTCCTTTCATTGCGTTGCGCGAGGGGATTGGGTCCCCGCCCCGTTGCTGGTTTGTTCACCTCTACCAAAGCGCCATGACCGCGGCCCCGGCCCCGACCCCGCCCACAACCAGAGACCGCACGGCCAGACGTCCCTACCTCCTCCCTGGTAGGTTCGTCCAACCCTTGTGCACGGGCCGCAGCCAATGCGGTTCGGGCCAAGTCCCTTCGGGCCATGGCCTCGGCGGTTGCTGCCTGAGCTCCTTCTTGTGATTTGAATGTCTCGAACACCTCTAAAGGGGACCGATCCGCCGTCCCAAGAATCACGTTACTCTCCTTGGCCACGCGTAACAGATGCGCATCTGATGCCAGCGCTAAAACTTTGAAAGATGACATGGACCGTGTAATAGGTTTCGAGATAATACCTTGCAGGCCCTTGCTTGCCTTGAGGGTCATGGCCTTGTCCATCATGTTCGCAGCCTTGGATGCCGCCGTCCTGGAACTGGTTCGGGAGGCCCTGACCCGAGAAGCTCTCGGTCCCACTTGCTCGGCGGGGGGACCGAGCCTAGACCTGCGCCGATTCCGCCCGAATGTTGTCGAAGGCCGCCACACACTCCTCCACCGCCATTAGATTATCAGTGAACGCCTCCCCCTCGAAACGCTCCTCGAGCTGAATTGGAGCCATGGACGTAGATTGCGCCGTGGCCGCCGCCCCAGAGTGGGCCGTAATCAAAGCCGCCGAGCGAACCGGGGGGATGAGCATGGGGTGATCGAACATGGGGTCGAAGTGGCGCTCGGGATGGGGGATTCCGCTGCCGTGATACCCGAGCCCACCACACGACCACCACCCAACTCCAACTCCTTGCCCGAACAGGGGGACATGGGTGGGAACTTCCCGCTGGTCAGCCCGACACCGCTCCGGGTCAGAGACGCAGCAGGGAGATTGGAGCCGTATTGATCCAGCTCGAGCAGCAGAGGTGCAGACTCGCGACGAAGCATCCGTGGTGTATCCACCACCGGGAGTACTGGCGCCACCTCCTGAGCCATGCCTACGCTGCCAGTCGCAACCACCTGCTCGACCACGGCCGCCTTCTGTCCCGCCGGCCCTAAAGACACCACCACCGCCGCCAATGTGCCACCCATCGAGGACGCCTTCGACTTGGCGCCCGCTGCGTCCCATTCAGAAGT
The DNA here is from genome assembly GCA_021605205.1 of Aegilops longissima. Taxonomy (NCBI): domain Eukaryota; kingdom Viridiplantae; phylum Streptophyta; class Magnoliopsida; order Poales; family Poaceae; genus Aegilops; species Aegilops longissima. The sequence continues at coordinate 40,699,921 of CM038680.1, read as the reverse complement.
GTTGAGGCTTGGCCCTGACTCCTCGTCCCCATTCGGACCTTCTTCATCAGAAGGGGGGCACGGGCACGGAGGGGAAGGGGGCAGCTGTGCAGAGGCCCCTCCACCTCATGCTCCACGCGCATCATGAACCCAGAGAGATTCCTGAAGATTTCGAACAGGCCCGAGACCTTTGAAGGGTCCCTGCACCAAATCTTGACCCGCACCGGTGCTCCCCGCAACGCCCCCATGTCTGGCCGCACAATCGGCAACTCGTCCACCACAACTGCCTTGCCAACCACGCGGAAGATTTCCTTGATGAGGGGAGCCTGACGCAACTTATCTGGAACGCCCGAGACACGGACCCAACACTCCCTGAGCCATGACACCGCCTGAGGCTCCTTGAATGGCTTGCCGACTTCGGCCTTGTGCTCACTGATAGGTGGCGTGATCGTGCCACTCTTCTTGGCCATCCTCAAGACCTCCTTCGATGGGTAAACTACTGAGAAGCAGTTCCTCCAGATCTGGGTCACCTGCCAATCCCAGTCTGATTCCCACATGTCACTAAGGTCTCCCCGAATCGATTCCTCCGTGGCCTCCCCTTCCGTGACCACCAGAGAGGCTGCATTAGCCGTGATGAGGACCTCCTCATCTGCCCCTCCCTCAAGCAGGTAAAAACCTTGATCTTTGACCCCGAAACCGTACATGACCAGCTCCAGCTCTGTTTGACGCGCAGGACATGCCGAGAACCCACCCCCCCCCCCCCGCGCGTCGTCTCCTCCGAGGCGACTCGGGGGCCAACCCTAGCCGCCGCCACCTAGTCCCCGTGCCCCCCTCCCTCCCTCCGCCGCCGCCAGAGGTGGCCAGCGGCGCGGCCGCTCGGCACCCATGAAGGTGGCGGCGGGGACTTTGGCGGATTCACTCGAGTGGAGAGCCTCGGCATCCGGGCGGCGGCAGTGGCGTGGCTTGTCTTGGTGGCGGCGCCGCAGTGCAGTGGGCCGCCTCCCGGTCGTCTTGGCGGCATGGGCGGTGGGCGTCGGCGGCTGCAGCAGCTCCTCGTGGGCGGCTGTACCTTGGAGAATCGGCGTCCTCTTCCTCGATCTGCTCGATCCGCGCGCCCCTGTCCCTGGTGGCTCCGCCGCCGTTTTCTGGATGCGGGTGTGCGGATCTAGTGGTTGGAGTGCGGATCCGGGAAACCCTTGGCGGTCGGCGGCCACATCAAGATGTCGCCTTTGGGCGTCGTTCTCCTTCTTTGAAGGCTTCGGTGGGCTTCTGCACCTCCCACCCCACCCAGCAGCTCGGTGAAAGCCTCGGTTCCTCGTTTCATGGCGGCAGCGGCACCTTGGTGGCGTGAACCTTCTGAAGGCGTCGTCGGGAAGTGCTCAAGTGGTGGTGGAGTCGGTGGTGGTTCGACGGCGGATTGTATTGGCTCGATCCTCATCTTTGGCAACTTGCTCGGGTCAGTGTGGAGGTTGCCTCCTATCCTTGACCGATCGTGGTGCTGCATACTATTGGCCTTCTCCGGGGTTTTCAGCGCCTTCGTCTCGACAACTCTCGTCCGGTGCTCTGTCTTGTTGCTGCGGCAAGCTGTGGATCGGGTGTTCGGCTCCCGTCTTCGTGTGGGTTTGTTCTGGTACATCTCCTTCGTTGCTTGGGAATGCTGATCTGGGTTCTAGGGTGAACCACTCCATGAGCCGCGGTGCGGCACCCGCCGAGCCGGGTGAAAGGGTAGGGGCCCTTTCGAGGCGGAGTCAGTCATGTGTTGCCCTGTTTTCCTTCGATGGTCGGTGACACAAAACATGCAGTGGTGTCTTCCTCCCATAGCCTTAGTAGGTTAGCTGGTTTGGCTTAGCGGCGTTCGATGTCATTCTTTGCCTTCGAGTTGTTCTACTGAGCACAATGTATCTTTATTTCCGCTCTTTGTTTCTTGTTGTAAGGGGCAATCCTGTAATCCTGGCCGGTTGATGGCTTTGTTAATTCAAAGTCGGGCTCTTCCTGAGCCTTCGTTCTAAAAAAAAAGGTGTGGCCTTCTTCCTTGCATAGCGACTCGTTCTTGCACTCGATTTGATAGTGGCCATTGCGCCCACATTTGAAGCACATCACCTCAGCCGCAGCTTGGCCGGATCCCCCGTGCCCACCTGTATTGCCCTTTCGCACTTGGCGAACTGTCTCCCTCACATCACAGGCACGACGGTCACCATCCCCCCTCCAAGAGCCACGGCACCACCTCCATCCGCCGCGTCGCCCCCAACGCCCTAGCCCAAGGAGCGAGGCTGGCCAGGAGGAGGAGGAATACCCGGTGGCAGCAAGAGGAGCCCATAAGATGAATCTCGGCCACGGGAAGACGAGCACCGCGGCGACCTGGAGCCCCTTTCCCCGGCAGCACCTGGCCCCTCCCTTGACTGCGTCTCCCTGTGAGTCAAGAGTTGGGACCGTAGGTCACGCTCCAGCGCCCGAGCTTCCTCCTCGACCGGCGGGTCTTCACGAGGCCGCTTGTTGCGGCCATGCACCTGCAACCGCCGATCCTTCTCCATCCGAATCGCCACCACCACCAGACCCGGAGCCGTCGCCGACGGAATGACACGCGCCCTTGCACCCCACTTCCTAATATCTGGCGGCGCGGCAGGAAACCCTAAATGAACTGGCTTGACCCCTTTCTCCACCCACCACCACTTCTTATACGGCCCCCTACTACTTTGAAAAAATAGCCTAGCACTAATTTACCACTGCATTTGTACAAAACTTACCGTGGACACTGTTATTACTAGCTATATAGATTACGAGCTACCCCACTCCCCACCCTGTTCTGATTTTGTGATGATGTGAATAGCAGCCCAAGAAATTAGGAATGTTACCCATGTGAAAACCATAGATAAGAAAGAAACCTTTAATGATCACAAAATCACATAGTTCTAGAAAAACATGCATTACAATAGAGTAATGTTTAGACTAGTACTAGCACATATGCCCGCGCGTTGCAACGAGAAAGATATTTTTTCGAGAAGCAATGAGAGAGATAAATCATGTGTTCACCGAAAACGGTATCCACAGTGGTGGGGCGACAGAGCGGGTTGTGGTTTTCTCACGAGTCATGTTTGTCCCGTGAGATGTTGATAGTCGTGGCATTAGTCAGCATGGCGGTGACCACCCAAGTCGTGTTTTATTTCCTTTAGGTTCACCTCCATGTCGGGGTTGTGGCTGTCTCCTCATTTGGCAGCTGCGCGGCGACCTTCAGGGCACGGTTGTTTCGACCACTCTCTCGTACGACAACGTAACCGGATGGATTACTAATTGCAACGCATAAATCCCATTTTATTAGCATAATCCACGCATAACCAGTCAGTCCATTATTTATCAGGGTTTATTCTCTTTAATTATTTCAGCATTCACGTGCCCACAGTTCTTCTTAATTAGAGCAAACCGGCATACACTACTAGGGAAAGCCTTATACACATAATCTTAGCAGCAGCGCGGCACAAAAAGAAGTGCTAATGCTAATTAGCAGTAGCGCGGGTACAATACACTCATTACAGATACAAATTTAGCAGTAGCGCGTGCTGGCTAAACCGCGCTGCTACAAAAATCGACCGATAGTACCCACCAACCTAAGTTTAGCAGCAGCGCTGTGTCACGACACGCGCTACTGCTAATGCAATAGTAGTAGCGCGCTTTTTTACTCCGGTCGCTGCTGCTAATTTTGAAATTGGCCACATGGTTGGCCCCGCTTAGCAGTAGCGCGTGTGTGAAAAGCACGCTGCTGCTACGCTCTTATCAGTACATGTTTTGCCTCCCGCGCTACTGCTAAGACGCAACACACCACCACCTCCCCCCCCCGTCCTCCCCTCCCCCATCTCCTCTCTTCCCTTTCCCCTACCTCCCGCATCCTCTCTCTCTCACTTTTCTTCTTCCTCAATACTTCTCCCCTCATTACTCTCCCTCTTCTACCTACCTTTCTCTCTCTTCATTACTCCTAGCTAACTACACCACCTCCATTAATGCATCTCCTTTCACTTTTTCCTTCCCCCTCCAGTAGTTGAAGTTGTCTCCTCCCAAATTAGCTAGCTAGGTAGATGTAGCATTTAGTTAAGTGACCTATTTGCCCCCTAATTAGATCTATCTTTGTCAAGAAGAGCTTTGTGCACTTTGATCTCCCTACATCATCATCTCCACCGTGTGCTCGATCTCGAGATAGAGGTGATTAAAATTTCATGCTTTTGCAAAATGGAAATATGTGTATGCGTGTGTGATATGATAATTGGGCGATATGATGGAAATTGTGTGTGTGTGTGTGGCATGAATTGATGCCAAATTGTGCTTTTGAGTTGCCTATGTTTTGCCGAAATGTCGATTTATTTCCGTTTCGGTGAATTCCTGGCAAACTCTAGATCTATATGTCCTATTTTTAGGGAAGGTCATGCCAAATTTTTGTATGACTTTGATGCATGCACGCATTTTTATAATCAATTTGTTTATTATTACCGTGCAGACGTTCATGATGGTCAATGGAGCGATGGTGGACAGGTGGTTGCGATCGGCGGTCTTTGGACATGAAAGAAAATAACCTGACCGAGGTTTTATGTCCGTGTCGAAAATGCAAAGGAATAGTTTGGCTCGACCCCTATGACGATGGTCGTGTCGAAGCGCACCTGCTCATGACTGGTTTCATGGATGGCTATACTCGATGGATAATTGAAGATGAGGATGACGATGTTGAGGACGCCGACAGGGCAGGCAATGATGACACGGGGCAAGACGAAGAGATGATCGATAATGGCGGCGGGGAAGAGGCCGGACATGGCAGCGGAGAAGGGGCCGGACATGGCAGAGGAGAAGGGGCCGGACATGGCGGCGGAGAGAACATGGACTCCACGCAGCAGAGTTCAACGGTACTAAGTTCAATCATGCGGGGCCCTCATGTTCAAGCATCGCCCAAGGAGGCAATCTTGAGAGAGCTGCTTCTAGAGAGGAGGCTAAGCTGCAGCAACTGGTGGTAGACTCGAACACTCCATTGTATGATGGTTGCAATCCTGAGGTGACTGCTACGTCTTCAGCTTGCGTTGATTTTCCTTGAAGAGGAAAGGGTGATGCAGCAATAGTAGCGTAAGTATTTCCCTCAGTTTTTGAGAACCAAGGTATCAATCCAGTAGGAGGCTCCTCAAAAGTCCCACACACCTACACAATCAAACAAAGAACTCGCAACCAACGCAATAAAGGGGTTGTCAATCCCTTCACGGCCACTTGCGAAAGTGAGATCTGATAGAGATAGTATGATAAGATGAATATATTTTTGGTATTTTATAATATAGATGCAAAAAGTAAAGATGCAACTAAAAGTAGATTGGAAGTTTATATGATAAAAGATAGACCCGGGGGCCATAGGTTTCACTAAAGGCTTCTCTCGAAATAGCATACGTATTACGATGGGTGAACAAATTACTGTCGAGCAATTGGTAGAAATGTTAGGGAACGTAGTAATTTCAAAAATTTCCTATGCACACGCAAGATCATGGTGATGGCATAGCAACGAGAGGGGAGAGTATTGTCCACGTACCCTCGTAGACCGTAAGCGGAAGCGTTATGACAACGCGGTTGATGTAGTCGTACGTCTTCACGATCCGACCGATCCAAGTACCGAACGTACGACACCTCCGAGTTCAGCACACGTTCAACTCGATGACGATCCCCGGACTCCGATCCAGCAAACTGTCGGGGATGAGTTCCGTTAGCACGACGGCGTGGTGACGATGATGATGCTCTACCGGCGCAGGGCTTCGCCTAAGCTCCGCAACGATATGACCGAGGTGGAATATGGTGGAGGGGGGCACCGCACACGGCTAAGGAACGATCCGTAGATCAACTTGTGTGTCCATGGGGTGCCTCTTGCCTCAGTATATAAAGGATGGAGGAGGAGGAGGCCGGCCAAGGCAATAGGTGCGGCCAGGATGTGGAGTCCTACTAGGACTCCAAGTCCTAGTAGGAGTCCACCAAGAGGGGAGGAAGGGAGAAGGAAGTGGAGGAGAAGGAAGGTGGCGGCCCCTTTCCCTAGTCCAATTCGGACTAGAGGGAGGGGGCGCAGCAGCCCCTTGGCCCTTTCTCCTCTTCCCACTAAAGCCCATCAAGGCCCATTGCTTCTCCGTAACTACCGGTACTCGAAAAATACCGAATCATTGGAACCTTTCCGATGTCCGAATATAGTCGTCCAATATATCGATCTTTACGTCTCGACCATTTCGAGACTCCTCGTCATGTCCCCGATCTCATCCGGGACTCCGAACTCCTTCGGTACATCAAAACTCATAAACTCATAATATAACTGTCATCGAAACCTTAAGCGTGCGGACCCTACGGGTTCGAGAACTATGTAGACATGACCTAGAACTATTCTTGGTCAATAACCAATAGCGGAACCTGGATGCTCATATTGGCTCCTACACAAGGCTTATAGTGATGTGCATTACCGAGAGGGCCCAGAGATACCTCTCCGACAATCGGAGTGACAAAACCTAATCTCGAAATACGCCAACCCAACATGTACCTTTGGAGACACCTGTAGTACTCCTTTATAATCACCCGATTCACGTTGTGACGTTTGATAGCACCAAAGTGTTCCTCCGTAAGCGGAGTTGCATAATCTCATAGTTACAGGAACATATATAAGTCATGAAGAAAGCAATAGCAACATACTAAGCGATCAAGTGCTAAGCTAACGGAATGGGTCAAGTCAATCACATCATTCTCCTAATGATGTGATCCCGTTAATCAAATGACAACTCATGTCTATGGCTAGGAAACTTAACCATCTTTGATTCACGAGCTAGTCAAGTAGAGGCATACTAGTGACACTATGTTTGTCTATGTATTCACACATGTATTATGTTTCCGGTTAATACAATTCTAGCATGAATAATAAACATTTATCATGAAATAAGGAAATAAATAATAACTTTATTATTGCCTCTAGGGCATATTTCCTTGAGTCTCCCACTTGCACTAGAGTCAATAATCTAGTTCACATCATCATGTGATTCAACACTAATATTCACATCGTATGTGATTAACACCCATAGTTCACATCGTCATGTGACCAACACCCAAAGGGTTTGCTAGAGTCAATAATCTAGTTCGCATCGCTATGTGATTAACACCCAAAGAGTACTAAGGTATGATCATGTTTTGCTCGTGAGAGAAGCTTAGTCAGCGGGTGCATCACATTCAGAGCCGTATGTATTTTGCAAATATTATATGTCTACAATGCTCTTGCGGACCTACTCTAGCTAATTGCTCCCACTTTCAATATGTATCCAGATTGAGACTTAGAGTCATCTGGATCAGTGTAAAAAGCTTGCATCGATGTAACTCTTTCGACGGGCTCTTTTATCACCTCCATAATCGAGAAATATTTCCTTAGTCCTCACTAAGGATGTTCTTGACCAATGTCCGATGATCTACTCCTAGATCACTATTGTACTCCTTGCCAAATTCAGAGCAAGGTATACAATAGGTCTGGTACATAGCATAGCATACTTTATAGAACCTATGGTGAGGCATAGGGAATGACTTTCATTCTCTTTTCTATTTTCTGCCGTGGTGGGATTTGAGTCTTACTCAATTTCACAACTTTGCAACACAGGCAAGAACTTTTCTTTGACTGTTCCATTTTGAACTACTTCAAAATCATGACAAGGTATGTACTTATTGAAAAACTTATCAAGCGTCTTGATCTATCTCAATAGATCTTGATGCTCAATATGTAAGTAGCTTTACTGAGGTCTTTCTTTTAAAGAACTCGTTTCAAATACTCCTTTATGCTTTTCGGAAAAATAATACATCATTTCTGATCAACAATATGTTACTCACATATATTTATCAAAAAGGCAGTAGTGCTCCCACTCACTTTATTGTAAATACAGGCTTCACCACAAGTCTGTATAAAACTATATGCTTTGATCAACTTATCAAAGCGTGTATTCCAACTCTGAGATGCTTGCACCAGTCCATAGATGGATCGCTGGTGCTTGCACATTTTGTTAGCACCTTTAGGATTGACAAAACCTTCTGGTTGCATCATATACAACTCTTCTTTAAGAAATTCATTAAGGAATGCAGTTTTGACATCCTTTTGCCAGATTTCATAAAATGTGGCAATTGCTAACATGATTCGGACAGACTTAAGCATCGCTACAGTTGAGAAAATCTCATTGTAGTCAACACCTTGAACTTGTCGAAAACCTTTTTGCGACAAGTTGAGCTTTGTAGATAGTAATACTACTATTAGCATCTATCTTCCTCTTGAAGATCCATTTATATAATATGGCTTGCCGATCATCGGGCAACTCCATCGAAGTCCACACTTTGTTCTCATACATGGATCCCATCTCAGATTTCATGGCCTCAAGCCATTTCATGAATCTGGGCTCATCATCGCTTCCTCATAGTTCGTAGGTTCATCATGGTCTAGTAACATGACTTCCGAACATGATTACCGTACCACCACAGTGCGGATCTTACTCTGGAAGACCTATGAGGTTTGGTAGCAACTTGATCTGAAGTTTCATGATCATCATCATTAACTTCCTTACTAATTGGTGTAGGAATCACTGGAACTGATTTCTGTGATGAACTACTTTCCAATAAGGGAGAAGGTACAATTACCTCATCAAGTTCTACTTTCCTCCCACTCACTTCTTTCGAGAGAAACTTCTTCTCTAGAAAGGATCCATCTTAGCAACGAATAACTTGCCTTCGGATCTGTGATAGAAGGTGTACCCAATAGTTACCTTTGGGTATACTATGAAGACGCACTTTTCCGATTTGGGTTTGAGCTTATCAGGTTGAAACCTTTTCATATAAGCATCGCAACTCCAAGCTTTAAGAAATGACAGCTTACGTTTACTATTAAACCATAGTTCATACGGTGTCGTCTCAACGGATTTAGATGGTGCCCTATTTAACGTGAATGCAGCTGTCTCTAATGCATAACCCCAAAACGATATTGGTAAATCGGTAAGAGATATCATTGATCGCACCATATCAAATAAAGTGCGGTTACGACGTTCGGACACACCATTATGTTGTGGTGTTCCATGTGGCGTGAGCTGTGAAACTATTCCACTTTGTTTTAATTGAAGACCAAACTCGTAACTCAAAAATTCATCTCCACAATCAGATCGTAGAAACTTTATTTTTCTTATTACGATGATTTTCCACTTCACTCTGAAATTCTTTGAACTTTTCAAATGTTTCAGACTTATGTTTCATCAAGTAGATATACCCATATCTGCTCAAATCATCTGTGAAGGTCAGAAAATAACGATACACGCCGCGAGCCTTAACACTCATTGGATCGCATACATCGGTATGTATTATTTCCAATAAGTCAGTAGCTCATTCCATTGTTCCGGGGAACGGATTTTTAGTCATCTTGCCCAAAAGGCACGGTTCGCAAGCATCAAATGATTCATAATCAAGTGATTCCGAAAATCCATCTTTTATGGAGTTTCTTCATCTTTTACACCGATATGACCCAAGCGGCGAGTGCCACAAATAAGTTGCACTATCATTATTAACTTTGCATCTTTTGGCATCAATATTATGAATATGTGTATCACTACGATTGAGATCCAACAAACTATTTTCATTGGGTGTATAACCATCGAAGGTTTTATTCATGTAAACAGAACAACAATTGTTCTCTAACTTAAATGAATAACCGTATTGCAATAAACATGATCAAATCATATTTATGCTCAACGCAAACACCAAATAACACTTATTTAGGTTCAACACTAATCCCGAAAGTATAGGGAGTGTGCGATGATGATCATATCAATCTTGGAACTACTTCCAACACTCATCGTCACTTCTCCTTCAACTAGTCTCTGTTTATTCTGTAACTCCTGTTTCGAGTTACTAATCTTAGCAACCGAACAAGTATCAAATACCCAGGGGCTACTATAAATACTAGTAAGGTACACATCAATAACCTGTATATCAAATATACCCTTGTTCACTTTGCCATCCTTCTTATCCACCAAATATTCAGGGTATTTCCGTTTCCAGTGACCATTTCCTTTGCAGTGTAAGCACTCAGTTTCAGGTTTTGGTTTAGCTTTGGGCTTCTTCGTGGGAGTGACAACTTGCTTGTCATTCTACTTGAAGTTCCCTTTCTTTCCCTTTGCCCTTTTCTTGAAACTAGTGATCTTGTCAACCATCAACACTTGATGCTCTTTCTTGATTTCTACCTTCGTCGATTTCAACATCACGAAGAGCTCGGGAATCGTTTTCGTCATCCCTTGCATACTGTAGTTCATCACGAAGTTCTAGTAACTTAGTGATGGTGACTAGAGAATTCTGTCAATCACTATCTTATCTGGAAGATTAACTCCCACTTGATTCAAGCGATTAAAGTACCCAGACAATCTAAGCACATGCTCACTAGTTGAGCGATTCTCCTCCATCTTTTAGCTATAGAACTTGTTGGATACTTCATATCTCTCAACTCGGGTATTTGCTTGAAATATTAACTTCAACTCCTGGAACATCTCATATGGTCCATGACGTTCAGAACGTCTTTGAAGTCCCGATTCTAAGCCGTTAAGTATGGTGCACTAAACTATCAAGTAGTCATCATATTGAGCTAGCCAAACGTTCATAACGTCTGCATTTGCTCCTGCAATAGGTCTGTCACCTAGCGGTGCATTAAGGACACAATTCTTCTGTGCAGCAATGAGGATAAACCTCAGATCACGGATCCAATCCGCATCATTGCTACTAACATTTTTCAATATAATTTTCTCTAGGAACACATATAAAAAACATAGGGAAGCAACAACGCGAGCTTATTGATCTACAAGATAATTTGCAAAATACTACCAGGACTAAGTTCATGATAAATTAAAGTTCAATTAATCATATTACTTAAGAACTCCCACTTAGATAGATATCCCTCTAATCTTCTAAGTGATTACGTGATCCATATCAACTAAACCATGTCCGATCATCACGTGAGATGGAGTAGTTTCAATGGTGAACATCACTATGTTGATCATATCTACTATATGATTCACGCTCGACCTTCGGTCTCCGTGTTCGAGGCCATATCTGTATATGCTAGGCTCGTCAAGTTTAACCTGAGTATTCGCGTGTGCAACTGTTTTGCACCGTTGTATTTGAACATAGAGCCTATCACACCCGATCATCACGTGGTGTCTCAAAGACGAAGAACTTTCATAGCGGCGCATACTCGGGAGAACACTTCTTGATATTTAGTGAGAGATCATCTTATAATGCTACCGTCAATCAAAGCAAGATAAGATGCATAAAGGATAAACATCACATGCAATCAATATAAGTGATATGATATGGCCATCATCATCTTGTGCTTGTGATCTCCATCTCCAAGCACCGTCGTGATCACCATCGTCACCGGCGCGACACCTTGATCTCCATCGTAGCATCGTTGTCGTCTCGCCAACTATTGCTTCTCGACTATCGCTACCGCTTAGTGAAAAAGTAAAGCAATTACATGGCGTTTGCATTTCATACAATAAGCGACAACCATATATGGCTCTGCCGATTGCCGATAACTCGGTTACAAAACATGATCATCTCATACAATAAAATATAGCATCACGTCTTGACCATATCACATCACAACATGCCCTGCAAAAACAAGTTAGGCGTCCTCTACTTTGTTGTTGCAAGTTTTACGTGGCTGCTACGGGCTGAGCAAGAACCGTTCTTACCTACGCATCAAAACCACAGCGATAGTTTGTCAAGTTGGTGTTGTTTTAACCTTCGCAAGGACGGGCGTAGCCACACTCGGTTCAACTAAAGTGAGAGAGACAGACACCCGCCAGTCACCTTTAAGCAACGAGTGCTCGCAGCGGTGAAACCAGTCTCGCGTAAGCGTACGCGTAATGTCGGTCCGAGCCGCTTCATCTCACAATACCGCCGAACGAAAGTATGACATGCTGGTAAGCAGTATGACTTGTATCGCCCACAACTCACTTGTGTTCTACTCGTGCATATAAAATCAACGCATAAAACCAGGCTCGGATGCCACTGTTAGGGAACGTAGTAATTTCAAAAATTTCCTACGCACACGCAAGATCATGGTGATGGCATAGCAACGAGAGGGGAGAGTATTGTCCACGTACCCTCGTAGACCGTAAGCGGAAGCGTTATGACAACGCGGTTGATGTAGTCGTACGTCTTCACGATCCGACCGATCCAAGTACCGAACATACGGCACCTCCGAGTTCAGCACACGTTCAGCTCGATGACGATCCCCGGACTCCGATCCAGCAAAGTGTCGGGGATGAGTTCCGTCAGCACGACGGCGTGGTGACGATGATGATGCTCTACCGGCGCAGGGCTTCGCCTAAGCTCCGCAACGATATGACCGAGGTGGAATATGGTGGAGGGGGCACCGCACTGCAGCTAAGGAACGATCCGTAGATCAACTTGTGTGTCCATGGGGTGCCCTTGCCTCGATATATAAAGGATGGAGGAGGAGGAGGCCGCCAAGGCAATAGGTGCGGCCAGGATGTGGAGTCCTACTAGGACTCCAAGTCCTAGTAGGAGTCCACCAAGAGGGAGGAAGGAGAAGGAAGTGGAGGAGAAGGAAGGTGGCGGCCCCTTTCCCTAGTCCAATTCGGACTAGAGGGGGGGGGCGCAGCAGCCCTTGGCCCTTTCTCCTCTTCCCACTAAAGCCCATCAAGGCCCATAGCTTCTCCAAGTAACTACCGGTACTCGAAAAATACCGAATCACTCGGAACCTTTCCGATGTCCGAATATAGTCGTCCAATATATCGATCTTTACGTCTCGACCATTTCAAGACTCCTCGTCATGTCCCCGATCTCATCCGGGACTCGAACTCCTTCGTTACATCAAAACTCATAAACTCATAATATAAGCATCCATCGAAACCTTAAGCGTGCGGACCCTACGGGTTCGAGAACTATGTAGACATGACCTAGAACTATTCTTGGTCAATAATCAATAGCGGAACCTGGATGCTCATATTGGCTCCTACATATTCTACGAAGAACTTTATCGGTCAAACCGCATAACAACATACGTTGTTCCCTTTGTCATCGGTATGTTACTTGCCCGAGATTCGATCGTCGGTATCCAATACCTAGTTTAATATCGTTACTGGCAAGTCTCTTTACTCGTTACGTAATGCATCGTTCCGTAACTAACTCATTAGCTACATTGCTTGCAAGGCTTATAATGATGTGCATTACCGAGAGGGCCCAGAGATACCTCTCCGACAATCGGAGTGACAAAACCTAATCTCAAAATACGCCAACCCAACATGTACCTTTGGAGACACCTGTAGTACTCCTTTATAATCACCCGATTCGTTGTGACGTTTGGTAGCACCAAAGTGTTCCTCCGATGGCGGAGTTGCATAATCTCATAGTTACAGGAACATATATAAGTCATGAAGAAAGCAATAGCAACATACTAAACGATCAAGTGCTAAGCTAACGGAATGGGTCAAGTCAATCACATCATTCTCCTAATGATGTGATCCTGTTAATCAAATGACAACTCATGTCTATGAGGAAACTTAACCATCTTTGATTCACGAGCTAGTCAAGTAGAGGCATACTAGTGACACTATGTTTGTCTATGTATTCACACATGTATTATGTTTCCGGTTAATACAATTCTAGCATGAATAATAAACATTTATCATGAAATAAGGAAATAAATAATAACTTTATTATTGCCTCTAGGGCATATTTCCTTCAAGAAAAGCGAATAATTATGAGATTATCTAGGCATGATCATGTATATAGGCATCACGTCCGTGACAAGTAGACCGACTCCTGCCTGCATCTACTACTACTACTCCACACATCCACCGACTCCTGCCTGCATCTAGAGTATTAAGTTCATAAAGAACAGAGTAACACATTAAGCAAGATGACATGATGTAGAGGGATAAACTCAAGCAATATGATATAAACCCCATCTTTTTATCCTCGATGGCAACAACACAATACGTGCCTTGCTGCCCCTGCTGTCACTGGGAAAGGACACCGCAAGATTGAACCCAAAGCTAAGCACTTCTCTCATGGCAAGAAAGATCAATCTAGTAAGCCAAACCAAACTAATAATTCAAAGAGACTTGCAAAGATAACTCAATCATACATAAAAGAATTCAAAAAAGATTCAAATATTTCTCATAGATAAACTTGATCATAAACCCACAATTCATCGGATCTCGACAAACACACCGCAAAAAGAGTTTACATCGAATAGGTCTCCACAAGAGAGGGGGAGAACATTGTATTGAGATCCAAAAAGAGAGAAGAAGCCATCTAGCTAATAACTATGGACCCGAAGGTCTGTGGTAAACTACTCACAACTCATCGGAGGGGCTATGGTGTTGATGTAGAAGCCCTCCGTGGTCGATTCCCCCTCTAGCGGAGGCTGGCGAAGGCTCCAAGATGGGATCTCATGGATCTGAGAAGGTTCTGGCGGTGGAAATTGTGTTTCGTTGGCTCCTGGATGTTTTCGAGCACGTGAGGCTTATATAGGAGGAAGAAGTACGTCGGGGGCCTGAGGGCCCACGAGAGAGGCGCGCCTGCAGAGGGGTGGGCGCCCCCCTCTTGTGGCCGCCTCGGCTGCTTCTTGACTTGCACTCTAAGTCCTCTGGATCACGTTCGTTCCAAAAATCACGCTCCCGAAGGTTTCATTCCGTTTGGACTCCGTTTGATATTCCTTTTCTTCGAAATACTGAAATAGGCAAAAAAAACCCAGCAATACGGGCTGGGCCTCCGGTTAGTAGGTTAGTCCCAAAAATGATATAAATGTGTAAAATAAAGCCCATAAACATCCAAAAGAGGTAATATAATAGCATGGAACAATAAAAAATTATAGATACGTTGGAGACGTATCAAGCATCCCCAAGCTTAATTCCTGCTCGTCCTCGAGTAGGTAAATGATAAAAACTGAATTTTTTATGTGGAATGCTACCTAGCATAATTCTCAATGTAATTTTCTTTATTGTGGCATGAATGTTCAGATCCAAATGATTCAAAATAAAAGTTCATATTGATAAAAGAAATAGTAATACTTCAAGTATACTAATCAAAGTAATCATGTCTTCTCAAAATAACATGGCAAAAGAAAGTTCATCCCTACAAAATCATATAGTTAGGCTATGCTTCATTTTCGTCACACAAAGATGTTCCCAACTTCTATACCCCCGATGACAAGCCAAACAATTGTTTCATACTTAAATAATCTCAAATTTTTTCAACCTTCACGCAATACATGAGCGTGAGCCATGGATATAGCACTATGGGTGGAATAGAATATGATGATGGGGATTGTGTGGAGAAGACAAAAAAGGAGAAAGTCTCACATTGACGAGGATAATAAACGGGCTGTGGAGATGCCCATCAATTGATGTCAATATGAGGAGTAGGGATTGCCATGCAATAGATGCACTAGAGCTATAAATGAATGCTCAACAAAAGAAAACTAGTGGGTGTGCATCCAACTTGCTTGCTCACCAAGACGTAGGGCATTTGAGGAAGCCCATCGTAGGAATATACAAGCCAAGTTCTATAATGAAAAATTCCCACTAGTGTATGAAATAGACAACCTATGAGACTCACTATATGAAAAACATGGTGCTACTTTGAAGCACAATATATGAGACTCACTACATGAAGAACAAGGTGCTACTTTGAAGCACAAGTGTGGAAAAAGAGATAGTAACATTGCCCCTTTTATTTTTTTTATTTTTTATTTTTTTGGGCCTTTCTTTTTTCCTTTTTTGGGCCTTTTTTTTTCTTTTGGCCTTTCTTCTTTTTTTTCTTTTTTTTTCTTTGGGCAATGCTCTAATAATGATGATCATCACACTTCTATTGATTACAACATATGAATTACAACTCGAAACTAGAACAAGATATGACTCTATATGAATGCCTCCGGCGGTGTACCGGGATGGTGCAATGAATCAAGAGTGACATGTATGAAAAATAATGCATGGTGGCTTTGCCACAAATACGATGTCAACTACATGATCATGCAATGGCAATATGACAAAAGTAAAGTATGTCATGATGAATGGAACGATGGAAAGTTGCATGGCAATATATCTCGGAATGGATATGGAAATGCCATAATAGGTAGGTATGGTGGCTGTTTTGAGGAAGATATAAGGAGGTTTATGTGTGATAGAGCGTATCGTATGACGGGGTTTGGATGCACCGGCGAAGTTTGCACCAACTCTCAAGGTGAGAAAGGGCAATGCACGGTACCGAAGAGGCTAGCAATGGTGGAAAGGTAAAAGTGCGTATAATCCATGGACTCAACATTAGTCAAAAGAACTCATATACTTATTGCAAAAATTTAGAAGTCATCAAAAATCAAGCACTACACGCATGCTCCTAGGGGGATAGATTGGTAGGAAAAGACCATCGCTCGTCCCCGACCGCCACTCATAAGGATGCACAAGCCAGGTACACTTCATGTTTCAAATTTGTTACACAACTTTAACCATACGTGCATGCTACGGGACTTGATAACTTCAACACAAGCATTATTTAAATTCATAATCACCCAACTAGCATGACTTTAATATCACTACCTCCATATCTCAAAACAATTATCAAGTATCAAATTGATCATAGCATCCAATTCACTTCCTATGATAGTTTTTATTATACCCAACTTGGATGCCTACCATTCTAGGACCAATTTATAACCATAGCAAATACCATGCTGTTCTAAAAGACTCTCAAAATAATATAAGTGAAGCATGAGAGACTAGCAATTTCTACAAAAAATGAGCCACCACCGTGCTCTAAAAGATATAAGTGAAGCACTAGAGCAAAAACTATCAAGCTCAAAAGATATAAGTGAAGCACATAGCATATTCTAGCAAATTCTAATCAAGTGGGATTCTCACAAAAGGTGTGTACAGCAAGGATGATTGTGGTAAACTAAAAAGAAAAGACTAATATAATGCACGACGCTCCAAGCAAAACACATATCATGTGGCGAATAAAAATATAGCTCCAAGTAAAGTTACCAATGAACAGAGGCGAAAGAGGGGATGCCTTCCCAGGGCATCCCCAAGCTTAGGCTTTTGGCTATTCTTGAATATCTTAGGGTGCCTTGGGCATCCCCAAGCTTAGGCTCTTGCCACTCCTTATTCCATAGTCCATCGAAGCTTTACCCAAAACTTGAAAACTTCACAACACAAAGCTCAACAGGAAATCTTATAAGCTCCGTTAGTGAAAGAAAACAAAACCACCACATAAGGTACTGTAATGAACTCATTATTTATTTATTTTGGTGTTAAACCTACTGTATTCCAACTTCTCTATGGTTTATAAACTATTTTACTAGCCATAGATGCATCAAAATAAGCAAACAACACACAAAAAACAGAATCTGTCAAAAATAGAACAGTCTGTAGCAATCTGTAACTAACGCAAACTTCTGAACTTTAAAAATCCTACCGAAATAGGAAGTCCTGGACAATTTGTCTATTGATCAGCAGCAAAAATAATCAACGCAAAAGCACGTTTCTGTGATTTAACAAAACTAAATTCGGGCGCGCAAAGTTTCTGTTTTTCAGCAGAATCAATTTAACTATCATCATAGGTTATCCTATAGGTTCTACTTGGCACAAACACTAATTAAAAGATAAAAACACATCTAAACAGAAGGTATATGCAAGATTTATTACTAAACAGGAACAAAAACAAAAAACACAAATAAAATTGGGTTGCCTCCCAACTAGCGCTATCGTTTAACGCCCCTAGCTAGGCATAAAAGCGAAGATAGATCTAAGTAGTGCCATCTTTGGCACTAAATTCATAAGTAGCCCACATGATAGATTCATAAGGTAATTTGACTTTCTTTCTTGGAAAGTGCTCCATGCCTTTCTTTAATGGAAATTGGAATCTAATATTCCCTTCCTTCATATCAATAATCACACCAATCGTTCTAAGGAAAGGTCTACCAAGAATAATAGCGCAAGAAAGATTACAATCTATATCAAGAACGATAAAATCTATGGGCACCAAATTTCTATTTGCAACAATGATAACATCATTGATCCTTCCCATTGGCTTTTTAATGGTGGAATCCGCAAGGTGCAAATTTAAAGAGCAATCATCAAGATCATGGAAACCTAGAATATCACATAAAGTTTTCGGAATCGTGGAAACACTAGCACCCAAATCACACAAAGCAAAACACTCATGATCTTTAATTATAATCTTTATAGTAGGTTCCCACTCATCATTAAGTTTTCTAGGTATAGAAACTTCCAAATTAAGTTTTTCATCATAAGATTGCATCAAGGCATCAACGATATGTTTGGTAAAAGATTTATTTTGACTATAAGCCTGCGGAAAATTAACAACGGATTGTAACAAGGAAATACAACCTTCTAAAGAAAAATTATCATAATCAAATTCCTTGAAATCCGAGATAGTGGGTTCAATACTATTTAAAGTCATGACCTCTCCAATCCCACTTTTACCAAATTTAGCATCAAGATCTAAAAACTCTGAATTCTTGGGACGCCTTCTAGGTAAAGTTGACTCATCTCCAGTCCCATTATTATCAAGATTCATATTGCAAAACAAAGATCTAATAGGAGACACATCAATAACTTTGAGATCTTCATCATTATTTTTCATTAAAACTAGAAGAACACGCCTTTATAAAGCAATCTTTCTTAGCACGCAATCTAGCGGTTCTTTCCTTGCACTCATCAATGGAAATTCTCATTGCTTTGAGAGACTCATTGATATAATGCTTAGGAGGAGAAGATCTAAGTTTAAGAGAATCAACATCAAGCGAAAGTCTATCAATGTTCCTAGCCAAATCATCAACTTTGAGCAATTTTTCTTCAAGCAAAGTATTGAAATTCTTTTGAGAAATCATAAATTCTTTCACACTATTCTCAAAATCAGAGGGCATCTTATTAAAATTACCATAAGAATTATTGTAGGAATTTCCATAATTATTAGAGGAATTACTAGGGAACGGTCTAGAATTAAAGTTTCCTCTATAAGCGTTGTTTCCAACACTATTGCTACCAACAAAATTCACATCCATAGATTCATTATTATTCTCAATCAAAGTAGACAGAGGCATATCATTGGGATCAAGAGGAGTATTTTTAGTAGTAAACAACTTCATAAGTTCATCCATCTTTCCACTCAAAACATTGATTTCTTCTATAGCATGCACTTTTTTATTAGAAGATCTTTCGGTGTGCCATTGATAATAATTAGCCATAATATTATCAAGAAGTTTTGTAGCATCTCCTAACATGATTTCCATAAACGTGCCTCCCGCGGCCGAATCTAAGAGATTTCTAGAAGCAAAGTTCAAACCGGCATAAATTTTTTGTATGATCATCCATAAATTCAAACCATGAGTAGGGCAATTGTGAACCATCATTTTCATTCTTTCCCAAGATTGGGCAACATGCTCATGATCAAGTTGTTTAAAATTCATAATATCATTCCTAAGAGTGATAATCGTAGTGGGAGGAAAATACTTAGAGATAAAAGCATCTTTGCACTTGTTCCAAGAATCAATACTATTTTTCGGCAAAGACGAAAACCAAACTTTAGCATGATCTCTAAGTGAAACAGAAATAACTTCAATTTAACAATATTATTATCCGTATCTTTCTTCTTTTGCATATCACACAAATCAACAAAGTTGTTTAGATGAGTAGCGGCATCTTCACGAGGAAGGCCGGCGAATTGATCTTTCATAACAAGATTCAGCAAAGCAGTATTGATTTCACAAGACTCAACATCATTAAGAGGAGCAATCGAAGTACTAAGGAAATCATTATTATTGGTATTCGAGAAATCACACAATTTGGTATTATCTTGCGCCATGGAAACAAGTAATCCAACACACAAGCAAAAAAAAGGCAAGCAAAAAAAGAGAGGAGAAGATTGGGAAAGAGAGGGCAAATAAAACGACAAGGGTGAAGTGGGGGAGAGGAAAACGAGAGGCAAATGGAAAATAATGTAAAGGGAGATGAGTTTGTGATGGGTACTTGGTATGTCTTGACTTGAGCGAAGACCTCCCCGGCAACGGCGCCAGAAATCCTTCTTGCTACATCTTGAGCTTGCGTTGGTTTTCCTTGAAGAGGAAAGGGTGATGCAGCAATAGTAGCATAAGTATTTCCCTCAGTTTTTGAGAACCAAGGTATCAATCCAGTAGGAGGCTCCTCAAAAGTCCCACGCACCTACACAAACAAACAAAGAACTCACAACCAACGCAATAAAGGGGTTGTCAATCCCTTCACGGCCACTTGCGAAAGTGAGATCTGATAGAGATAGTATGATAAGATAAATATATTTTTGGTATTTTATAATATAGATGCAAAAAGTAAAGATGCAAATAAAAGTAGATTGGAAGTTTATATGATAAAAGATAGACCCGGGGGCCATAGGTTTCACTAGAGGCTCTCTCGAGATAGCATAAGTATTACGGTGGGTGAACAAATTACTGTCGAGAAATTGATAGAAAAGCGAATAATTATGAGATTATCTAGGCATGATCATGTATATAGGCATCACGTCCGTGACAAGTAGACCGACTCCTGCCTGCATCTACTACTATTACTCCACACATCTACCGACTCTTGCCTGCATCTACTACTATTACTCCACACATCGACCGACTCCTGCCTGCATCTAGAGTATTAAGTTCATAAAGAACAGAGTAACACATTAAGCAAGATGACATGATGTAGAGGGATAAACTCAAGCAATATGATATAAACCCCATCTTTTTATCCTCGATGGCAACAATAGAATACGTGCCTTGCTGCCCCTGCTGTCACTGGGAAAGGACACCGCAAGATTGAACCCAAAGCTAAGCACTTCTCCCATGGCAAGAAAGATCAATCTAGTAGGCCAAACCAAACTGATAATTCGAAGAGACTTGCAAAGATAACTCAATCATACATAAAAGAATTCAAAGGAGATTCAAATATTTCTCATAGATAAACTTGATCATAAACCCACAATTCATCGGATCTCGAAAAACACACCGCAAAAAGAGTTTACATCGAATAGATCTCCACAAGAGAGGGGGAGAACATTGTATTGAGATCCAAAAAGAGAGAAGAAGCCATCTAGCTAATAACTATGGACCCGAAGGTCTGTGGTATACTACTCACAACTCATCGGAGGGGCTATGGTGTTGATGTAGAAGCCCTCCGTGGTCGATTCCCCCTCCGGCGGAGCGCCGACGAAGGCTCCAAGATGGGATCTTGCGGATACAGAAGGTTACGGCGGTGGAAATTGTGTTTCGTTGGCTCCCTGGATGTTTTCGGGGTACACAGACTTATATAGGAGGAAGAAGTACGTCGGTGGCCGCCCAAGGGGCCCACGAGATAGGGGGGCGCGCCCTGTAGGTGTGGGCGCGCCCTCCCCTCTCGTGGCAACCTCGGCTGCTTCTTGACTTTCACTCCAAGTCCTTTGGATCACGTTCGTTCCAAAAATCACTCTCCCGAAGGTTTCATTCCGTTTGGACCCCGTTTGATATTCCTTTTCTTCGAAATACTGAAATAGGCAAAAAAACAGCAATACGGGCTGGGCCTCCGGTTAGTAGGTTAGTCCCAAAAATCATATAAATGTGTAAAATAAAGCCCATAAACATCCAAAAGGGGTAATATAATAGCATGGAACAAAAAAAATTATAGATACGTTGGAGACGTATCAGTGACCCGCTTGAGTTTCATGCTCCAACTCCTGAAGACGAAGGCTAAAAACAAATGGACCGACACTAGCCTCGATGAGCATCTCAAGTACCTAAAGGATGTTCTTCCCGCAGGGAATCTATGTCCTACTAGTGTTGATGAGACCAAGAAGATCGTGTGCCCTCTTGACGTGCTGCACGTTAGATACCATGCATGCATCAACGATTGCATAATTTATCGGAAGGAGCACGCGGAAAAAACAAGCTGTCCGGTGTGCAATGCTTCTCGATACAAGAAGGCCGGGAAGAAATGTCCCCAGAAAGTTGTATGGTACTTACCGATCACTCCCCGTCTCCAGCGGTATTTCGTAGATCCCAAGGAAGCAAAGCTAATGCGCTGGCACGCGGAGAGGAAGAAGCCCGACGATGGAGATGATCCGAAGCTGAGACACGTCAAGGATGGAAGCCAGTGGAGAGTGTTGAAGAGCTTCTATCGATATTTCGAATGTGATGCAAGGAACATCATGCTCGGCGCGTGTATCGATGGCATGAATCCGTTTGGCAACTAGGACACCAACCATAGCACATGGCCCGTGTTTGTATGGATGTACAACCTCCTCCTGGTTGTGCATGAAGTCGAAGTACATTCACATGAGCATGCTGATTCAATGGCCGAAACAACCAGGAAATAATATTAATATGTATCTGGGGCTACTTCAAGAGGAGTTAGACACGTTATGGAAAACACCGGCCAAGACACGGGATGCCAGCAAAGGCGAGTATTTCTACATGAGAGCCGCGCTGATCACGACGGTGCACGACTATCTCGGTTACGGATATGTCGCAGGCCAGGTGTGCCATGAATATTGCGGATGCACGCGGTGCATGGATGGTACGACGTCTCAGCAGCTAACGTCAAGGAAAGATCACTACAAAAAAAATACACTTCCGTGATGATACGTGTTTGTCACAGTAGGTCGCGTTTTTTGTCATGCATGTACATCCATCACGATTTTATGACAGAATCAAGATAGTCATACCTGTGCTGTCGTAGAAGTGTTCCATGACATTACCAAAATTATCATCACAGAAGTGTCCACTTCCATGACGATAAATCTTGCGTCACAGAAGTGCTTTCGTCAAGGGTGACCGACATGTGGCATCCACCGTATCGGAACGCCGTTAAGCTATCGGGTCGGGTTTTGGATCCGATAACCCGTTAACAGCCCCGACCAATGGGAAATTTCCACGTGTAAAATTCTTATTGGCTGGACGAAACACGTGTCAGCTCATCAGTGGGTCAGATAGGCGCCTATGATATGTTGACACGTGCCACGGCCCACCACTGGCCCATTTAGCTTACAAAGCCGGCCCGTTTGACTTGGTCAAAAGTTAACGAGCTGGCCCATGAAAAGCATGTTAACGGTCTCTTTGCAAATAGCCCATTTTACGTCCCGTTAACTCACGGCCCGTTAGGCCCTAAAGGAAATCGGCCCAACAACGTCATGTGGGCCGTCGAATATAACACCAGCCCATTTCACTTTTAGCCTATGTATGGCCCACGACGTCTTTCGGCCCATATGAGCCCTTCGTATCTTTCGGCCCTTTACAGGCCCACGATGACTCTAGCCCATAATGAACAGTAATTTTCTTTGTACCCGTTAACGGCCCGTGATTTACGTGGGCGTTTCAGCCGTGTTAGCTTTCGGCCTATTGATGGCCCATACGTTCTTGGGCTCCTTTTCGACCCTCGATTACTTCCGGCCTGTTACTGGCCTATTCCCCTAATGGGCCAAATTTGGCCCATGGCAAGAGTCGGCCCGTTACTGGCATGTTCCCCAAATGGGCCAAATTCGGCCCATGGCAAGAGTCGGCCCGTTACTGGCCTATTACCCTAATGGGCCAAATTCGGCCCATGGCAAGAGTCGGCCCGTTTCTGGCCTGTTAACCCGTTGCGCAGCTCGTTCTATATTCTGGCCATTAACGACCCGTTATGCCTGTGACAGAATTAAGCCTTTGCAGTCCTACGGCCTGTTAATGGCCCGTTAACGTGCTGGGCCGATACCAATTACGTCCGATTACGGCCCATGTAGACCCATTTATCCGACGGCCCGAGGCCCACCGATTACTGGCCCATTTATGGACGGCCCGAGGCCCACCGATTACATGCCCATTTATCGACGGCCCATAGGAGACCCATGGATCCTACGGCCCGTCTATGGCCCATGGTAGTTGCGGCCACTAGCAAACTAGGGAAAAAGAAGGCTAGGAAATAAATAAGGCCGAAACTAACGCTAGGCTATTAAGGCGATTGCACAGATTACATCCACTCGGCATCAAAGATCGCCACCAGTGCAAATATAGGGAACACCCTACACTATACAAAAATGGCTTGCTGTTTTCTTCAGCCGGTGGCTGCACGTTAAGAATAAATTTTGTATCGCACCAAAACAAATTACAACTATATAACAAAAGGAAGGTTGACATAAAACTTAATAGTCTAGCAGATAAATGCACCACCAGAAGTTCAGAAGCTCAGTTCATTTGACCTGACTGTTATGTTTTCATGCTGTATTGTCCAATGGAGCACCATAACCCTCGCCTTCATTTCTCCTAGGCTCCAGAACAACATAGCAAATGTCTGATAGTCTGGTTTCAAAACCATGCATATCTTGACGACATTGAGCAATCTTTCTCCTTGTTTCACAAAGAGCCTCTGTTAGGGAATGGACTTGTGTCTGGAGCGCAACTACAACATTGCTTTGAGCTTGCATATCTTGATCATGAGGCAGTTTGGACGATATTGCCTTAACAACCAACCCAAGATTACGCAGAACGTGCTTACAGCAATTGTTAGTGGACAGTATTGACCCACTGCAGCAAGAGCTGACATTGCGGTTATAGTTGCCTCGCCACCTTCAGAAGGTGGCGGTTCCACCATTTTTTCCATAGCTCGCTGAAAAGTTGAGGTTTTACATTAGTAGTACCAGAACAGAAGATATTAAGGAGGCAGCAAAACCAAACAAAATAGCTTTGGTCTATATACAAAACTTATTCTGGTGAACCCATGTAAAATATTAGTTGTATTTTATTGCAAAGTACATAATAAAACCAGGTTCCAAACATATGACCATGTACCATCGCTAATGTATTGTCTATTTCTTCACATTGTATTGAGGGCTAAGGATAAAGAGATGAAGTTTATAATACGGTAAGCATAGTACGACATCATTCATATCACAAAACAACTGAGAACAGACAAACATGCAATTGTAACATTGTGTGGGCAAGTCCAGCACGGAACTAGATTACAGGTCAAGATCAAAGGAACATCACTCCTCTCTTTTAAACCTTGTAAGGTGCAATGATACGCTAAGACAATTGTGTATAAAATTGAAAAGAGTAATAGACATTGGCTGCAAACCATGCAGTTCAAGGTACACGTCAGAGTAAGTAGTAGTTAAAAGGCATGAGGATTAAGGACTTACAACAACGGCTTTGATTGGTGTAGTCATGCCCTTCTTCTTGCTGGTGTGACAGTCCTTGAAGATTTCCACATCATTTGGTTCAGGTACTTTTTGGTCCTTGCAGGCTTTCCTCTGCATTTCGAACAAGTCAATATAGATCTGATAATATGGTACAACAAAAAGAGTGAAACAGCAGCTAATTACAAGAGCCTCGCACTGTGCAATATAGCTATGAGATCATGTAAATCTGTTGAATTTCACTTTAAATGCGGTTGGCCTTGTTCTTTGAACAGTTCACCTACAAGAAGATAGATTTGTGTGGCACATGCGTAAATAGGACTTCAACATGTGATCGATCACATATATATAATGTACCGATACTTGGATCAGACCGGTGTTTAACAAGGCCCTCCGGTCTTCATCCGATATATTTTCCTTTGGAGATGTTTGGGAAAGTTCACTGTTGCCTTGCCTTCAAAGTGAGTTTTCCTCAAGTTATACCGATCTTGTCATGAGCAGACTTGAAAACATGGGTGCAAGCTTGTCCGGTTGCATCATCTTGGCTATCCAACTTGAACCTCATCTGTTGAAAATTATGGGAGTCTCATTATCAACAACCTAGAAAGTATGGGATGAGCAAGACGATATTACTAGTTTCCATACATAACCATACTTACAGATAAATGGTCGAGGAAGGTGTTGAACTGGGTTTCCTCTTTGTCATTCTGTCTTGAATCCATGTTGGGAGGATACGTACATGACACCTAACGGCAACCGCTGCCTCGATACTAACTTGGATGACTCAGTAGCATCACGTGGCCTTTTAAACCTGCCTCAAAACGGATCTCCATTCTTCCTCCTCTAGATTTAGTTAACCTATCGAGCATTATCCACGATGTTTGTTTCCTCTTGCGCCTAGGTGCTAGTCCAACAACGAACATAGGAAGTGTTAGTGTACATCAAACTGTGAGACTACATATAAAGAAGCATGCAATCAGTAACTTGACTCCGACAACTACCTTCTTGCTGTTGAAGCTCACAAGGTTCATCGATATTGCCAACTCGTCTTGTGTCAAGAGTGCTTGGGAAGTAGTGTCAGGTGGCAAGGGAGCTTGGGAACGTGCTGCTAGCTCAGTTGACGCACGAGTAAGTCATGCAGCTGGTAGTACTGTGGTAGGTGTTGCAAGAACTAGGCTGTCTCTGCTTGTTTGGTGGCAGCTATTTGTTTCTGTTTGGCTTTTTTTGCAGCTCATGTAGCATGGGATGCCGTGTTTGTAGAGTTTTCCGCTGGACTTTGACCTTCTATTGCACCATCAGTACCAGCAGAATCCGCAGGACTCATCCGCTTCTCATTCCCTGCCATTTTGTGTTTCTTCCTCTTTCTCTGTGCCATGTTAAGTCAAGCCGACAAGAAAAACGAATAACAATTTAGTTCTTCAGAATAAATTGATGCGTGATCTGCATTTAACTGAACTTTGATGTTAGACAACCACATGATAGGAGGATGTAATATGTATGAAAAACAGGACGGAAGAGATAACCGTAACTATGATGTGTAAACTAAGAAGAAGACATTTCACCAAATTAGAAGCAATGCAATGGAAGGTAGACACCATATGAAAGATGCTACAAATATCGCTCTGCCAAGTTAACAGTGTCTCATCATAAATGGCGTTTAAACAAATGTGAAGCAGTACAAGAAATAAATCATATGCAAGATGCAAACAACATCACACTACCATGTTAGAGGTGTCTCGTCATTAGTGCCATTGCATATTCACAACATTGCATATTCATAGCTTATGATGTGTAAACTAAGGAGAATGCATATCAACAAATTAGAAGCAATGAAAGCTAGACACCATATGAAAGATGCAACGAACATCATTCTACCAAGTTAAAACTGTCTCGTCATAAGTGCCATTTCAACAAATTAG
The DNA here is from genome assembly GCA_021605205.1 of Aegilops longissima. Lineage (NCBI taxonomy): Eukaryota > Viridiplantae > Streptophyta > Magnoliopsida > Poales > Poaceae > Aegilops > Aegilops longissima. Next base: position 40,672,817 of record CM038680.1, on the reverse strand, counting down.
TAGTACAAGCTAGAAAAGAATGTGAGATGTAACCTATATCACACTCCGAAGTCAAACGTGTCTTATGATAAGTGATTGTTGCAGGTTACACAACAGTAGTAATTTGATGTAAGAACATGGTGTGATAGACAAATATTGTATGTTCTAGAAACAGGAACACGTGTCTTATTCAAGTATGTTGTGTATAGTAAGAAGATGGAATTCAACAAAATTAGAAGCAATACAAGCTAGACATCACACGTAACATGCAACCACATATAACAGTGCCAAGTTAGAGGGAGCACCAGTGATGCTGCACTAGGGGAGACGTGCTCATCATAAACACAGCTTTGTTGACTGTCTATGCATGTGTTGTCTTTGAAATCATCTTGGGGGTGTGGAGGAGTAGAAACTATAGAGGACCTCCATTCGGAAGGAGCACCTTTATCCGCTGCCTTGCTAACTTCCTTCCGCTTTATTGATTTTGAATTGTCAAGTAAAACCGACAAGAAAAAGCAATAAAATTTCTCTTCGTAACTCATTCATGCATGATCTTCGACAATCACTACTTTGATGTAAGGCAAACACATGATACCGGATGGAATATGTATGAAAAACAGGACGGCATGGCATGTTCACAACTGTTTGTGTAAACTAAGGTAAACCATTCCAGCAAATAAGAAGCAATGCAAGCTAGACACCACATGAAAGATGCAACCAATATGACTCTGCCAAGTTAAAAGCGTCCCATCATAAATGGAATTTCAACAAATTAGAAGCAGCGCATGCTATAAATCAGATGAAGATGCAACTAATATCGCACTGCATATACTAAAGGTGTCTCGTCATATTGATTGATGCGGGATACAAAAAAAAACAATAGTTTTATGTAAGGACATGCTTAATAGACAAATGTACTATGTACTAAATACAGGAAGGCATGTCACATTAACAGGTATAATGTACTCCCTCCGTCCCATAATGTAAGACGTTTTTTGGCACTAATTTATTGCCAAAAAACGTGTTACATTATGGGACAGAGGGAGTATAAGCTAAGCAGACTAGCACATGCAGTTTAACCAGATTGGAAGAATTACAATCTAGACACCATATGCAACATGCAACCACATATCACGCTGTCAAGTTAGAGCAAGCACCTGCGATGCTAGTGTAGGGCAAAAGCTGTAATCAACTACAGAGCTACGTTCACTATCTTCATCTAGCATTTCTGTTTCTTGAGAATCATGTTGGGAGGCTGACGCTGCATTCTTTAAATGAGGAGTAGTCCCCTTGCCTGCCTACCTCGTCATAAGTGATTGATGAGGGATACACAAGAACATTAGTTTGATGTAAGAACATGGTTAATACACAGATGTACTAGTATGTACCAAAAACAGAAATGCATGTCATATTCAAAGGTATAATGTGTAAGCTAAGCAGATGCAATTTAACCAAATTGGAAGCAATACAAGCTAGACATCCGGCTGGAGTGGTGAACATGATCATCTAGGACACGAGAGCCTGGTGGGAGGCGGCTGCTTCGCCACCATCATGGCTTTTTAGTTGGCTTCTGGTGATGCCTGTCTTTCTTGGGCTTGTCCTTGGCTCGGCCAAGGCCCGACTAGCTATTTGTCTTCCGGTGCTCACGAGATGGTGGTTCATGTAAAAATATCTCTCCTTATCTTAATAAAGACCGACTTCGCCTTTGAATACAAGCTAGACACCATATGGAACATGCAACCACATATGACACCGAAGTTAAAGCAAGCACAGGATGGTGGTTCATTGCGGCGAGGTCATCAACTCGAGCAACGTTTACCGTCTCCATCTCACGACACTGCACCCTTTATAGCGCTATAACGTGTCGTGCCTAGCAGCGCAGAGAAAGATGGCACGACTTGTCTCTTTTCTTTTTGCTTCTCTTCGCAGACTCTGAAATACCCTTGCATAAAAACACAATAGTGAGAGTATGGGTGAAGTGTGTGCAGAACTAGTGCACTGTAAAAGTAGCAGATAGCAGGTGGCTGAGAAATAAATGACAGGAGACATATGAGCTCTACAACATTGCATGGCAAACAAAATTAGATTCTACTCCGTATGATTTTGTAATATATGAGCACAGGAAATGCAGGTACTCCTCCAGCACACCACCACATGTGGTCATATCTAAGATAACAGTCGACTGAAAATAAACAGGCCAGTCGATTTTTTAATGAATCGTCCGATCTATAAGGAACGGGTAGATGGCCTTCGTCTACCTCCCGCCAGTCACTGTTGACGATCTTTCTCGAACCACCAGCGACCACTGGCCCAGACCCCTACCTCCGCCGCCCCGCCCTCCCATCGACCTCACACCACCGCCGTGCTTGGAAGCGCCCCCAGGCCATCCCTTTAATCCCGACCGACCTCCAGATCGGGTGCCAGTAGCTCTAGGCCGCATACGCCCCTAAGATAAACTCCAAGGCGCTGCTTCCCCGGTGTAATAGTCGTACTAGCGCCTGTTACGCCGGGGAATGCTTCCGTTAATTGGGAATCAACGGCAGAAATTGAAATTGGGGCGACGGACCTCTAGCTAAGGTGAAATAGTATATGAGGAGAAACCTTGCGCATCGCGAGTTACTAGGAACATCTAGTATCAAGAAGAAGCGGTCAACTAGTGTCTTCTGCGGGATGATTACCGTGCAAGCAGGGACGTAAGATTTGCACGAATAAGGGAAGAGGAGTACCTTCTTCGGTTGCCGGTGTGGTCACCTCCACATGTCGCGCCGATCTTCTTCTTTTTACCAGGGAAACCGATGTTCTGGAGGGTGCAGGCTTGGACGAACCCATGGCCAAATTGTTGACTGTGTTGCCGTGGCCGTATGTTGGCGGAGAGGAAGCAGATCCGAGGCGGCGAAGGACGGCATAGCAGGAACAGCTCTGGTGCGGTGGAGGGTGGCGAAGTTGGAGCGGCAGCGGTGAGGCGCAGGACGGCGTGGTTGAACTGGCTCGGGTACGAACGGCTCGGCCTCGGCTTCAACTACTAGCCGTGGAGGGCGTTGCGGTTGAGGTTGCGACGGACGACGGCGTCGGGGTATCGGCTCCGGCGTGATGGAGGAGGGCGGTGGTTGATGGGTGGGATGGGGTGGCGGACGGAGGACGCCGGGGTTTCGCGGCTGGTGGAGAGGTAGTTTTGGCGCTCACGGAGTATGAATGGGGAATCAGACGGGTGGGGGGAACCATGTTTTGGTCTGGGACGCGCTTGTTTTTGGCTTTTTTGAACAGAAGATGGGACGCGCTTGTTTGAAATTTGGGGAAAGTACAAACTTTGCCCCCCTCTTAAATTTTGGACCTACTGCGGGTCGGGGGTAGGATGGTAATCCCAGGTGTCCCAAATAGTGGGCGGGAGCGATTTCGGCCGCGGCCATTGTGTATGAATGTTTTTCGGAGGCGGTTGCATGGCGTCTAGATGAAGCTACAAACCTACCCCGGTTTAGACCTTTGGACGTCGGGCCGGTAGGTTTCACGGGTCGGAGTTATTAGAAAAGTAATTTCCTTGTACTACCAAACATTGGTCTCACATGGTTTCGAGCGAGTAGAGGCTCCTTTGGCGCTTCGTTCGAAATTTTGAAACACAAGCATTCACGTTTAGAGTACTCTTGAACTATGAGGATTGACATAAATAGACAACGTTATATTTGACCTTGTATGTTTGAAAACCTCATTAAATTATCCGCTTATTTTTGAAATTTTGACACTTGAAAATCCTATAACTACGATTATTTTGGAATGGAGGAGCTAAATTTGAATCTATTTTGTACACGACTACATATGCTATTATGTACAAAATCAGAGCAAAGATTGGTGCCCCCATAATTTAGGTATGGTTTACAAATGCCATGATATCAAAATCAAATGATTGAATGGACTTCATGTTGAATTCGATTTTTTTAAACCACCTTAAGTTGAATTCAAATATATGCTAGTTCATAGGTAGCTATTTATAATGTCCATTGTGTAACTTTCGTATGTATAATGTGCTTTACATACACAACATGAACTATACTCACGTTTATATTTGATTGCTAAAGCGATGCATTGTCTGGAGTTCAAAATACTAACTATGTGGATCAATTGTGTCGAATAATAACATAGACATGCTCAAATTCGATAGAATCTAGATGTCTGATGGATCAATGACCGCTCCTTACGTGAATTGCAAATATCATGATCCCATTATCTTCTCACACCCACACATACCAACACAAACACCACACACACAGAAAATTTGTCCTGGTGCCTCTATTCCCTCCCTCCTTGCATATACACACTCAAGGGAATGGAATCTTTTGTCGTGATGTCATATTCGTCTCTCTCTCTCTCTCTCTAGACCACTCTCATTTCTCGTGCTATCTCTCCCACGCCCCCCGTCGGCCCCTCTATCCATGCCTCTCTCGAATACGTAATACACACACATACCTCTCTAGGCCCCGCCAAATGCATCAACTACACATTCACACATGTTACATCACGCACCCCATTGATCTAAAAAGCCCTCTCTTCACGTTTATTTCGCATACAACATTCCTTTTGAATAAAGTTGTACCAAAAAATTATTTTAGAGTTTCTACATATATACAACATTACAAAGTTATATGGAGGAGTACGAATGCTAATTTGCATTGCATGGTGCCCACAATGATATTTATTCCGTACTTTGAATTTGTATATTTTTATACTATATACAAAGTTAGTCAAAATAAAGAGAAACGAAGAGCATCTCTCTCTCCATCGCATACCCCCCTATACGCCCCTTTCACGTATGCACACAAAACTATCTCCAGGTCCTCTAAAAGTAAGCCCCCAGAAAATTCGCGCGTGTTTCATCTTTCTCTCGCGATATATGCAATGACGATCATTGTATTTGAAGCGAAAGCACGATACATACATTGGACTTCATAATCCACTCATTACGGTCACCGTTTACGTTTAGTGGTTATTATACAATCACGAGCTCACCGTACAACTCTGTATTTGCTCATGACATGACTAGTTGACCAGTTAAACGCTCCACGTGGCACCTCTAGTGTTGCATCACATTATCTCACTACCATCGTGCCCACCTGTCGACTTGTATCTACTCTACATCTACACTCTTATAAAATACATAAAATACACTCTTATAAAAAACAGAGTTGGTGATGATGGTGTGCCTGCCATCCTACAATATAGGCCGTCCAATTTATATCTGACGAATAGGAAAGAAACTATGGCAATTTTGCAAAAAGGTACCCACGCACCTCTCCACATTTGCAAATAAGGCCTTCCCTCGTTCATCCTTTTCTCTCACAAGATAAACAAGTCATACAAATGCATCTTGATGTTACGTGCAACGCACGGGCATCTTGCTAGTAAGAATGAAAACAAATGACAAAAAAATATTTTGAAAGTGGTTAGAAGTCATGACCCCGGGCACAGCGGACAAGGTGGCCTTGTATTGGTATGCTGAGCTGTCTATTTTAACACACAGGAGCTGGTGTGGTGATTATACACACACGCACGCATGCACACGAACTGCATCCACGCAACACTCACACAAACACATGCACCCACACACGCACGCAACACTCACACGTACACACGCAACCACGCACGCACTCAACACTCACACGCACACACGCACACAATGCATGCACACACCAGTACACCACACGACCAACACACACTCTCACGCTCAAGTGCTCAACCTACACGTGCATGCGCACACATCAGGCCCTGACAGACACATACACAACCAGGTGATTCCCGTGCATGGGTTGGAGCCTTGTCGCGCTTGTGTAAATTTGTGTTTATCTGACCTTTTCCCTATGAGAACTGACAGGTGGGACCCACAAGGAACATGGTCAATTTAACTAGTCAACATGGCACCATGCAGACTATTTGGCCGGTCAACAGAGTGCAATCTGATGCTGAACTGTGAGCAAGTGACCGTATAATCACCGCAAAACGTATATAGTGACCGTAATCAACTTATTCAGAAGTTCGGTGACCGTATTACGCTTTTCTCTCTGTAGGCCCTCCAAAACTACATCTCTACACGTTCTCGCATGTTACATCTAACAACTATGCAATACAGCACTGCTACTACACTCTAATACAATAAATCATATGTGTTTTTAGTTTTACTAGATATCATATTGTTACTTATAATTATTCAGTTTGCATACATTAAAATTGCCTTTGAAATGTATGGCGATTATCATCTACGCGGGAAAAATCCACCCTTTCTGTTTAATCGGGTTTGTATCGATGGATCGTGCGAAACAACAAAACTATAGTACTATACAGTATAAGTGACAGTTCACTGGGCCGTCGTGTCGTCTACTCCTCCATCGTAAGAGTGGAGCGCTCACTTTCATAAATCTTCTAGTCCCTTTCGCCGACATGTGGGACATCAAGCTACCGGGTCCACGTGCCATACCGGAATACAATGCAGAGCAGCCGGGGTGAAGCACCCCAGTCATGGCGCCGGCGTAGTAATGAGCAATGAGGCGTCAAATCACAAAGCTACACCTTTCCCTTGATTAAGTTGGAGGGACGAAGTAATAATGCTAAAAAAGAAGTTGGAGGACGAAGCAACCATCATTTCACTCGTTCTTTGAATCCGCTTCTCCTCATCTTCTTCAACTTAACCACATGTTGCTTCTGCCGTTGTTCGCCTCGATGTGGGACGCGGATCGGCTTGGTAAAGCAACGACACCGGGACCGCATGTTAGCAAACCTCCGGGACAACGTCCTCCAAAATAAGAAACCTCCCCGCCATCCATGAGGCAAAATCACCTCCTTTTTACTAATCTTGATTCTATAATTTTTTAGATCAATATAATTGATATTTGTATAGATAGCACACAGGAGCAAAACCAAGTGGTACCGTTAAGGGCATCCACAATGTGTAGCCAAATGTGAAAATAGCTTTTGGCATCGTGGGAACCATTGTGGACGGTGTTGCCAATGCCAAAAAGATGGAACCGAAGCTTCCTGATTGATTGATTGAAGGAATGGAAAAATGCAACGTCTCTCCTCTTTCTCCCATGCTTGGACGCATGTAGTACAGTATAGAGCACAGAGTCTACTCCCCTGTCCCTTCTATCACAAATCACAAAGCAGTGAGGCGTCAAATCACAAAGCACGGACGAAGCAACCATCATTTCACTCTTCGCTGACTCCGCTTCTCCATCGTCTTCTTCGAGAAACCATCTCACCGCACTAGTACTCCTAGTAGTAGTACTAGTAAAGGACTTCCTGGATGCAAATAAGGCGGTTGTCTCGGCTTGCAAAGCGGCACTTGCGAGCGACTTACCGTGGTCTCCTCAATGGTGTTCTCCGTCGAGCGCGACTTCGCCAAACCAGAAAAAAATATAAATCGACGTCACCGCAATGGGGAAGGAAGTCAAATATAGTTACTACCTCCATTATTTTGTACACAAGGAAGTATATCAAAATTACAATTTGCAAAGGGCCACTAACACTAATCAAGGCAAAATTGATGGGGTTAGCAACCAAGGACATTAATATCCCCTGCATGCATGCGGAAGTGAGAAGGTTGGTTTGCATGTCGCTGCATTAATCAAGCGATGAGGAGTGAGATGGTTAGCTCTTTGGTCTTTCGAGAAAAAATACGCATTAATTGACACGTGAAGCGAGGATTTGTATCGATTAAATCCCGCGAAGGAAAACCCGCCTTTCTTTTTAACACTAGTACTCCTAGTACGCACGCATTACTTATCCTGTTTGGGTCTAGGCCTTGCATTACCAAACTTCGCCACACATTTTTGCCAAGCTTGCCTAAAGTTTTCAAAATGAGAAGGAGCTACACTTGCGCACGGCTGTCGCGGTCGCACCGCACCCTCACACGGTCGCTCCTGCACGCCGCGGTCGCACCGCACCCTCACACAGTCGCTCCTGCACGCTGCAAACCCAACCAAGGGAACGCACCCTCACTGACACGTGGTGTCGCATGTGAACAAACCAAACACAGCCATCCTATCGCTGACACATAATTTTCGTTCATAGAGTATGTTTATCCAATCGCATGTTGGGGAGTATCCGTATGACCCGTGCGGTGGTCTGTTGGGGAAGAAGAATGGGTGAGGAAGAAGGAAAGAAGGGTTAGAAGACGTAGGATATTCATCCAACCGCCTGAAATGGTAGACTGACCCAAGTTAGGCGACTTGCATAACAAATATAGTATGTTTTTACACAGCAAAAGATCCATAAAAACAACAACATAAATAAAAACTATAACTGCTCGCAGAAAGAGACGGCCTCGTCTTCTTTGGCTGCCGGCGCGAACCAGCTGTCGCTGCCGACGTGTGTCTCCGCACCGTGGTTGTCCTCGGCCTCTAGCTACTCATTCAAGCGGAGCGTGCGGGCGCTCTACACGGACGAGAGCACAGCCCGGTTCAAGTCGAGGACGTCCGGTTCCGCCTGCAGGAGGGCCTCGATGGCAGCGGCATCCGCGCGCTCCGCGTCGAGTCGAGCCTCCGCCGCCCGGTTCAAGTCCAGGACGTCCGGTTCCGCCTGCAGTAGGGCGTCGATGAGAGCGGCATCCGCGCGCTCTGCGTCGAGTCGAGCCTCAGTCGCCCGGTTCATGTCCAGGACGTCTGGTTCCGCCTGCAGGAGGGCCTCGATGGCAGCGGCATCCGCGCGCTCCGCCTCAAGTTGAGCCTCCGCCGCCCGGTTCACATCCACAACATCCAGTTCCGCCTGCAGGAGAGCCTCGATGGCAGCGGCATGCACACGCTCCGCGTTGAGTTGAGCCTCTGCCTCCCGGTCCTCCTTTAGTATCGCCATGTTGAACCACTGGTCCGCCTGCACCATGGGGGACTCGGACGCCAGCACGAAGTCGACGTCCATCGTCTCATACCCATCGGGGCCTTACGTGCGCGACCTCCGCGATGAACATTGGATCGGCTTCCTCCTCCTCGTCGCTTGGCTCCAGAGAACTCGGGGATTGGCCTGCCGCAAAGCGAGCTTGGGAACGGAGGTCTGTGGTGCCGACCGCCGCCGTGATTTCTGCGCGGCGCTCCGGCGTCAGCATCTTTAAGTAAGTGATCTTGCGGCGCAGCATGGCTTTCTGGCGAACTAGGGGACGCTTGATGCGGGCTAGGGGATCGAAAGGTGGGGGAATGGGCTGGAGATTTGGTGTGGTTTTAGGGAAGTGGCTGGCGTAGGCCGAGCAGCGAAGGTTCTGGTGTGAATAGTGGTTCCGATGACGACCGGTCAATCGGTTTTGACTGTACATCGCTCTTGTCGGGTTCCCATTGCAGCCCGGCACGCTGGACCCTCCACGTCGCTCACCGAATGGAACGTGCTTCATCTTGCGTTTTCGCTCGCTTGTGGGACCGCAGTTGAGAGCAACCCGACGTCCCTCCCCCTCCCCCGCCCGCGTCATTTATTATACCACCACTCCCTCCGTTTTATGCGGAGTAAATAAAAACAGAGGGAGTATACTACGGATGAGGATCCCCTGACGTGGCCGAACCCATTGAGTAACTGACATGCGGGGCCTAGCAAGCATGGGGTCCGCGAGTAAGTGACTAAAAGGGAGGGTAAGGCAGGGATACCTACGTCAGAGGATCCACTTGCACTATACTACTTTGACCAAATGTTAGAGTAATAATATATGACATGCAACTTACACAAATGTTAGAGTAATAATATATGACATGCAACTTACACAAAGCATACAGGGTCTAATGCGTTTTTCGAGGCTAACTTTGACCAAATGTTAGAGTAATAATATATGACATGCAACTTACACAAAGCATACAGTCAATTTCGTATGTGAAAGGAGTTTCCAATGATATAATTTTCACATTATACATCTCATGTACTCCATCTATCTAGGTGTGTAAGTCATCTTACAAAAACCAAATAATCCCAAAACACGTAGGCGCGGTGCATTAACTTCTACCTCATTTCTTGTTTCTTGACATATCAACCAATACGAGATGAGGGTGTGCATGCTTTTAATGACCTGAGACTATCAAACATGACATGTAGTGGTTAGTTCATTGCATGCAATACTATTAATTAGCAAATAAACATTAATATCTCTCGTTTTCCCCTCCTCCTTGGTCACGGTGCACAGCCTAAGATGACTTACTCACCTAGACGGAGGGAGTACTATTAATCTTGTCAATAGTCAAATTGGAAACCATCTCGAGTACAAATCTAGGAGTACGTATGAATCTAACAATATTGATTGGGCGTTGTTGAATGTTGATACCTTTTTGATCATAGTAGAGATACTTTGACTACACATAAAACTTATATGTAAAGTAGAAAGGATAGGAGGGAGTATATTGTACGTTCAAAAGTGAAACGAACATTGAATACCCTTTATATATGATTTGCGGATGCTATGATCACCGGTTCAAAATTTTAAATCCGCCTTAGGTATCACGTGCCCCCACTCATTCCCTCTCGATTTCATCTCGGGGTTCGGAGATCTATTGAAAGAGGACTAGGGTGGGTACATGCAAATGATACTCGGCGGAATGTTCAAATGAGGCATGCGGGAGGATGGGCTCGACTGGAGGGTGACATTGTCGATGGAGAAGAGGGTTGGAGAGGAATGAGAAATAAGCAAACGCCACATGATTACACTTGAACGGCTCAAATAAACAATAAGTTGTCTCGCTTGGCCTACATAGTGAAAGGCCTAATGCGCAACGCGGAGCACTGACGCTTGAATATGGCCGGGAAAATAGGGAAACCGACATGTGGGGCACACCCGTCGGGACGACGTAGCGCAGACTAGTCCAATGGAGGAGCTGGCCCACGACCTCCTCGCCACCGACAATCGTTCATGTGGGTCGTTGGGGCCAACAACGGGGCGCACCTCCAGCACCGCCTCTGGACACGGCGACCGCGGTGAGTGACACGCTCATATCGTCGCTAGACACGGTCGGTTTCAGTGTGCCGAGGGTGGCGTTAGTGCTGTGGCACGACCAACGGTATGTTGGTTTGTGCCCAAGGTTGCCCCATCAAAGCATGGGGTAGCCAAATTTTTGGTTGAGGTATTGGTTGCCCATGATTTGGCCGACATTGGCAAGAAAAATGAACTAGAGTTGGCTAGAGTTCATTGGCGTGCCAAAGAAATGGCAACCATCCAAACAAAGACCAATCTTTGGGTCATGACCAAAATTTTGGTTGAGGTATTGGTTGCCCATGATTTGGTCGACATTGGCAAGAAAAATGAACTAGAGTTGGCTAGAGTTCATTGGCATGCCAAAGAAATGGCAACCATCCAAACAAAGACCAATCTTTGGGTCATGACCAAAATTTTGGTTGAGGTATTGGTTGCCCATGATTTGGCCGAAATTGGCAAGAAAAATGAACTAGAGTTGGCTAGAGTTCATTGGCATGCCAAAAAAATGGAAACCATCCAAACAAAGACCAATCTTTGGGTCATGACCAAAATTTTGGTAAGGTGCACTGTGGCCACAATCCAAACACACCCCAACACCCGGCTCGTCGATGATGCACGGGGCGCCGCAAAGTGTTCGCGGAGTGGTGTAGCGCGGCCAACTGCATCCTCTGGACCTGAGACCATGCCGGGTCGTCTTGCTTTTTCAATGACATGCGGGGATCGCATTTGAGAAAAGGGCATCTCCAACATTGCCACGACCACAACTGACTACCCTGGCACACCAAAGCCCTCGTCCCTGGCGCCGTCGCGCGGTGCGTTCCCAGCCGGCGCCAGCTGCCCGCATTCATGCCGTCCGTTCTTATGTCGTCGTTAAGAGGCTCGGTGCCCGAGGAACCAACTCCGGCGACTTAATGACGCACTCGGACGCTTGGCCTCACCGGAATGCGCTACTTAAAGCGGCAACACCCAGCTAACCTCCACACCATAGCGCATCGTCCTCCTACCTGTCACCACATCCGCCATGGCCGCAAGTGCGAATGCTCTGCGGGAGAGCTTGTCTTCGGGGATGAAGCTCGAGGTCGCCGCCCTCGCTCAAGTCGCCTCTCGCGACGCAATAGCGGCGTAGCCGGATGCGGACACGACCGCACAAGCGGTGGCCACGCTGGCGGTCGACGACGGGAGCACCGTCAGCCACGCGTCCTACTTGCCGCCGTCCAACGTCCCACACCGCCGAGGTCCGGGACTCCTCCGAGGATGAGTAGGGCATGGGAGGCGGCATGGCATGGTGTGCCAACTGGCCAGTCCGTATCCCGTGTTCTACTCTTCCTCGCCGGAGACCGCACCTTCACTTCACGGGTCTTGAACCCCGCCCCCGTACATAGAGATCGCAGATGGAGGACGTTGGTCGCCGCCGTAGAATAGGTTTAGGGTCGGGTTTCTTTTATTTTTCTGTCCTATAAAAGTTCGAAATGTAATGAAAATCTGCCGTGTTTGCATTAATCTCGGCCAGTGTATATGAACTTTCACAATAATATACATATTGTAGGAGTACTAGCAAGATGCCCGTGCGTTGCACGGAAGATCAAGATCTTGTGGGAGAAAAGGATGAACGAGGGAAAGCCTTATCTGCAAATGTGGAGAGGAGTGCGGGTAAATTGTCATAGTTTCCTTCCTATCCGTTAGATATAGATTGGACGGCCTATATTGCAGGATGACAGGCACACCATCATCACCAACTCTGCTTTTTATTGAACCGAGACAAATCTAAAAAACCCAGCTAAGCCAACCTCCCAGCATATCGCGCGGGAAAAGACCCGGCCGCGCCATTTTAGTCGGGTACCGGATTATTAGTAGTAGTATCGATGGATCGCGCGAAGCAACAATTTTTTTTGAGGGGGCGAAGTATCTAGTTTAAAAGGAAAAAAGGCGGTACACTCACAGCACTCCTGTCGCGGTCGCATTGCACCCCACACACGTTCGGTCTTGCACACGGCTCACGCAAATGGAACGCGCTTCGGTTGCCTCTTCAGTGACACGTGGGACTGCACTTGGAGAAACCGACCATGCGCCAAACTCCCCCCGCCCACCGCGAAAAATCCCCCCACACAAAATTCCCCAAACCGATTCAACCGCCCTTCGCCAAATATTCCCCAAACCCCCTCCCCGTCCCCCTCCACTCCATTCGCTCCGGCAAAGCCGCCCTCCCCGCCGCGCCGATACATCGGCGCCGCGGTTCGTTGAGGGGACACACGGCGATCCTCTCGCTCCCAAAGTGCACTCTCGTAGACTGCCGTCCTCTAGCCGTGCCGCCACCTCTGGCTACGTTCTTGTGGAGGCGCACAGCGGTCAGCACCGTCACCGCTGGCGACGTTCGTGTGGGGACGCACGGCGGTCAGCGTCTCCCATGGTATGCGCATTCTAGACTCAGGCCCCGTTTATGTCGGTGTAGCGCTGAATGTTAGCTGATAGACGCTGTTAATCTCACTATTTGCCGAAGTAGTTTACTATCAATATGCTCTGCTTAAGAAGCTTTGCCCTGTTCTACACTCAATCTTCTTAGCTGAGATGGCATGCCAAGGCCGATTAGTTGCTAAAATATCCTGCCATATATTTATTGTGACGTAGATTTCCATGGTCTAATAGCCAATCTGTTAGGTGAAATAGCTCTACACCGTTTTATACTCGATCTTTATTGCTGCGATGACCTTCGATAGTTCGATGGCTGTGTGCTCGGCCTCATTGACTGCTAAAACAGCCTGCCATAATTTAGCACTCAAATCTGTTTGCTGAATTAGCTTTACATATATTTCGTTACTTAGATCTGCTCGTCCAAATATCTTGCCATAGCTTTAGACATCGACCTAGGTATTTTTTTCTGGACTTCATAAAAAAGCATATATGTTTTTCCTGTAATATCTAGTAGAAGAACTAATTTGTATGTCTAACAGATGGACAGGACTTGGATAACTTCTGCTCGAAGATTCTCCGCTGCATATGTCGAGGGGGTTGAAAACTTCATGAAATTTATCAGAGCTGAGTACGGTGGTCCGAAATCAGATGTGCTCTGCTGATACGTCTCCAACGTATCTATAATTTTTGATTGTTCCATGCTATTATATTACCCTTTTTGGATGTTTATGGGATTTATTTTACACATTTATATCATTTTTGGGACTAACCTATTAACCGGAGGCCCAGCCCATATTGCTGTTTTTTTTCCTATTTTAGTATTTCGAAGAAAAGGAATATCAAACGGAGTCCAAACGGAATGAAACCTTCGGGAGCGTGATTTTTGGAACGAACATGATCCGGATAGATTGGAGTGCAAGTCAAGAAGCTTCCGAGGGCCCCACGAGATAGGGGGCCGCGCCCCCATGTAGGGCGCGCCCCCTATCTCGTGGGCCCCTCGGGTGGCCACCGACGTACTTCTTCCCCCTATATATACCTACGTACCCCGAAAACATCCAGGAGCACCACGAAACACAATTTCCACCGCCATAACCTTCTATATCCGCGAGATCCCATCTTGGAGCCTTCGCCGGCACTCTGCCGGAGGGGGAATGAACCATGGAGGGCCTCTACATCAACATCCTTGCCCCTCTGATGAGTTGTGAGTAGTTTACCACAGACCTACGGGTCCATAGTTATTAGCTAGATGGCTTCTTCTCTCTTTTTGGATCTCAATACAATGTTCTCCCCCTCTCCTGTGGAGATCTATTCGATGTAAACTCTTTTTGCGGTGTGTTTGTCGAGATCCGATGAGTTGTGGGTTTATGATCAAGTTTATCTATGAATAATATTTGAATCTTCTCTGAATTCTTTTATGTATGATTGAGTTATCTTTGCAAGTCTCTTCGAATTATCAGTTTGGGTTGGCCTACTAGATTGGTCTTTCTTGCCATGGGAGAAGTGCTTACCTTTGGGTTCAATCTTGCGGTGTTCTTACCCAGTGACAGAAAGGGTTGCAAGACACGTATTGTATTGTTGCCATCGAGGATAACAAGATAGGGTTTATATCATATTGCATGTGTTTATCCCTCTACATCATGTAACCTTTCTTAATGCGTTACTCTGTCCTTATGAACTTAATACTCTAGATGCATGCAGGAGTCGTTCGATGTGTGGAGTATTAGTAGTAGATGCAGGCAGGAGTCAGTCTACTTGTTATGGACGTGATGCCTATATACATGATCATGCCTAGATAATCTCATAACTATGCGCTTTTCTATCAATTGCTCGACCGTAATTTGTTCACCCACCGTAATACTTATGCTATCTTGAGAGAAGCCTCTAGTGAAACCTATGGCCCCCGGGTCTATCTCCTATCATATTTGCTTTCAATCTACCTTTATTTGCATCTTTACTTTTTGCATCTATATTATAAAATACCAAAAATATATCTATCTTATCATACTATCTTTATTAGATCTCACTTTCGCAAGTGGCCGTGAAGGGATTGACAACCCCTTTATTGCGTTGGTTGCGAGTTCTCACTTTGTTTGTTTAGGTGCGTGGGACTTTTGAGGAGCCTCCTACTGGATTGATACCTTGGTTCTCAAAACAGAGGGAAATACTTACGCTACACTTTGCTGCATCACCCTCTCCTCTTCGAGGAAAACCAACGCAAGCTCAAGATTTAGCAAGAAGGATTTCTGGCGCCGTTGCCGAGGAGGTCTTCGCTCAAGTCAAGACATACCAAGTACCCATCACAAACCCATCTCCCTCGCATTTACATTATTTGCCATTTGCCTCTCGTTTTCCTCTCCCCCCACTTCACCCTTGCCGTTTTATTTGCCCTCTCTTTCCCAATCTCCTCCTTTTCTCCTTTTCGCTCGTTTTCTTCCGCCTTGCTTTTGTTTGCCGCTATGTCTGAAATTGGGGAGATTATCGTCGATATGGACAATAATGATAACACAAAAAATCCCGAGGCTCCGGCTGATGAACCCCCTATCTTGCATACTAAAAAGTTTCGAATCGGTAGTGGTAACATCATTGGCAAAGGTGTTATTCAAGATTTCTTTACTTGTGCCGGTGCTTTACCTTCCATGGGGTGTTCTATTCTTCATAGAACTAGTAGTCTTGCTGATGCTGTCGCTATGCTTGTGGTTGAGCTTGAAAGACAATTTATGCATATGCATCCTTGCATACAAAGAATTTTTCTAGAATTCTCTCATATTGAGCATTCTTCTGTTAAGCGCGCTGTTACTATCTTTTTGGCTCATGAATTTATATTTATCATAAGAGAGGCCAAAGAAATCTTTGCACACTGTAGGGTGGACGCCGGTCGTCCTCCCAAAGAGGCGATCCTCTATGATCAAGAGGAAATTAGACGTTTTCAATCTTCGGTCTATGTCGCTTTTAATGAAAACCTTAAGAAAAAGGTTCCTACCAACGTGTTGGTTGATTGCATTAACAAGCTTAATAATGATTTTGCCCTTCGAAACAATGAGCTAGGATACTCTCTTGAGTATAGGCTCACAAGATTTTGTCAAAAGAATGCTTTTAGTGATGAATTAGTTGTGCACTATGAAGGGCCAAAGGAGGAACTCGTTCCTCCTGTGATTGATCTTGGGGATATTTGTCCCACTAAATTTCGCCCTTTTGATTACTTTTGCTTGCCTCAAAGGAAACTTTCTGCCGAACGTAGAGAATATGAGATGAGCTTTCAAGATCTATCTCATTATTACGGCACCACTTAGACCTATCTTTGCTTTTATGCCTAGCTAGGGGCGTTAAACGATAGTGCTAGTTGGGAGGCAACCCAATTTTCTTTATGTTTTTGGCTTTTGCTCCTGTTTAGTAATAAATCTTGCATCTACCTTCTGTTTAGATGTGTTTTTATCTTTTAATTAGTGTTTGTGCCAAGTAGAACATATAGGATAACCTACGATGATAGTTGATTTGATTCTGCTGAAAAACAGAAACTTTGCGCGCACGAATATAATTTTGTTAAATCACACGAACAAGCTTTTGCGTTGATTCTTTTTGATTATGTTCAATAGACAAATTTTCCAAGACTTCCTATTTTGGTAGGATTTTTAGAGTTCCAGAACTTTGCGTTAGTTATAGATTGCTACAGACTGTTCTGTTTTTGACAGATTCTGTTTTTCGTGTGTTGTTTGCTTATTTCAATGCATCTATGGCTATTAAATTAGTTTATGAACCATAAAGAAGTTGGAATACAGTAGGTTTAAAACCAAAATAAATAAAGACTGAGTTCATGGCAGTATCTTATGTGGTGGTTTTGTTTTCTTTCACTAACGGAGCTTATAAGATTTCCTGTTGAGTTTTGTGTTGTGAAGTTTTCAAGTTTTGGGTAAAGCTTTTATGGACTATGTAATAAGGAGTGTCAAGAGCCTAAGCTTGGGGATGCCCATGGCACCCCAAGATATTCAAGGATAGCCAAAAGCCTAAGCTTGGGGATGCCCCGGGAAGGCATCCCCTCTTTCGTCTTCGTTCATTGGTAACTTTACTTGGAGCTATATTTTTATTCGCCACATGATATGTGTTTTTCTTGGAGCATCGTGTATTATATTAGTCTTTGCTTTTTAGTTTGCCACAATCATCCTTGCTTTACACACCTTTTGGGAGAAGCCTATTTGATTAGAATTTGCTAGAATACTCTTTGTGCTTCACTTATATCTTTTGAGCTTGATAGTTTTTGCTCTAGTGCTTCACTTATATCTTTTAGAGCACGGTGGTGTTTTAATTTTGAAGAAATTGCTAGTCTCTCATGCTTCACTTATATCATTTTGAGAGTCTTTTAGAACAGCATGGTATTTGCTATGATCGTAAAGTTGGTCCTAGAGTGATGAGCATCCAAGTTGGGTATAATAAAAACTATCATAGAAAGTGAATTGGATGCTAGGATCAATTTGATGCTTGATAATTGTTTTGAGATATGGAGGTAGTGATATTAGAGTCATGCTAGTTGGGTGATTATGAATTTAAAGAATGCTTGTGTTGAAGTTTGTGATTCCCGTAACATGCACGTATGGTGAACCGCTTTGTGATGAAGTTGGAGCACAATTTTATTTATTGATTGTCTTCCTTATGAGTGGCGATCGGGGATGAGCGATGGTCTTTTCCTACCAGTCTATCCCCCTAGGAGCATGCGCGTAGTGCTTTGATTTTTGATGACTTCTAAATTTTTGCAACAAGTATATGAGTTCTTTTGATTAATGTTGAGTCCATGGATTATACGCACTCTTTCACCCTTCCACCATTGCTAGCCTCTCTTGTACCGCGCAACTTTTGCCGGTACCATTCACCCACCATCTATCTTCCTCAAAACAGCCACCATACCTACCTATTATGGCATTTCCATAGCCATTCCGAGATATATTGCCATGCAAATTTCCACCATTCCGTTCATATGACACGCATTACTTTTGTCATATTGCTTTTTGCATGATCTTGTAGTTGACATTGTATTTGTGGCAAGGCCACCTTCATAATTTTCATACATGTCGCTCTTGATTCATTGCATATCCCGGTACACCGCCGGAGGCATTCATATAGAGTCATATCTTGTTCTAGCTTTAAGTTGTAAATCCATAAAAGTGTGATGATCTTCATTATTAGAGCATTGTCCTAGTGAGGAAAGGATGATGAATACTATGATTCCCCCACAAGTCGGGATGAGACTTCGGGCTTTACAAAAAGAAATAAAAAAGGGAGAAAAAAAAAGAGAAAGGCCAAAAAGAAAAAAAGAAGGCCAAAGAAAAAAAAGAGAAAAAAAAGAAAAAAAAGAAAAAAATAATAATAAAATGGGAGAAAAAGAGAGAAGGGACAATGCTACTATCTCTTTTTCCACACTTGTGCTTCAAAATAGCACCATGATCTTCATGTTAGAGAGTCTCATATGTTGTCACTTTCATATACTAGTGGGAATTTTTCGTTATAGAACTTGGCTTGTATATTCCAATGATGGGCTTCCTCAAAATGCCCTAGGTCTTCGTGAGAAAGCAAGTTGGATGCACCCCACTTAGTTTCTTTTGTTGAGCTTTCATATATTTATAGCTCTAGTGCATCCGTTGCATGGCAATCCCTACTCACTCACATTGATATCTATTAATGGGCATCTCCATAGCCCGTTGATACGCCTAGTTGATGTGAGACTATCTTCTCCTTTTTGTCTTCTCCACAACCACCATTCTATACCACATATAGTGCTATGTCCATGGCTCACGCTAATGTATTGCGTGAAAGTTGAAAAAGTTTGAGATTATTAAAGTATGAAACAATTGCTTGGCTTGTCATCGGGGTTGTGCATGATTAAATACTTTGTGTGATGAAGATAGAGCATAGCCAGACTATATGATTTTGTAGGGATAACTTTCTTTAGCCATGTTATTTTGAGAAGACATGATTACTTTGATTAGTATGCTTGAAGTATTACTATTTCTTATGTCAATATTAACTTTTATTTTGTATTCATTTGGATCTGAACATTCATGCCACAATAAAGAAAATTACATTATGAATTATGCTAGGTAGCATTCCACATCAAAAATTCTGTTTTTATCATTTACCTACTCGAGGACGAGCAGGAATTAAGCTTGGGGTTGCTTGATACGTCTCCAACGTATCTATAATTTTTTATTGTTCCATGCTATTATATTACTCTTTTTGGATGTTTATGGGCTTTATTTTACACATTTATATCATTTTTGGGACTAACCTACTAACCGGAGGCCCAGCCCATATTGCTGTTTTTTTTGCCTATTTCAGTATTTCGAAGAAAACGAATATCAAACGGAGTCCAAACGGAATGAAACCTTCGGGAGCGTGATTTTTGGAACGAACATGATCCGGAGAGCTTGGAGTGCAAGTCAAGAAGCTTCCGAGGGCCCCACGAGATAGGGGGCCGCGCCCCCTGTCTCGTGGGCCCCTCGGGCAGCCACCAACGCACTTCTTCCTCCTATATATACCTACGTACCCCGAAAACATCCAGGAGCACCACGAAACACAATTTCCACCGCCGTAACCTTCTGTATCCGTGAGATCCCATCTTGGAGCCTTCGCCGGCACTCTGCCGGAGGGGGAATCAACCACGGAGGGCCTCTACATCAACATCCTTGCCCCTCCGATGAGTTGTGAGTAGTTTACCACAGACCTACGGGTCCATAGTTATTAGCTAGATGGCTTCTTCTCTCTTTTTGGATCTCAATACAATGTTCTCCCCCTCTCTTGTGGAGATCTATTCGATGTAAACTCTTTTTGCGGTGTGTTTGTTGAGATCCGATGAATTGTGGGTTTATGATCAAGTTTATCTATGAATAATATTTGAATCTTCTCTAAATTCTTTTATGTATGATTGAGTTATCTTTGCAAGTCTCTTCGAATTATCAGTTTGGTTTGGCCTACTAGATTGGTCTTTCTTGCCATGGGAGAAGTGCTTAGCTTTGGGTTCTATCTTGCGGTGTTCTTACCCAGTGACAGAAAGGGTTGGAAGACACGTATTGTATTGTTGCCATCGAGGATAACAAGATGGGGTTTATATCATATTGCATGTCTTTATCCCTCTACATCATGTAATCTTGCTTAATGCGTTACTCTGTCCTTATGAACTTAATACTCTAGATGCAGGCAGGAGTCGGTCGATGTGTGGAGTAATAGTAGTAGATGCAGGCAGGAGTCGGTGTACTTGTTATGGACGTGATGCCTATATACATGATCATGCCTAGATAATCTCATAACTATGCGCTTTTCTATCAATTGCTCGACAGTAATTTGTTCACCCACCGTAATACTTATGCTATCTTGAGAGATGCCTCTAGTGAAACCTATGGCCCCCGGGTCTATCTCCTATCATATTTGCTTTCAATCTACCTTTATTTGCATCTTTACTTTTTGCATCTATATTATAAAATACCAAAAATATATCTATCTTATCATACTATCTTTATTAGATCTCACTTTCGCAAGTGGCCGTGAAGGGATTGACAACCCCTTTATTGCGTTGGTTGCGAGTTCACAGTTTGTTTGTGTAGGTGCGTGGGACTTTTGAGGAGCCTCCTACTGGATTGATACCTTGGTTCTCAAAACTGAGGGAAATACTTACGCTACACTTTGCTGCATCACCCTCTCCTCTTCGAGGAAAACCAATGCAAGTTCATGACGTAGCATCTGCTCGTGTAGCAGTTGTATGAATTCAGTTACAAGACCCCAGTCAAATGTGCAAAATCATCTACACTTGTATGGGATGTCGGTCACATATACTAGGTGGGTTCATCATGGTGAAGCTATGAAAGTCAATGTTATTGACTACGTGGAAGCAGCAGATCACCATGTTGATCTGGCTGATGCTCAGGTGGAAGAGGAGGAGGAGGTGTTGGTGGCAGAGCCAGTGAGTTTGACCAACATTGAAACAATGCTACGAAATGCTCGTGCATTCCGTGAACTTTCACCTGCAGTAGAAAAACGGTGGGCCCGCATGTTGGACAATGCAATGTTGCTGTCACCCTTGGAAATAAGCTGTCAGTATTCTCAGCTATGGTCACCTTTCTTCAGGTGAAGACATCTGAGTGGATGACCAACAAATCATTCGATGCGATGTTCGCTGCTTTCCGCAAATCTTTCCCAGATCGTCTGAGCTGCCACACACCTACAAAGAAATGAAGAATTTCCTTCGTGCGTTGGAATTGGATATGATATGATCCATGTTTGTAAGAATAATTGTGTTCTGTTCGAAGGATTATGCCAACTTAAGTGAATGCCCAAATGCAAATCATCAAGATGGAAAGATGGCGATCTGTGAAGAGGATTCCTCATAATGTTCTCGAGACATTTTCAAATTACACCAAGATTGCAGATGTTGTTTCATGATCTTTGAAACAAGAGATGATGTCTTGTGGCATTCTAGGAACCAGGAGTACAGAGATCGAATGTAATGAGCCATCCATCTCATGGTAGTGAGTGGAAAATCTTCAATGATAAACACAAAGAGTTTGCTGCTGACCCGAGAAACATTAGACTTGGCTTAGCTTCAGATGGATTTAACCCATTTGGCCACGGAGCGCCACATATAGCATGTGGCCGTGCTTGTTATCCTTACAACATGCCTCCAAATGTCTGCACCAAAGAATCAAACTACATGATGGCCTTGCTCATCCTAGGTCCAAAAAGTCCTGGAAAGGATTTTGATTTGTTCATGGCGCCTCTTGTGGAGGAACTTCAACAGCTATGGAAGGGTGTTCTCATTCGAGACCTATATAGTAGCCCACCAGCTGATTTCTTTCTGTGTGCTGTTGTAATTTGGTGCATCCATGATTATCCGGCTTTGGGCACTATGTCAGGGCGAACGACACATGGTTACAATGCATGTGTTCGCTATGACAGGAATCCGCTGTCATATGCAATACTTAGCAAGATCTGTTACATTGGACAATGCCGTTTCCTTGCCAAGGACAAGTCGCATCCTAGAAAATACTGAAGACACGTGTTCAATGCAAAGCATGAAAACCGTGATGCGCCAAAGAGGCTCACCGCCGATGAGTTGCAAGTGGAATTAGAGAAGGTCAGGCATATTACACCAAGAAACTATCCTGGTAATGGTAGCGGGAAAAGGAAGCGTGGAACGGTAGAAGAGAGATTATTGTTTACCCGCAGGTCCACTTTGTGGGACTTGGAGTATTGGAAATATTTGGATCTGCGGCATAATCTTGATGTAATGCACATCGAGAAAAATATATGTGACAGCATTATCGGCACACTTCTTAACATTGAAGGCAATACAAAAGATACCTTAAAATCTAGGATTGATTTGACACACCTGGGTATCAGAAAGGATTTGCAGGTGCAAGATGAAGGTAAACCACGGGATATGGCACCAGCTGTACGTCTTGGACAAGGTAAAAGAAAATAATTCTCATGAGGTCCTGTCATGTGTGAGATTCCCACATGGATTTGCTTCCAACCCTGAAAGGAGAGTCAGTGCAGATGGAAACAAGGTACAAGGGTTGAAAACTCATGACTGCCACGTCCTACTTCAAAGGGTTTTACCTGTTATCCTTAGAGGATTGAGCCTCCCTGACTTATATAGAGCAGTTGCAGAGTTGGGACAATTCTTCAGGGAACTCTGCAGTAGAAATATCAGGATAGATGCTTTGGAGTGTCTTAGAGACAAGATACCAACTATCCTATGCGACCTTGAGAAGATATATCCTCCAGCCTTCTTTGATGTGATGGTGCATTTGGCTGTTCATCTACCTGATGAGGCACTACTTAGAGGTCCAATACAGTATGGCTGGATGTACCCTATTGAAAGGCGGCTAGGCACTTTCAAGGGCTATGTTAGGAACAGAGCTAGACCCGAGGGTTCCATTGCAGAGGCCTACATTGCTACAGAAGCGTTGACATTCTGCTCAAAATACATTGAAACAACTGATCAGCTTAGCAAAGAGGTGGGTGAAGACAATCCCGGGCTCAATGTTTTTGATTATTCTGTTCGAGTTACAGGGAATAGTCGACAAGAGGACAAACCTAAAGATTTGGACAAAATGGTTTGGTATGTGTTGAATAACTGTCCCGAGATACTACCTTATATCAAGTAAGTGCAGATCGCAGCTTATACATCGTAATCTACTAAACTTGCAGCACATTCTTATATATTTAGATGTTTGACGCGATCACTATGTTGTGCAGCATCTACAAAGAGGAGTTACTGCCGCAAATCCAAGAAACATTGACAAACTGGTTATGTCAGGATTTGCGAAATGGTTCAAGAACCATGTAAGCTTTTGAAGTGCACTGTCAGTTTTTTTTAATATATTGAGTACATAAGATAATCAGCTTGTCTATTTTCTAACCATAGGTTAAGAAGATGCGGGAGGATGGGCAGGCAGTTGATGATGCCCTTTACTCACTAGCAATGGGTCCTGATACTCGGGTAAGACATTATGAATCTTGCATTGTTGGATATGTGCGCTACAACACCCATGCACGAGACGAAGGCAGGAAGACACAAAACAGTGCCATCATGAGCACGGATACGTACGACAAAGAGACAACTGAAATGTATGCTAACATAATAGACATTGTTCAGTTGCAGTATATCTCCAGTTTCGAGGATCATCGGTGTGTGGTTCTGTTGTGCTGTCGTTGGTATAACCTGTTTTCCAGGATCGCAAAACCCAGAGATGATGATTATTTCAAATCCATCAATGTCAAGGCGGTGTACCAGACCAATGAGCCTTTTATTTTGGCAAATCAAGCAACACAGATATTTTTCTTGGGGAATTACGATTCAGACTAATACACATGGCGAAGATGTTGACGCTGCTGCTGCGGATGATGATTACATTGCTTTTGTCGTATTTGCCTGTCAGAAGACGTTTTTTATCTACTATGTGAAATTGTGTTTGCTATGACAACTGAAACCTGATGAACATGTTGTTTAGTATTTTGCTGTGAGAACATCACTTGTTATGTATGCTGATTTGTGTTTGGTGATTGTATGACAACTAAAACATGATGACATTGTTGTTTACTTGTACTCATATTTGGCTGTGAAACTTGAATTTGATGACATAGTTTGTTGTTGGACTGCAATTTGCTCGACGTCTTCGAATGAGAACAAAGCTGACCCGACAGGGCCTCTGCTATTTATTTATTTATATGAGCAAAAGGGGATACCCCCTGATTTCCGTTAATAGAAATCATTAGATGTTCACAACACTACGCCCAGCCTGCTACACAGGTTTCATTCATTACTAGTTTCAGCAAAGTGCTCTTGTCGTAGCTAATTGAATACATCACGAAAGTGCTACATACACTGCAAATAAAGAGACAATCATCCTACTGAGCACATCAATTTTGCCCATTATCTTCACAAGCTCTTTCATCTCCTCATTGCTGTCAAGGCCGTTCAGCAGCTGTTGCTTGGCCATGATTAGAGGAACTGCATCTTTAACCTTCTTCCCTGCATCTTCCTCTTCCGCCGTTCCTTCAGTTACTTGTCCAACACCCCAACCTGCTGGTATTGGGATTCCTCAGCTAACCAAATAATCAGCATAGTTGCATTCCCCCACATCAGCAACTTCCCAGAAATACAAATCACACGAATCTTCCCTTTTTTGCACGAATCAAATTGGAAGATCATCAACCAAATTATTAAAAAAAATCAGCAACTGAAAGAAGAGAACAACACTTAAACATATTATTACCCCATGATTCGGGCATTTGTAGAAGACTCGGCCAGGGTTGCGGATTGTGGTTGAGACGCGATGGATGACTCTGCGTGATTTGCAGCAGTGGCACCACACCAACGACAGCGGGTTGAGATGAGCAATCGGCTGCAGTGCGCGTGCCGGCGGGGGTGTGATGACACCCACAGGCGATGGTACGGGTGGCGACTTGGCGCATATCTGGTTGTTGCCCTCATGAAGAGCGGTGGACGAGCAGCCAGCGGACATGGTTCTGCGCCGAGCTTTGATGCTAGGCGAGTAAGTAGAGAAGAGGAGAAGCGAACGTTGGATATGTCGGTTTCATTACTTGTAGAGTATCATAGCACCATATATAGTCATAGTCTAGGTTTGGATTCAACCAGCTACAGAGCACGTCTTTCTTTTTCTAAAACTCGCAACGTCTCTTTCTTGGTACACTAGCTTGTTTCAGACGCCTTCCCAAGTCTTTGATTTTCTTTCCTTTTTTGCGAGGAAGGAAGGAGGACAAAATTGAGAGTTCCTTGGACTCGAACCCAAGAACTCTCGGTTGAAAACCAAGGGTGCTAGTCACTTATGTGGCTTAACGTTCCTGTGAGGAGGACGGCGACGAACGCATTTTCCTCGCAGTTTTCTTCCTATATATAAAAAGTATGCTACTTGGTGTCCGCTTAGTCAAAAACGATTGTGCCAACCTTGACCGTTGGATTGACATTCAACGTCTGTCGCGTTTCTTCAGTCTCTTCTTCCTCGAGCCGCCAAAACCAAACAAGTGCCGTCGGGACCGCTTTGCTCCCGCCTCCCACGGTGGCTGTGATCTTCCCTGCTCCTGCTCGTTCCGTCGAGGCCTCACCATCGCCCTCTGCCTTTGGTTCGCTCGCCTTGGCTCGCCCTCGGTGTTGTCAACATGGTCAACAACCGAGAGGAATAAGGAGATGATTGTACATGGTGAGGATGACCGAGGGACCCAAAGAAGACGCTGCAGTAATTTTGTTTTTTCGGGACGGAGAAGGGTATAAACTGGGTTGTGCGGGACCCGTGGCCCGTCTAGCCCAGGCTTTTATTTCATATGTTTAGCACATGACCAACCCAGTTTGTTTTTTTCCTTTCTGAAAAATGGCTAGCCAGGTATTTTGTTTTTTGCAGAATAACCAACATAGGCCTACTTGCTTTTCTACGCCCTGCTGGGCCGGAAATCTTTCAAGACGAGGAGGGATGCATTTTGCCTAGAAAATGGGCTATAAGTAATAGGAAATGGGCTATAAGTAATAAGAAATGGGCTACAAGTAATAATAAATGGGCTATAAATTGAAAAAAATACAGCAAACATGCAATTAGTTCCAAAATATTGTTTTCTTTCGGATTTTGATATTTTTTAAATTTCATTGTTTTTAAAGCGGTAAAATTTCATTGAATTTAAATTAAGGTATATTTAGATTTAAAATTAATTTGAATCTGGCTAGAAATTTGGGCTTTATGCTGTTTGGGACAGATTTGGAGGCTGACTTGTGGGTCTACTAGGTTGACGTGTACTTTGGCTTTGTCAACTTAGTCCTAAGCGATTCTAACAAATGGCCGTTGGATGTTAATCCAACGGCCATGCTGCTTCTTCAATATTTGATCTTCTTGCTCCAGCCGCCCAAACCAGCTCGGTGGGACTGCGCTCCCGCCTCCCGTGGCGGATGTCTTTGCCGCACAGCCGCACCGCCCCCACCCTACTTCATTGCTGGCCGTGCCATTCCTCTACTCACCCACACCTCCTGTTATTTTTCGCGACGGCAAGAGACCATAAACCTCGTACTCCCCACCGCATGGG
The DNA here is from genome assembly GCA_021605205.1 of Aegilops longissima. Lineage (NCBI taxonomy): Eukaryota > Viridiplantae > Streptophyta > Magnoliopsida > Poales > Poaceae > Aegilops > Aegilops longissima. Next base: position 40,645,942 of record CM038680.1, on the reverse strand, counting down.
CAACCATTGCCGAGTATTCCCGGCCCGTGTCGTTCCTTCCTAGGCCTCGCCGTTGTCCACCGCCATGGTGCTCTCGGCGTGCCTGGTCAACGTGGTCAATGAACGACATCCATCGGCCGTGGATATGCAGCAAAATAATGATTCCTCCACGACAGGTGGGACCCATTGAAGGGCCTCAGATTTCGCGAAAAATGTTCCCCACGACATGTCGGACCCACCAGCTATATCTTCACACGCAAGGAAGTGCCTCCTTATTACGCACAAAAAAATGAATGCCCACCCTGCTAGCTGGGACCCACCATAGTGGGAGGATGACTTGTGGGCCAACTAAGTTGACGGGGATGGAGGGCTTTGTCAACGTAGTTAATATGAACGATTCTAGCTCCAGTGACCGTACGATGTCCATCCAACGGCCGTAGTGCTTCTTCAACCTCTGGTCTTCTTGCTCCAGCCGCCCAAAGCAGCGCCGATCGTGCCGCATGCTCCTGCCTCCCGTGGCCGGCTGTGCTGCCGCGGAGGCCTCACCGCTCCCTACTATTCCCACCGCTGGCCAGGCCCTGCGGCGACGGCAGCCTCACACCGCAGCCGAACCAGTGAACGCTCGTACTCCTCTCCGCGCGGGCTTCCACTGCCGCGTCTTTCCCGGCTCCACGTCGTCCCCTTCCTAGGCCTCGCTGTCGTCCACCGCCGTGGTGCTCTCAGCGGAGGCTAGTCAACGTGGTCAAGGAACGACTTCCATCGGACGTGGACTGTACGTGGAGAGGCTGACAGCTGGGTCCACGGCCGCAGCAAGGAAGTGCCTCCTTATTACGCGGAAAATAATGATTCCTCCACCTGACGGCTGGGACCCACTGGACGTGCCACTGTATTTTGCAGAAAAAACGTTTCCCCCTGACTAGTGGGACCCACCAGCTTCATCTTCGCACGCAAGGAAGTGCGTCTGGGCAAAAAATAAAACGATTCGCCCCCTGACTGCTGGGACCCACCAGCTACACCTTCGCACGCAAGGAAGTGCGTCCGGGCAAAAAAAACGATTCGCCCCGATCGCCGGGACCCACCAGCTACATCTTCGCAGCAAGGAAGTGCACGGCGGTGAGGACCCACCGGTCAAGCGCACGTAGCGTTGTCATCCTGGTCGCATGGCGGTATGCACGCATCTTGGTCGATGTAGAGGCGCCGCACGTGTCGTAGTAGAGGCGCGCACGTAGCATGTACACGTACGTACAACGGCTAGGGTGCAAGAAAGAAAATACGGCCACGTATGTGTACATACAGGCGGGGTCTCGAACGCCTACTTGCGCATACGTACGGCCAGGGCTCGTGTACATGGCTGGGTCGGAACGGAGAAACAACATCGTCGTCGTGTTCATGGGGAGGCAACGGAATGCGTCGTGTTCATGGGGAGGCAACAGAATGCATCGTGTTCATCGGGAGGCAACGGAACGCGTGGGAGCCAACCGGCTTGGACGGAACAGGCGATGGAAACGAGGCCTGGCGTACCGCAGAACGGAGGAAACGACCTTGTGTTCGACCGGCCACGTTTAGAACGGGGTTATGTTGATGGGGAGGGGTGTGGTGTATCGCAAAACGGACGAAACGGACCTCCTACGGTCGAAATGGGGGTCCTGTTGATCGGGAGGGGTGTGGCGTACCGCAAAACGGACGAAACGGACCTCCTATGGTCAAACGGGGTCCTGTTCATCGGGAGGGTGTGGCGACGCAAAACGGACTCCACGGATACTGTTCATCTCCACCGTCGACCTCCTCCAGCCTCCACGGGCTACCGTTGACTTCCTCCAGCCTCCACGGGCTCCTATTCATCCAGCCTCCGCCCCACGCTTACTCCACCGCCTCTGCTCAACCACCCTCCACCGGCACCCTCCACCGCTCTGCTCATCCAGCCCTCCACACCACGGGTCCTGCTCAACCACCCTCCACCGCTTCATCGCTCATCCAGCCCTCCACACCATGGGGTCCTGTTCATCCAGAGGCAACGCCACCACTCACTGTTCATCCAAACCGCCCCCATAACACTCACTGTTCATCCAATCGATCGACTTGATTAGCAGCAGAGCGGCGAATCGCCGATCGGGTTCGATTAACACCATCGATCGATCGCTCGGGTTCAAGAACGCGTAGTTCGCAGCGGCAATCGCCGGGTTGATTAGAGCCCAACGCCTCGCTCGGATTCAGTTAGAGCCAACGCCTCACACGTGTACTAGAGAAACGCGCATCGCTCGGGCCCCGACCTCCCACCGTAACCGGCAACTCCACGAAATTTTCCTCGCCCTTGCTTCTACCACGGTTTTTTCCGTCATGGACAGCCCAAAGAATGTCATGCAGCTGCGTCTCCAGCCTGCCCAGGACGAAAAGCACATTTTCTGTCATGATTTTTTGTCATAGAAGTAGGAGCCCACCACATCTATGATGATACCGGGTTTTGTCACAATTATCGTCATAGAAGTGTCATATGTATGACAGAAAAAAATTTCGTTCGGCCCAAAATGTCATGGATGTGTCTTTTTTTTGTAGTGGATGGCGGGTCTGGGAAAATCATGTACATGGGGCAACGAAGATGGCTCAAACCGGACGACCCATGGAGAAACCGTGGAGATCTATTCAATGGTCACGCTGAGCATCAAGGACCTCCACGTAAGCGGAGCGGCGCCGAAATTGATGAGTTGTTGAAAAACTGGAAGCAGTGCCCGCGCCGGGAAAGACGATGAAAAAGGCGCTGGAGCCGCTGCTGAAGGTATGGAAGACGAGGTCTGTGTTCTGGGACTTGAAGTACTGGCACAAACTCGATACACCTCATTGCCTTGATCAAATGCATATCTGTAAGAATGTCCTTGAGAGCTTGCTCGCGACACTAATGAACATGCCAGATAAGACCAAGGATGGGCCGAAGGCAAGAAAAGACTTGCAAGATTTGAATATCAGGGAAGATCTGCACATGCCACCCCTTAAAAAGTCAGACGAGATAGAGATGGAGACAAAGGCGCGGGAGAAGAAGGGCAAGAAAAATAAAGGAAGATGATTATTGCCCCCCCTTCTTGCTTCACCTCAAGTCAGGCTGAGATCGATCAATTCTTTAAGTGCCTTACCGGAGTCAAAGTTAGTTCCGGTTACTATGGCAAGATAAGCAGATATCTAGACACGGACAAGAAAAGGTTCAGCGGGATGAGGTCCCATGACTGTCATGTGATGATAACGCAGATACTACCTATTGCCCTTAGAGGGATAATGGACAAGCACGTCTGTGACACGCTTATTGGTCTTTGCAACTTTTTCGACGTCATCTCTCGAAATTCGATCAGTGTGAAGCAACTTTGAAGGCTACTGGAAGAGATTGTTGTGATACTGAATGAGCTTGAGATGTACTTCCCGCCCGCGTTCTTTGACGTGATGGTGCATCTGTGTGTCCATATTGTGGACGACATAATAGACCTGGGGCCGTCATTCCTGAACAACATGATGCCGTTTGAGAGGATGAATGAGATCATCAAAGGATTCGTTCGTAACATGTCCCGTCCAGATGGAAGCGTCGTCCAGGGCTATCTGACACAAGAGTGCATCTCTTTCTGCAAGAATTTTCTACATGGCGCAGACCAGCCGCCTGGTGTTAGTGTTGGTTTGCCCGTTAACAAGCACGATGGGAGGCTTGAAGGAGAAGGTCACTCCAACGGTCGCAGGGAACTGCACGTGGCATACTCAGATCGATGCAGCGACTTTGACAGAGCAAACTTGGTAGTGCTACAACACCTAGACGAGTTAGATCCTTTCGTGGCACTGCACAAAGAAATTATCACAAATAAGTATAGTGACTGGGGGGTATGCAGGACGAACGCCAAAGTTACTAGAGAGCACAACTCCACTTTCCTGCATTGGTTCAAAGAGCATATTATTGCTAATCCCCCGGAGGAGGGCTCTAAGGACGGATTGCTCACATATGCCTTAGCACATGGCCCCTCGCTCAACCTCATAACCTATCAGGCATACGATATAAACGGATACACGTTCTACACGGAGGCCAAATATATGGACAGTGATGATCAAAACTCAGGGGTGACGATGGAATGCATGACCGGCAGCGACAACAGCGCAACTGAAAGATTTTACGGAAGGGTCGAGGAGATTTGGGAGCTTGACTACTTTGGACTGCACAACACGATGATGTTCCGTGTCAGATGGGCTAAGAATGTTGAAAGATAAAACCAGAATTTCACTACCATGACTATACCCGATGTGAAGAGCGCTACCGTGAACGCTATCGCAAAAAACGAGCCATGGGTACACTCTAAGTACGTGACACAATGCTTCTTCATAACCGACACATACAATCCCAGCCGTGTTGTCGTGAGAAGAGGCAAAAGGAACATCATTGGAATGGATGGAGTCACCAACGAGGAAGACTACGATCAGTACGACAACCCAATGAGGGAAGCTGACGATGATGAAGAAGTATACGTCAAAGTAAGAATCAATACTACATTACCTAAGAAAAATCGTACTCCATGGAAAAAGGAAATGTCACAATGAGGGGCTCAATTATTCTTCAACAAACAAGAAGGGAAAGAAGCTGACTTAAAAACAAAAATGTGAACGCTGAGGAACCGTATGTTATCGGTCAAATGATGTAATATATATGTTCATATTTTGTATACACACTTAGCCATTATTATGCATGGGTCCAATGATGTAATATATATGTTCCTATTTTGTCTTCATACTTAACCATCCAACGATGCAATATATATCGCCTTCCCTTCGTTCATTGCTCTCGGAAAAAAAGAAAAGAAAAGTGAGAGAAAATAAAGGAAAATAAAATAGAAGGAAACAAACAGGAAAACTGCTATATAGGTACCGGTTATAGCAGCAGCGCTTTTGTGAGAAAAGAGCTACAGCTAGTCAAGATAGCAGTAGTGGTTTCTACATAAAACCGCTATAGCTACCTGGAGTAGCTATAGCGCGTTTTGTTTAAACACGCTACTGCTATGCCCACTTAACCCCCAAAATCCCCACTCGTCTCTTCATCCCGCCTCTTTTCCCCCAAATCCCCACACTCTCTCTTCCCCCGTCGCGCCTTGAGCCTGCCCTCGCCCGCGCCCTGCGCCGCCTCGACCCGCCCCGACCCTGCTCCAAGGCCGCCCACAGCCCTGCCCCGACCCGACCCGGCTTCGACCCGACGCCGACCTCGACTCCGACCCCAACCCCGACCCTCCCAACCTCGGCCGCTCGCGGGCCTGCACCCTCAGAAGCCCCCCACCGCCTCCTCTCTCTCGTAGCTAGGGTTCTTTGGTTAATTTACTTAGGTTTTAGTTAGGGCAGATGGTTAATTAGGTTATATATTTAGTTATGAATTTAGCTAGGTTTTTTTTTTCACGTTCTATATTTTTCTTCCTTTTATATGCAAATTTGAAGTGGACATGTGATATGTGGACATGTGATGTTTTGGACATGTCATATTTGGAATTTGGACATGATGATTATGTGCAGGGTAAACGATCCGAATGGCCTATGTTACGCCGGTATGTTGATTCATTTCTGTTCCGGTGAATTTCAGGCGCTCGATATGTCCATTTTTCAGCAAAGGTCATGCAAAATTTTTCGTGAATTTTGGCATGATTTGTGCTAGATAGTAGGCATATTGAGTGCCAGGAGTTGCTGGGAAATGACATTCCGGCAAACATAGATTTCTTTTTTATGTCATTTCTTATTTTTTCATAGTTTTAGAATTAAACGAGGAGACTTAATCATAGGAAACATGTCGAACAATGAAGAAACTGGGCCTTCTGACCAAGATGCAGACGAGATGGATTATGAGGGTGAACAAGAGTACCTCGACTATTTGACTGCTAAGCAAAGTCAAGGTTTGCAGGTCGGCATCGATGATGGTACTGACGCCGATATCGACACCGACAGCGCCGGCACCGATGGCGGCGCCGAGACCGGGGAGATACCGGTGGGAAGATACCGGAGGGGAAGGTACCGGCGTCGATGCCGCTACCGAAAAGAAGAAGCAGAAGAAGCAGAGGATACAAAAACCTAACAAACTAGGGATTGGACGACTAGTGATCACAAAGATGGCACCTGGCAAGTTTGAGCCATTAGAGCCGGAAGAACCTCGCAAGTGCTATGGGAACCAAGTAGGATGCATCCTACGGGAATGCGCGCGCATCAAGAACGATGACTTAAGGAGCAAAGAACATTTGACGCAGTTGCTCCTGACGAAGTTGCACAAGAGATTCAAGTTCCCCGACCGGGATGATAACATAGAACAACCGTGGGATGATCCGAAGATGAAAAAGATTAACAATCATGCCATGGGCATGTTCAGCAATGATTTGGCATCCTGGAAAGGGAGGGCGAAACGAGCTATTGAGACTGAGGAACCCCTGTCCAAAATTCTGGAGGAAAATCCAACACTTACGGAAGAGGAGTTCGAAAAGTTCAAGGACACTTGCGCTACCAAGGCAGCCAAGGCTAAGGCTACGAAATTCAAGAGCCTTCAGCAAAGGAACATGGGGAAGCATCGCCTCGGAAGTCGTGGCTACCTCGGTAAAAGACCCATATGGGATAAGGAGGACGCCAGAACGTGAAGCCGGGTATCCTGCACTCTTCGCGAAAGTTCACCAACCCCTTGGAGCGTGACTTCATCGGGGCCCGCTACAAGTGGGACAAGGAAAAGAAGGTTTTTTACACGGACCAGATCTAGTCGACTACACATTCCTAAACGGTTCACGCTCCTTCTGCAGGAGAAGCAACACGAGCTTGGAGCCGAAAGCCCTACTTCTCTGATGAGGCCCAAGTGGGACACCCCTCTCAACCGGGCCTTGAACGAACTTAAGGGACTCCCGTTGGGCCAGCGGCGGCAATATGGTCATGTGCACGGTGCTGGAGACACGTGGAAGGTGTTTTACAACGTGGGCCCGGAGGCCAAGAAGCAGAAAAAGAAGTTTAGTCAGGTGGACATCGATGAGAAGGTGAAGCTTGCGGCCGAGAAAAAAGCAGCCGAGGACGCGAAAAAACAGCTGCGGAGAAAAATGAGTTGCTACCGCAGGCAGTCAATGCAGCTGTAACTGCGTGCAGAAATGATTTCGCTACTAACTTGGTTCCAGCTATCATCAACTAGACGAAGGAAAATCCAAAAAAGACGGTACATGATTTCCCGTTGCCCAGTTTCGTCGCGAGCAACTCCGTGAACAACAACACCACCGCACCATCACTTGCTCACGCAATCGGGCCTCCTCTCGCACTCGCTCCCGCTCATAGCAGCCCGTGCTCAGTCTCTGGCGCCTCACGGTAATTACATGTCGCACAACATATATATATATATATATATATATATATATATATATATATATATATATATATATATATATATATATATATATAGATATATATATATATAGAATATTCCATTTTTGCGTTTTCGATGTTTTACGCCACAAACATGTGTTTGCAGGCCAACGAAACCCCGAGCACCATACTCTACTTGATCAAAAGCCAGAAGGTGGACATGGGAAAGGGGGTGATAATGAACCCCTTGCAACCCACGTTCCACAACCAGCCGATCCCCACTGGGCACTTCAGGGTTAACTTGTCTAGTGTGAAATCGGGGCACAGGGATTTGCCTCCTCCAGTACGACATGTGGGAGAGGACGATGAGACCCTGCCATGGATTGGAAGCTGCAAGGGTTGGGTGCTGCTATGGCCGAAGAATCTTCTTCGTCTGGAGCCGGCCGAGAGCACACCAATAACCACACATCAACAAGCATGTGCAGACAGCACCACCCCGCCTACGCAATTACCAGCTCCTGTAGTGCCAGGTGAGAGCGGCGGACAACGTGATGAAGGGGTGCAATAGTACTGGATGATGTAATTGGTCATGTAGAACAGAGAATGGATGATGAGACGGAGGTCGAACCAATGGCTTTCCTCAATAAAAACTCCGTGTGACTTAGATATGATGAGTCAACCATATGACGAATCGGGCTATCAGCATGCTAATGAGGATATGGATGATCTTCCCGGGCAGTAAGGTTGTAGCAGGGATTGCAAGAAGTCTCTCTTCATGAAATCCTCATAGGACACGCCTGAAGATGCTGCCTCAACACATGCTCAACTAGCTGGGGGTTGTACAGTGCTTAGCCCGGCAACACTGGGGCAGGGGTTAAGGAAGGGTCTGGAAGGTGTGCCCAAGAAAAAGGAGAGGAAGAGACCGGGGAAGATAGCTGCCTCCAAACAAGCCAGAGCACATAGCAGCCAGGCGATGGATTCTGAAGAGCGTGTACCCTTGAAAGGTGCGGCCATGTTCCATCTCACGGGTGAGCCGATGCTACCGCCGAAACCGCTGGAGGCACTATCAGGGGATCTCAGGAGACTGCACGACCATGTGCTATCGACTGAGAAAAGCCTACTAGCCTCGAAGGATCCAGGATATCCGACATACGCGGCTCGTGTGCCTGAGGGGAAGTGCTACGTCGACACACGGCCCGCGGAGGTGTTCTTCCTGCGGTTTGACCATATCTTTGAGATGTTTCTGACAAGGCGGCTTGATTTTGCAATCGTACACCTTTTTGCGCTACATATGAGCTCCGTCATGAAGAGAGAAGAAGTCTTGCAAATCTGTGTGGCGGATCCGTACTACATGCACGGGTCTTTCTTTAGTCTCGGCGACTTTGAGCGTGGAACTGCTAGGGAGTACCTCAAAAACTTCATGGTACAGAATAAGGACCAGGAAATTGTTCTCCTGCCTTATCATCCAAAGTAAGTCAGTTCTGGACAACCCTTTCGTACATTTCCATCATTCCTTCTCGCTCATATGGAGAATAATTTGAGGTGTCTTTTCCCCGCAGCAACATGCGCACCGTCCTTATCGTTCTTTACCCGCGAGTCTCCCACGCCGTGTATTTCGACCCTTCCAGAGACAACAAGAAGAAGGACTACACCCACATAATGAATATTCTAGATGATGCTCTCCAAGGCTTCAGTATTAGAGGTGGCCACGTGCAGATCAGGAAACAAAGGAACAAGAAGATGGATTTCGCGCATAAAACTAACTTTTTCTGCATCCATGTCCCAAAACCAAGCAAGAAAGATGGATTATACATCCTCCATCTCATGATTGAGTTCAGCACGGATCACCGAAAGCTTCGCATCACAAACATACATGATGATCATATCCACAAGTGGGTAGAATCTCACGGAGAAGCGGATTATAAACTTAGAGATGACTTCTTTCGCATCCAAATGGACATTGCGACGATCATCATGAAAGAAGTCGTCGATGAGAAGGGGATGTTCCACCATGGCCCTATATCACGAGCTGACATCCGAACTCGCATAGGCATGTAACTTCATGACATCACGTCGTTCAAGAAGCTAGGGTCCATCCTCAATGATATGGAAGGATGGAACTTCTAGTGATTTACGATGCCGATGATGATGATATGTGTCGGTTGAACTTGTATACTTTCTGTAGCGATGAAACTTTGTGATGTCCACGGTCCCTGCCGAACTTGCATAACGCTACTTTGTTAGTTTGGGTATGATGACCTGCGTACCTCTAGTTAATTAGTTTGCGTACTGTATGTTGCATCCAGTTGCTAACCCTTTCTTTGTCGTGTTTCTCTAGTAAATTTTGTTGCATATGATTGTACATCCTCTTGATGAATATGCATCTCTAACAGGTGCCTAGCTTCTTGATGGCGAGATGGCAGTGCTATGTCGTGTACAAAGGGAAGGTTCCGGGGGTGTACAACGAGTGGCCTGAGTGTCAGGCGCAAGTGAATGGGGTCTCGGGCGCCAGCCATAAAGGCATCAAAAGCAGACAAGAAGCAGAAGCTAGTTACTTGAGGTTCATGCTAGCGCGAGAGAGGACTCGTAACCGCCACCTCATGTACTGCATAGTTCCGCTCTCACTCATAGTGATAGCTCTTCTCGCGTATATCATTGTTTAGATGGATGACGTTGTAGTTGCAAGTATTTGAGACTTGCATGTATCACCATTTTTGAGATGATGATGAGATACCACTTTGTGTTGGATGATGATTATGATGAGACTATTTGTATGTATATGCTATGATTACATTTGTGGTCTCGCAGCCATTTGTATGTGTATGATGATGACATTTTTATGTGCTAAAGATTCTTGTATAAAGCCTGTTCAAATACAAAACAAATATGCAGATTTTTTTTTCAAAAGCTACTAAAATTAGCAGTAGCGAGTGGAGAAAAGTTAGCAGCAGTGTGACAGTAGCAGTAGCGCATCCCAACAAAGCGTGCTAGAGCTATTAGCAGTAGCGAGCTTCCATACAGCACGCTGCTGCTACACTTGTATAGCAGTAGCGTGGGCATACACGTGTTGCTGCTACGGGTCAGCTGTAGCGCCTTATCAGTAGCGCCGACCCCGCGCTACTGATATACCTAGAACCCGCGCTGCTGCTAGGCTTTTCCATAGTAGTGATATTCTCTTTTATTGGCCATGCCCACAATATATTTCAATTATAGCCAACAAGCATATTCTCTTTTATCATCAAATAGCGCGTGGGACGCACAACAGTTCACATATGGGCCGACCCATTGGTAGGCACCAAAAAAACCAATGTTTGTAAGGCACGATATAAATTTTAAAAATGACATGTTGAAGGATCGAACTAGCGACCTCAGAAACTCGACCACGGGCTACTAGCCACTCTAATAAATGGGTCCTGGTAACCAATAGCCAGCCTGAATGTTTAAGAATATGCTGCAGCGTTAGATTCAAAACTTTTTTTTGTTTCTTCTAAACTTTTCTAAAAATAAATTAATACTTATGAATTGCCAAATATTTTTGGAAACTTGAATAATTTTTGAAACCCCGAACAATTTTCAAAAATACGAATCATTTTTTGAAAATTTCATTCATTTTTGGAAAAAGACGAACATCCTTTGAAATAACTTGATTTTTTTAAAATTCATAAACATTTTTTGAGAACATGAACCTTTTGGAAAAACAGGAACATTTGTTGAATGTGTGAACATGTTTTGAACATTTAGAGCAAGTTTAGAATTTTTTTTATAACCAGGAGCATTATTATTTTTAATTTGTGAACATTTCACTAAAACAAGTATATTTTTAAATGCAACTTATTTTGGAAGTGTTCATTGATTTGTAATACACAAACATTTTATAAAAAAATGGGAACTTTTTTGAATTTTGAACATATTTTGGAATGGCTACCTATACTTATTATGTGTGAAGTCATTACTCTCCATGTTGTAAGCATATGAAACGTATATAAATTCAGATTTATGATATTCAATTCATTCAACCATTTACTTATAGGATATACGTGAAGCACGTGAGAAAATGACAAACTACTCCAAAAGATATAAATGAAGAACACTGAGTAGTCAAATAATTAACTAGCCATGGGAGGATTCTTTTTTTATTCAAGATTTCAGATCCAATGATTTTATTCAAACATCAAGTAAAATTGAAAATACGCTCCAAGAAAACACATATCATGTGACGAATAAAAATATAGCTCTGAGTAAGGTATACCGATAGTTTTGAAGACGAAAGAGGGGATGCCTTCCGGGGCATCCCCAAGCTTAGGCGCTTGAGTCTTCCTTGAATATGAACTTGGGGTGCCTTGGGAATCCCCAAGCTTAGGGCCTTTCCACTCCTTATTCTCCTCATATCGATATCTCACCCAAAGCTTGAAAACTTCAATCACATAAAACTTAACGGAACTTCGTGAGATAGGTTAGTATGATAAAAGTAAACCATTCACTTTGGTACTGTCAAAGACAAGTTTCATAATTGTTCTCACACAATGCCTACTGTACCATATCATTTCTACAATTTATATTGAGAAATATAAGTCATAGAAACTAGCAAACAAGCAAACTATGCAATGAAAACAGAATCTGTCGGAAACAGAACAGTCTGCAATGATCTGAACAGGGTGCCAGAGAGGGCCTAGATTGATTTCTCGTGGCTACAGAGGCTTGCAGCGGCGGAACTTACGATCTAGGTTATTTCCCGAAGGTTTCTGTATTTATAGGAGGAGTTGGCGTTGATTTCATGTTAGGGCGGCCCTCGGGGAGTCCACGAGGCAGGGCGGCGCGCCCCCCATCCTCATGGGGCCCACGGGACTCCCCTTCGGTAGATTTTTTGTTCCAGTATTTTTCATATTTTCCAGAAAAAATCTCCGTTGATTTTCAGCGCATTCCGAGAACTTTTATTTCTGCACAAAAACAACACCACGGTAGTTGTGCCAAAAACGGCGTCAGTCCGGGTTAGTTCTAATCAAATAATACCGAAATCTTATAAAACTATTGTAAACATGGCATGAATACTTCATAAATTATAGATACGTTGGAGACGTATCAATAGACAAGGTTTCTTCTTCGTGGACCCTTCGTGGTTGGAGCCCTCCGTGGACTCACGCAACCGTTACCCTCCATGGGTTGAAGTCTCCATCAATGTAGATGTACGATAGCACCACCTATCGGAACCACAACAAAAACATCCGTGTCCCCAATTGCGTTTGCACACTCCAATCCCATCCCTTTACTTTCTTGCAAGTTGCATGCTTTACTTTCCGCTGCTCATATACTCTTTGCATGCTTGCTTGAATTGTCATGTGTATTCTTGAAACTGTGTTAATCTACCACCTCAACTTGAAAAACTTAAAAACTGCCAACTTTGTTTGTTGAGGGTCTGAACCCCCCTCTAGACACCTCTTCTCGATCCTTTCAATTGGTATCAGAGCAGTGGTCTCCATTGCTTTGGTTTAATCACCATTGGAGGAAGATGGAGTCTATGTTGGGGAGTGTTAGAAGTAGAGTGCCTATGCTTGATGGAGAGATCTTTAGTGAGTGGAAAAATGAGATGCTTGGAATTTTTCATGAATATCACTTGAACAAGTACATTACTACTCCTTGTGAACCCCTAGTTGATCCCTTGCATCCTACCCATGATGAGTCTCCTGACCTGATTCGCAATCTTAGAACTATCAATCTTATCACTAGAGGCTTGCCTAGAAATTTTATTGGTCACTTGCCTACTCTTGATTGTGCTTATACTATATGGCGATTTCGTGAGGAACGATTTCCTGACTATTCCTTGAAAAACTTAGATGAGATTCTTCACAAGTCTATTGCTTTGAATAAGATGAATCCCAATGATCCTAAGTTTGGAGATTGTTTATTTGAGGTTACCAATCTTATGCGTGCCAAAGGAGATGTTGGAATCATTAGCAATGTTATTTCTGAAGCTATTATAATTCATAGAGATGAACATTGTCAATATCGTATATCTAATGAATCACTCTCTCTAGGAAATGATCATTTGCAAGATGATGTTGAACATGGATACTATGATGAAGATGATGATAATGACTTTGATCTTGAAGAGTGAGGGAGTCCCGGATTAGGGGGTGTCCGGATAGCCGAACTATCACCGTTGGCCGGACTCCAAGACTATGAAGACACAAGATTGAAGACTTCGTCCCGTGTCCGGATGGGACTTTCCTTGGCGTGGAAGGGAAGCTTGGCGATACGGATATGTAGATCTCCTACCATTGTAACCGACTCTGTGTAACCCTAACCTATCCGGTGTCTATATAAACCGGAGGGTTTTAGTCTGTAGGACGAACAACAATCATACCATAGGCTAGCTTCTAGGGTTTAGCCTCCTTGATCTCGTGGTAGATCTACTCTTATACTACCCATATCATCAATATTAATCAAGAAGGAGTAGGGTATTACCTCCATTGAGAGGGCCCGAACACAGGTAAAAACATCGTGTCCCTCGTCTCCTATTACCATCCGCCTAGACGCACAGTTCGGGACCCCTACCGAGATCCGCGGTTTGACACCGACATCGGTGCTTTCATTGAGAGTTCTCTGCGTGCGTCGCCGTCGGGTAGGATGCCTCATCCCGTCTTTAAAGGCGATACTATCGCCAAAGGAGCCTTGGCACGGTCGACTCTTCGCTAGGTGGTTTTCTTATGACCGCCAGTTGCCATCGCCACCGATGATGACCTCTCGAGTCATCGAAACCAATCTCCATGTTAATTAGGAACTTGTCGAACAGTTAGATCCGATCGAGCTCTCCTCCATAAGCGAGCTCTTGGATCGCGATCGCCATACAGGAGTCGCCACAGACTACGACGGATCGGGCCTAAAACCGATCTGAGAGAGATCAACTCTCCCCAAGCTACCCATCATGTTGCTGTGATAGAGGAGCAATGTGGCGATTCTTCTTCTATCTTAAGGACTAGCTACGTCCGGATTCCCGATCCCTCCATGTCGGATTCCCGCAGAGGGACGGATGTCGATCAAGCCCTGAACTTAAAGTCAGGCGGTGGGTTGGACTCATTGGATAACACTAAAATCCAAACTTCCGAGTTCGAAACTTCGCCCCGAGTCCTAAATTGACGGGTTCGGATCTAGTTCCACCGCCCACCCAAACATTAGCGATCTCTCTCGAATTCGCAAGAGCCCGCTGAAAGAGTACATCATTCTTGGGCGATTCCTCCCGGTTATGAACAGGATAAAGGACTGCCGAGAGGAGGACGCAATCCCAATTTTCTGCAAAAATTGCACGGACAAGGGAATCCTAAACGCCATAAGTCGTCGTGAAATTACACGCTTTGCTGACTTGGTGACCATAGTACAAAAGTACTGTGCGATGGAGAGCGCCTGGAAAACTGAAAGTAAATTTTGGGATAATCCGGCCCTGAATACATCCCTAGTCCGAAATAAAAGGGTGCATCATTATCAAGCACACGGTTAAATACCAAAAACCAAAACCCCTAAAGGGTGCGGAACCGTCATGGAGGGTTGGCTAAGCGGACCGTGCAAAATTCATAGCACGAGGGCGCCACTCCAACTCATAGCCTTGAGCATGTTGGGTACTACGACAGTGACCAAAAGTGGCGAAGAGCTTCTAGCTTCGTATACCAGCCCAAGAACACCGAAGACGGTGTTAGCGAGTCTTGAGACTTTCGCATCAAATAACATGCGAAAGCGAACACTCCGTAACCTTGCCGATGTCTACCAAGTAGCAACAATAAATCCATGGAGTGACACGGCTATTACCTTTAATGCCAGTGACGAACCTAAATTCCTAACAGCCCGAGCACCAGCCGCATTGGTCCTCAGTCCGATAGTGGACGGCTTTCACCTTACTAAGGTACTCATGGATGGCGGCAGCGGACTAAACCTCATCTATGAGGAAACCCTCCGAAAAATGGAAATAGACTGGAACCGCATTGAGCGAAGCAGCACAACCTTTAGAGGAATAATCCCTAGCCGGGAAGCATGCTGCACAGGAAAAATCACACTGGACGTAGTGTTCGGCTCGCCGTACAATTACAGGTCCGAGGAGGTCACATTTCAAGTGGCCCCGTTCAACAGCGGATATCATGCTTTGTTAGGACGAGATGCATTCACAATTTTTCAAGCTATACCCCATTACGGGTACATGAAGCTTAAAATGCCCGGACCTAACGGAATCATCACTCTCGCTAGTGATCTGAACATAGCACTCCGCGCCGAAAACAAGACAGCCGCACTAGCCCTCGAGGCACTATCCGAAGCCCTAGCGGCCGAAGAATTCACTGCGATGCGCTCCACGGTGAACATGGACGATGTGATACTTGATAAAAGATCCAAGTCCACCTCTTTTAAACCAGCGGATGAAATAGTCAAATTCCAAGTCCACCCAACGGACCCTGCAAAGACGGCCTCCATTGGGGTACAATTAAACCCTGATGTAGACGCCACACCACGAGAATTTCTACGAGAAAACTGGGACATCTTTGCTCGCACCCTTCAGACATGCCAGAATCCCGTCCGGCTGGCGAGCACAGCCTAAATATCCTAAAAGGATTCAAGCCAGTCAAACAGGCTCTTCGGCGCTTTTCCGAACCCAAGAGACAGGCCATGGGAGAGGAGCTAGCCAAACTTTTGGAAGCCGGATTCATCAGAGATATAAAACATCTGGACCGGCTAGCAAACTTGGTGATGGTACCAAAGAAGGATAAATCCTGGCGCCTGTGTGTTGATTTTAAAGACCTTAATAAGGCTTGCCCAAAGGATCCCTTCCCCCTCCCTCGAATTGATCAAATTATTGACGCCTACAGCGAGGACACGACTCATTGTGCTTCCTCGGCGCATACCCGCTACCACCAAATCAAGATGGCGGAGCTGACCAAGCTGCAACAGAATTCATCACTCCATACGGCCCGCTCGCTTCAACACAATCCCTTTGGGCTAAAAACGCCGGCGCAATATATCGCGCATGATTCGAGACATGTCCGCAAACCAGATTGGCAAAACAGTGGAAGCATATGTAGATGACGTGGTCGTCAAAACCAAGCACGTCGAAACTCTAGTAGACGACTTGAGGCTCACATTCGACAATCTTCGAAAATATGACAAAGCTCAATCCGGAAAAATGCGTGTTCGGCGTTCCAGCCGGAAAGCTCCTGGGCTTCATTGTGTCTGGTAGAGGAATTGAAGCAAACCCAGCCAAGATCTGAGCTCTGTCACAATTGGATATTCCAAAAGACCTCAAAGAAATACAAAAATTGACGGGATGCGTAGCGGCTCTAAGCCGCTTTATTTCCCGTTTGGGAGAAAAGGCGTTACTCCTTTACCGCCTCCTCCGCCGCACCTAACACTTCGAGTGGACGGATGCCGCCACGGCCGGACTCGAAGAAATAAAGGCCATTTTGGCAACAAATCCGGTCCTGGCCGCGCCCAACGTGGGCATACCAATGCTATTATATATCGCCGCAACATATCAAGTTGTCGGTAGCGGTGCTCGTTGTCGAACGAAGCGGACGGACACGGTTCCCTCTTCAAAACCGGTTTACTATGTGTCCACCGTCCTAACTCCATGCAAGTCCAGTACCCACACTATCAAAAGATAGCATACATGGTGTTCATGGCATCCCGAAGCTGCGACACTACTTTCAAGAGTGTTCGATAACGGTAGCCTCGAAGTACCTCTTAACGACATTATAAACAACGCGACGCCGACGGGCGGATTGCTAAATGGGCCATAGAGCTCCTTCCATTCGACATAACTTATAAGCCACGACGAGCTATTAAGTCGCAGGTTTTGGCCGACTTCGTGGCGAATGGACTGAAGCCGAACTCCCTAAAGAGTACGGCGCATACTCCAATTGGATCATGCACTTTGACGGCTCCAAAATGTTGGCCGGCCTGGGGGCTGGCGTCGTCCTGACGTCCCCAACCGTGGACACAGTCCAATACATCCTTCAGATAATGTATACGGACTCCAACAACGCAGCCGAATATGAGGCCCTTCTGCACGGCCTCCGAATGGCAGTCTCGATGGGCATTCAACACCTAGAGGTGCGCGGGGATTCGAACCTCGCAATATCTCAAATAAACGGAGACTTTGATGCCAAAGATCCAAAAATGGCAGCATACCGCAATGCGGTCCTAAAAATGTCAGCACGGTTCGAAGGGCTCGAATTTCATCATATAGCCCGGGACAACAACCAGGCGGCAGATATATTGGCACGCATCGGTGCAAAACGCGATGCCGTCCCGCCCAACATCTTCCTGGAACGGCTGTTCAAGCCATCCGTACTATGGGAAGGGGAGTCCGGCAATAACAATCTGGACCCAACCGCACCGCCTGATGCCGAACACTCTGACACAACTGGAGGCTCTGTCCCCGAGATAACACCCTCCGCTCACGAAATAATGGCGGTTATCGCCCTGTGGACGGAACCATTCCTAGCCTACCTAACTAGGAAGGAACTCCCCGAAGACCAAAATGAGGCTCGCTGCATAGTACGGCGATCTAAAGCCTATAAAGTCCATGAGGGAGAGCTTTATAAGAAAAGCACTACCGGAGTCCTTCAAATGTGTATCTCAAGAGGAAGGGCGAAACCTCCTGGCTGAAATTCATGCCGGACTGGGTGGGCACCACGCCGTAGCCCGGCCCTTGTAGGCAAGGCCTTCCAGACAGGATTTTATTGGCCGACAGCCGGGCAGATCGCAGGACTTAGTCCAACGATCGTCGGTTGCCAGCTTTTGCTAACCAAAGCCACATGCCACCCACCCGTAAAACTATACCCATCACTGGCCGCTTATGTGCTGGGGCTTGACATGGTTGGACCCCTTAAGGGAGGAACCCACAAGCAAAAATACCTATTGGTGATGGTGGATAAATTCACCAAATGGATAGAGGCCAAGCTCGTTAAAGCGGCCGAATCCGGACGGTGATAGACTTCATATCGGTGTAGTGCACCGTTACGTTGTCCCCACAGTATCATCGCGATAACGGCACCAACTTCACGGCCGATGAGGTCAAATTATGGTGCAAAACATGGGCATCAAGCTCGACGCCTCGGTCTATCACCCTCAAACCAACGGCCAAGTCGAACGAGCAAATGGTCTAATCATGAGCGGCATTAAACCCGCACTAGTGCGGTCCCTCAAGGAATCTAACACGACCGGGTTGAGGATCTCGACTCCGACTGGGGCTGCGGACCACGCCGAATCGTACTACGGATTCACACCATTCTTTATGGTGTACGGTGCAGAGCAGTCTTGCCCTGCGACATAATACATGACTCACCTCGTAATGCGCATGTATGAAGAAAGAGAAGCCGCTTCGATCGGCAGGACAGTTTGGACGCATTGGAGGAGGAGCGCGATGTGGCAAAAAGCTCGTTCCACATTCTATCAACAGAGGCTCAAGATATCAAAGCGAGGAAGTACGGGCCAAAGCTTATAACGTTGGCGAACTAGTTCTCGCTCGCCGGACAAGAAAAGGACAAACTCAAGCCCAAATGGGAAGGTCCCTTCATCATCGACCAGGTCCTGACCGGCGGAGCATACCGTCTGCGAAACGCATCGGATAACCGACTCGAGCCGAACCCATGGAACGCAGCCCGTCTATGAAGATTCTACTCCTAAGCGCCGAACTCCAAGTTCGTCTCCTTCCTCCGTCCACTTTTTCTATTTTTGCTGTCTTTTATTTATCTCCTTCCTCCTCCTTCTTCTTGAAGCCTCTCGAGGCTCGTTTGCGCTTTTTTCACACATACTTGACGCGCTGTCCGCGCTCATTATACCTGGGGGCTTCTTTAATAGAAGCTTATTTATACGGGCTTCATGCCCAACACATGCGTTAAAACTTCCGCATGTACCTTTTATTCACCATTATATGCATCAATATGACTTAAGTTTTGGCCAAGCTGGGTTGCCTGGCTCTTGTGCTTACCCCTACGTTCCCGATTGTTCGGCTAGGTGGTAAAGGAGCACCTCTGCGATTATTCTTGCTGGGTCAGCGGATGTGTACCTTAGACTGGGTGAAGCGAAAGCTAAGCGTTCTTAAGGTAATATTCGGTCGGTGAACTGAAAGATGATTTTAACTATTTACCCATCTGCCCCGGATGATTTTACGCTTTCATAGCAGCTTTGACATGCACTTTAGGGCATGCATCCCAGCGAAAGGAACCCTTAACGGAACTATTCTCCCTGGAAGATGTTTCTTACTACCCATGTAATATAACATAACTAGTTGGGCACTTGTCTGATACAGCAATAATGACCCCTACGCCTTGTCTCCATGCATACCCCGGTTCTTATATAACCACGAAGGTATTCGGACACACTCTGGACTATTGGGTCCTGAGGTCGAAGCGAAAAGGTCCGCTATGACAAACGATCTACAATCCGGCTAGAAGACATTTTTTCATGTCATATTTTTACATAGTCAACTCGACTCATTGTATTCCTCCTCAATGCCATCTAATAGGCTATCTAATTTACAATCTTGTTGGGAATACTTGGCGGCCAATTCTACTTGGCCGTACACTAACTTCTGAGGATGTCCATCCCATCAGCCCCACAGTCCGACCTCGGCCATGTGGTTTGGGTCAACAACCGTGTGCAGCGTCTTTACCATGGCCCAGCCTCCTGGCGCCTTGACGGCAGGCTGATATCTTCCATAGTCGGAGCGCGCCGTGCTCCTTGAAGCCGCTCTACCAGCTCCCCAATGCCTTCGGCGGGGAGATAGATGGCCACAAGGCCTGGCGATGCCTTTCATCACTGCGGACTCGTTCGTGCAGGTGATGCAATTCGGGAAGAAGATCACCCAAGAACTGGGCATCTCCTCCTCGGGACGACCTGTGAGCAAACCTACATACATGTTTATGTTAGTCGCCTTCCTCGCCGAACTCTTTCAAAGTTCGCTCAAGCACTTACTGAAAATGCCGCGACGAAGCCGCCGATTCTCCTTTAAGGAGTCAGACAACTGGGCACAAACATCCTTTAGTTCCTCACCCAGCTTGGTGTTGGCATCTTGGAGGTTATTTTTCTCCTGCCGCACCCTCGTAAGCACGCTCTCGCTGGCCTTTAGCTGGCGGAAGAGCTGCTGCTTGTCTGGATCTAGTCCGGCGCCATCTGCAATGTTTTTGTCAGATTTACACACCCGCCGCACTTCATAAACTATTTATCTTTTGAAGCGTATATTACCAAAGGGGTCTCTGTGGCTCCCTCATGGCGGCTAGTCTTGACCTCAAGTTGGGCCTTGCACTATTCAAGCTCTGGGACAGTCGGGTATTCTTTTTGTAAGATCCTGCATAACAAATGATCCTTAAATCAGTTATTCTAACTATTTTAAGTCTCGGGGCTCTTGGCATATATAATGTCAAATTTCCTTACCCGTATGTCCTTTACATACTGCTCCGTGGCTCTGGCTAGACCATCTTGAGCAGCACGGAGGTGCGCATCTCCCGAATTGAAGGCATTCAAGGCCTCTTGGGAGAAACATGCGTCACGAAGAACTGTCCGACGGCGCCTATGATTCAGGGCGCTCTCCACCTCGGAGTTGGTGGCGCACAATCTTTCGGCATCCTCTATCGGAGGAGCATCCGACGTACGCCTCGTGTTCGCCTCCGCTTCTGGACCCGGCTTTGGAGCCTGGCTGGCGGAGGTTCGATTAGCAACCTCTCCGGACTCGATCCGGCGGCGCTTTTTCTGAAAAGAGCGTCGGCGTTAGTCGCCTTCAAGAATCCATCCTAGGAACATGGTGACCGCCATACCGTTGCGGCAGAGTTTCAATCCGGACCGCCTCCTTTTTAGCCCTCATGAGGCCGTCGCCCTTGTTGGCCAGCCGCGCGGGCTCGGCTTCCTGCCTCGAAGGTACCCCCTGCGAAACACCATTGGTATAAAGTGATCAAGAAATAAGCACGGATGTGTCATTATCAGAATATTGGGACCTCGGTCTCAGTTACCTGCGAGGCTGGAAGTATTCCGGGGTAATCGGCCGTAATGGCAACCAAAGCATTGTCGATGCTAAGTTGGTGGAACACCCTGTCGATTAACTCCACCTTTATATCCGGATCCTCTTCGGAGGTCGGATCGAGGACCGTTCAGATCCTCGGGTTGTGGAGGCGGCCTGTATCTTCTCCATAGTCCGCGCAGTTCTGCTTGAAACCATGAAATGTGATATTTAACTACGGGAACACGGATCGGACAGGTCACAAAGATGTTTGCTTACCCAGCTTCGAGGATTATTCTAAGAAAACTCCTTCAGTGGATCGATGCGGAGGAAATCCTCCTCCTCCCCTTTATACATGGCAGACAAGATCTTCACCAGTTCGGTGACCGATCCCGGCCCTTTGCGGCCATGGCGGGTGGCATCGTCCTCCCCGTTGAAATCCCACATGGGGTGGCCCCAATATTGGAGCGGCTGCACTCCGCTCATAATGCAGATTTCCATGACTCCAATCATGGTTAGTCTGGCATGAGCCAGTAACCTTATTCGGCTCATCAAATAGATGACATCACGGTCATTTTCCCTCCGGGGGCTCCGAGGGTGCCAGCTTAGGCGCTTCTTCAGAGGAGCATTGCTAAACTCCGGAAGGCCGATCGAAACAGGATCCGGCAGCGGGACGTCCTCCATGTAAAACCATTCCGAAGGCCAGTCTTCGGACGCCTTCTTTGGGGTTCCGGATAGGTATCCGGTCCCGGCGATGCGCCATAGCACGGCTCCGCCCACTTGATATATTGACCCCTCATGAGAACGGGGTACTAGGCAAAATAATCTCTTCCACAGCCCGAAATGAGCCTCGACGCCCAAGAACAGTTCGCAAATGTAACATCCCAATTTTCCTAAATTAGGATGTTAATAGATCATTCATATGCATATCATATTTCTATTGCATTATTTGCTTTTTCAGAATATTTGAATCATTATGCAACAAAAGGCAATTTATTTGGAGTGGAGATAACATGACTTCTCCCCTATTTTATAAATGTTCATAATGTGCAGAATATTATTTCCAGTTCATCTGTTATGTTCTGGTATTTTTATTAGTCACCAAAGTATTTTATTTGAGTGTTTTGTTGCTGTTTGTGTGGCCTATTGCATAAAAATAATTTTCCAAAATTGCATTAGGTGAGGAACTAGTGTTCCTGTAGTTTATTTTAGTAGTATACATTTTACTGTGTGTCTACGTATTTTTATTTAGTTTTTATACTGTTGTTTTATTTTTAGTTATTACTTCTGTAGTTTTTGTTTTAAAAAGAGAAATACCAGCCAGCCAGCCAGCCGGCCCAGCAGCGCCGCACTACACCGCTGCGGCCCACCTTCCTCGCGAAGCGGTACGCGCAGCCGTACCCGACCCGCAGCCCGCACCCGCCTTCAACCACTGACAGCGTGCCCCGCCCCGCACCTATCTCCTTCCTCCGGTCGGACCCGACGCGCCCTTACGCCCAGCCGAGGCCGAGCGGATCAACTGGCGTCCTAGTCCACCTCGGCGCGCCGAGCTGCCGTGCGCAAAGCATAAGACCTGTGGAAGCCCTGCATCCCCTGTCCCGATCCTCTTCGTTGCCGCCCGTGCTATTGGCAGCGGATCTCGCCGTCGAGCTCCGAGGCGCCGTCGTTCACCATTCAGTATCCGCCACGGTAAGGGCGCCCTGCCGCTCCACTTCTCACCTTGAACCCCACTCGGCGCGCGCCTTTCACGACACACCCTTGTGGCTGAAATCGCAGCGGAGAGAGAGGAACGAGCCCACCAGCTGTCGCCGAGCACGTCGGAGTTAACGTCTTCGCTGTCGCCTCAGAGGTCGCCCGTCGCCGTTTAGCGTCACCGCCGCCTCGCCGCTCGACACCGCACTTTGCCCGTCACCTCGCCTTCGCGGAGACCCACGAGGAGCGCCGCCAACGCCCGAGACCGCCGCCGCCGTCCTCTGCTTCCGGTGAGCACGCACACACAGCAAACCCCGGCCAATCACAGGCTGACACGTGGCAATTCGCTACAGGAACAGCACGGGAGTTCGCTACAGGACCCGGAGATTTCTGTTTCTTTTTGTTTTTCACAGATTTTCATCCAATATTCTTTTAGATATATCTTTTATTCTATAAGTCCAATTTAGGTAATTCTTTTTCCTGTGATCTCACAAAAAATCAGCACATTGTCATAGTACCAACTTTGCACATGTTTGCACTTTTCAAATTTGAATTCGTTTGAATTTGAAATAAATCTTCCGGAGGCCGTAACTCTCAAACCGTTTATCGGAATCGAGTGATTCTTTTTGCATTGTGACCGTAGTGCAATTTAGGTGATGTTAAGATTCTGTTGTTGAGTTTTAAAAATGATTTGCTTGCTGTTGGTTTTGTTTTGGTTCTTTTCGTGTTCCGGTGTTTGATTTGTTGAATTGTGTGAAACGTGTAGATTGTCCGAGTGCGACGCGAGCTATTGTCGAGTGTGACTTTCTGAACCAGAACCAAGGCAAGTTACATGTTGATCATCCTTTACCTATTGTTTTCTATGCATTGTAGTATATATCACACTATAACTTTATGCATTATAGGATTGTTATATTTTGAGCTATCTTTGTTGAGCTATCTTCCGTCTTTTGCAAACCGTGATAGTTGTAGTTGCTATGCTTTGTAGACGGGGTGGTTCGTGTATTCATTGAGTTTATGTGAGGATTATATATATATATATATATATATATATATATATATATATATATATATATATATATATATATATATATATATATATATATATATATAACAATTGAGTAGTAACTCAGATTTAACTCACCTACGGGCGGAAGTGGTATTGCTTGGTGTTGAGGAAGGCATCATGGGGTCTTGCACCTTTTCTAAGGCCATGCGCTCATGAGAGTGCACCCTAAGTGGAATGCCGCCAGGTTCAAAAAGATCGACAGACTTAGTGACTAGTAGCTTCCATGTGCGGACACTTGGCTATATGGGCTCGCTTAGTTGGTCGGTTGTTGGAACCTCGCCTGCATAAAGGTCGCATGATGTAGCATATGTAGGTGGGATGTGGCCGTCGGTGGTTAAGGAACCTCTTCAAAGACTTTGTCTCAATCTTGGATTGGGTCCGTGGGTAAAGCGTACAAAACTCTGCAGAGTATTAAAACTAATCATGATTAGCCGTGCCCCCGGTTATGGGTAAATTTGAGCCACTATGCCATTACAGTTGTTGGATGATTTCCTTTCTTCTACTATGCATATACATGTAGGTCTGCTTTATTATTACTCCTGTGTAACTTGCCAATACATTCCAAGTATTGACCTATATGGCTGCAACGTCTCATGTTGCAGGATATTGCACGAAGAGTAAGGTACCGTTAGGGTCATGAAGTCTCACACTCAAAGCATCGCCGATGGGCTATGATGGGACTCATCGTTATTTTCGCTACTTTACGCTGTTTGATTGAGTAAAGCTAGCCAAGTGCTATGCAGATTGTTTTATTTTATATACTCTGGATCATACGTTGTAATAAATGATGCACTTGCTATTCGGTATTCATCTATCTTGTGTGTGCTAGCGAGTTTGATCCGAGGACTAGCACGGTAAGCACAGAGACTCAAATCCTTGAGGTTTGGTCTTCTGAGATGGTATCGAGCAAGTGTGTTGTTGTGAGGACGTGACCCTAGAAAATGGATTAGAAAAGCCATAGGACTGAAAATTATTTTATAAACTAGCTATACTTCTTACTATTTATTAGTTAACCCCTCAAGTATCTTGAGCAGTTAAGTAGAAACTAGTCTGAGACCACCATTCATGTTTGTTTTATATTGCAACGTTATCGTGTTAGCGTATTCGATTATGCCCACTTTCGTGGTATGAAGATACTAGATTGTTTGCTTGATTGGTAGTTGTTTGTTAAATTGCTTAGTGTCGAAATTATTTGACTATATATATAATATTATCATATTGTTTGTTGTTTGTTTGTTTGTTGGTGTTATTCGTTGTTGTGTTTTGTTGGCTTGATCATATTATGCATATGGGTAGAATATATTTATATATACATAGTCTTTGGCCCTATTCTATCTATAACTCTTCTATGCTTGCCCACCAGATGCCGCCGAGGCGTGATAATAGGCGTAATGCTGCAGGAGGAGACAACAATGGCAATGATGTACCACCATACATGCAGCAGTTGCTTCAGGGATAGGCTCAGTTGATCCAGTTGCTTGTCCAGAACCAGAACAACAACAATAACAACAACAATCCACCGCCACCGCCACCAGTGGATATGCTTACCATGTTCTTGAGGTTGAATCCTCAGAGGTTCTCCAGTTCCCCTGAACCTATTGTGGCTGATGATTGGCTCCGTGCAGTCAATAGGAACCTGGAGATGGTTGGATGCACAGATGCAGAGAGGGTGAGGTTTGCCAAACATTTGTTGGAGGGTCCTGCTGCATCTTGGTGGGACAATTACTTGGTCACTTATCCCATTGCTACTATCACATGGCCTCAGTTTCAGGATGCTTTCCGTGCTGCACATGTGTCTGCTGGTGCTATGAGTCGAAAAAGAAGGAATTTCGCAGTTTGCCCTGTGGAGGTCATACGATTAATGCGTATGTGGAGGAATTTAATAATCTTGCACGTTATGCTCCTAATGATGTTAACACTGATGCAGCTAGGCAGGAGAAATTCTTGGAGGGCCTAAATGATGATTTGAGTCTTCAGTTGACAGTGGCCACTTTTAGGAATTGTCAGGACTTGATTGATAAGGCTATTGTCTTTGGAGGGAAAGCAACATGCCATAGAGAATCGCAAGAGGAAGTACAACAACAATAACAGGTATAATTCAGGACCACACGAAGCCACGCACTTCATATCATGGTAATGGAGGTAATGGACATAATCATCATGGAGGTAATGATCATAATCATCATGGAGGGAATGGCCACAATCATAATGGCCACCATCATCATAATGGGCACAAGAGTAACAATGGCAATGGCAAAGGTAATGGTAATGGTAATGGCAATGGAGGAAACAATAACCAGAACCACCAGGTTACACGTGCGCCAAGGGATTTGAGTCAAGTGCAGTGCTTCAGGTGTAAGGCTATGGGGCACTATGCCACAGATTGCCCGGGGGCGAAGAACTCAGGATCCAACAAGCCAAACCCCTTCCAAAAGGGTCATGTCAATCATGTTAATGTGGAGGAGGTTTACAATGAACCTGATGCAGTGATTGGTAAGTTCTTGATTAACTCAGTACCCGCGCTTGTTCTTTTTGATACTGGTGCATCGCATTCATTCATTTCGAGGGTATTTGTTGATAAACATGGATTGCCAACCAAAACACTTAGTATGCCTATTAGAGCGAGTTCCCCAGGAGCTGAGATGATAGCAGGTGTTGGTTGCCATCAGTTGACTTTGTCTATTGAAAGCATGATTTTCCTACGGATTTGATTATATTAAAGTCACAAGGTCTGGATATTATTTTGGGTATGGATTGGTTGCGTTATATAAAGGTCGTATTGATTGTGCGGTCGATCTATTACTCAAATGCACCAGGGGAAGAGAATCAAATATCCGTGTAAGTATAAGCGTAATCAGTGCGGTGAACTCTCTTAATGGGGTAGCACGGAAGAGGTGCCGATTGTGAGAGATTATGCAGATGTGTTTCAGAGGAGTTGCTGTGTATGCCACCGGATAGAGATATTGAGTTTCTCATTGATTTAATACCAGGCACTGGACCTATTGCAAAGAGACCGTATAGAATGCCTCCTCAAGAGTTGGAGGAATTGAAGAAGCAAATAAGAGAATTGCAGGCACAAGGATTTATTCGCCCAAGTTCATCACCTTGGGGAGCTCCAGTTTTGTTTGTGGAGAAGAAGGATGGGACCTTGAGGATGTGTGTTGATTATCGTTCTCTGAATGAGGTAACCATTAAGAATAAGTATCCTTTGCCTATGATAAATGATCTGTTTGACCAGTTGGAAGGAGCTCTTGTGTTTTCTAAGATTGATCTTCGTTCGGTTATCATCAATTAAAGATTCGTGAGCAAGATATTCCAAAGACTGCTTTTACTACGAGGTATGGGTTGTATAAATATCTGTTATGTCATTTGGATTGACTAATGCTCTGCATATTTCATGAATATGATGAACAAGGTGTTTATGGAGTTCTTGGATAAATTTGTGGTTGTTTTCATTGATGATATATTGGTGTTCTCCAAGAATAAGCAAGAGCATGAGGTGCATTTGCGTTTGGTATTGGAGAAATTGAGGGAACATCAGTTGTATGCCAAGTTCAGCAAATGTGAGTTTTGGCTGGATGAGGTAGCATTCCTTGGACATGTTGTGTCAGGTAATGGAGTTGCAGTTGATCCATCTAAGGTTGCTGCAGTTACAGAGTGGGAGACACACATGACAGTTGGAGAGATTCGCAGCTATTTGGGCCTTGCAGGTTATTACAGGAGGTTTATTGAGAACTTTTCGAAAATTGCAAAGCCTATGACTGAATTGTTGAAGAAGGAGAAGAAGTTTGTTTGGACTGATGAATGTGAAGCCAGCTTTCAGGAATTGAAGCAGCGTTTGGTTACAGCACCAGTCTTAACTCTGCCGGATATACATAAGGACTTCCAGGTATATTGTGATGCTTCTCGTCAAGGACTTGGGAGTGTTTTGATGCAGGAAGGTAAAGTTGTTTCTTATGCTTCACGTCAGCTTAAGAATCATGAGCATAATTATCCTACACATGATTTGGAGTTAGCCTCAGTTGTGCATGCATTGAAAACTTGGAGGCCATATCTTATTGGTAATCATTGTGATATATTTCTTGATCATAAGAGCTTGAAGTATATTTTTACTCGAAGGATTTGAACCTCGAGTGAGAGGAGATGGTTGGAGCTTATTAAGGATTATGATTTGAATGTGCGGTATCATCTGGTAAGTCTAATGTTGTTGCTGATGCATTGAGTCGTAGGAGCCATGCTAATGCAATTAATATTGATAATATGCCACCCGAGTTATGTGAACAGTTCATGAATCTTAGATTGGAGATGGTTCCTAAGGGATATTTAGCAACACTGGAGGTAAAGCCTACCTTGCTTGACAGGATCAGAGAAGCTCAAAAGGATGATAAGGAGATTGCTGAGATAAAAGAGAATATGGCTAAAGGTAAGGCAGAAGGTTTCCATGAGGATGAACATGGAGCCATATGGTTTGAGAAGCGTATTTGTGTACCTCAAGATGCAGATATCAGGAAGTTGATTCTTCAGGAGGTGCATGATTCACCTTATTCTATTCACCCAGGTAATACTAAGATGTATTTGGATTTGAGGGAAAGATTTTGGTGTCCTAGCCTGAAGAGGGAAATTGCTGGGTATATTGCAACATGTGATGTGTGCCAGAGAGTTACAGCAGAACATCAGAGACCAGCAGGTTTGTTACAACCATTGCCTATCCCTGATTGGAAGTGGGACGAGATTGGTATGGATTTCATTACAGGTCTACCCAGGACATGGTCAGGTTATGATTCTATTTGGGTAGTTGTTGATCGTTTGACTAAAGTTGCTCACTTCATCCCGGTAAAGAATACCTATACCAGTGCTCAGCTAGCAAAGATTTATATGTCTAAAATTGTTTGTCTGCATGGAGTTCCAAGGAAGGTAGTGTCGATAGAGGTACTCAGTTCACATCAAATTTTGGCGTCGATTGCATGAATCCTTGGGCACCGGCTGGAGTTCAAGACAGCTTTCCATCCACGCACAGATGGGCGGGACAGAGAGGGTAAATCAGATTTTGGAGGATATGTCTAGAGCTTGTGCTTTGGACTATGGGTCCAGTTGGGATGATAATTTACCTTATGCAGAGTTTTCATATAATAACAGTTATCACCATTTGAGGTATTGTATGGTAGGAAGTGCAGGACACCGTTGATGTGGGATGAGGTTGGAGAACGTCAGTTCTTTGGACCAGACTTGATCAGAGATACTGAGGAGAAGGTCAAATTGATTCGTGACAGGCTAAAGATAGCACAGTCCAGGCAGAAGAGTTATGCAGATGCAAAACGTAAGGAGGTGACATATGAGGTAGGAGACCGTGCATACCTTCGAGTTTCACCACTTCGTGGAATTAAAAGGTTTGGAATCAAGGGTAAGTTAGCACCACGTTTTGTGGGACCTTACAAGATCTTGGAGCGTAGAGGAGAGGTAGCTTATCAGCTGGAGTTGCCAGAATCCTTGTCAGGAGTTCATGATGTGTTTCATGTATCTCAGTTGAAGAAGTGCCATGCAGAGATGATGGATGTTCCATTGAGGGACCCGGTGCCGCTTGAGGCAATTCAATTGGAGAGTGATTTGACTTATGAGGAGAAGCCTATTAAGATTCTGGAGACAACAGAGAGAGTTACTCGCACCAAGACAATCAAGTTATGCAAGGTTCAGTGGGATCATCATGCAGAGGAGGAAGCTACCTGGGAATGAGAGGAAGATCTCAGGCAGGATCACCCACACCTATTTGCTAGCCAGCCCGAATCTCGAGGGCGAGATTCATCTTAAGGGGGGTAGGTTTGTAACATCCCAATTTTCCTAAATTAGGATGTTAATAGATCATTCATATGCATATCATATTTCTATTGCATTATTTGCTTCTTCAGAATATTTGAATCGTTATGCAACAAAAGGCAATTTATTTGGAGTGGAGATAACATGACTTCTCCCCTATTTTAAAAATGTTCATAATGTGCAGAATATTATTTCCAGTTCATTTGTTATGTTCTGGTATTTTTATTAGTCACCAAAGTATTTTATTTGAGTGTTTTGTTGCTGTTTGTGTGGCCTATTGCATAAAAATAATTTTCCAAAATTGCATTAGGTGAGGAACTAGTGTTCCTGTAGTTTATTTTAGTAGTATACATTTTACTGTGTGTCTACGTATTTTTATTTAGTTTTTATACTGTTGTTTTATTTTTAGTTATTACTTCTGTAGTTTTTGTTTTAAAAAGAGAAATACCAGCCAGGCCCGCGGCCCAGCCAGCCACCGCCCAAAGCGCCAAGACTACACCGCTGCGGCCCACCTTCCCTCATGAGCGTACGCTGCAGCCGTGACCACCCGCAGCCCGCACCCGCCTTACGCCATCGACAGCGGGCCCCGCCCGCACCTATCTCCTTCCTCCGGTCGGACCGCAAGACGCGCCCAAGACGCCAGCCGAGGCCGAGGCGGATCAACTGGCGTCCTAGTCCACCTCGAAGCGCCCGAGCTGCCGTCGCGCAAGCATAAGACCCCAGGAAGCCCTGCATCCCCGTCCCGATCCTCTTCGCAAAGACGCGCTGTTGTTGGAAAACGGATCTCGTCGTCGAGCTCCGAGGCCGCTTCGTTCACCATCCGTATCCGCCACCGTAAGGCGCCCTGCCGCTCCACTTCTCACCTTGAACCCCCACTCGACGCCGCCCTTTCCTGACACGCCCTTGTGGCTGAAATCGCAGCGGAGAGAGAGGAACGAGCCCATCCGCTGTCGCCGAGCACGTCGGAGTTAACGTCTTCGCTGTCGCCTACAGAGGTCGCCCCGTCGCCGTTTGACGTCACCGCCGCCTCTGCCGCTCGACACCGCACCTGCCCGTCACCTCGCCTTCGCCGGAGACCCACCGGAGGAGCGCCGCCGCCAACGCCCGAGACCGCCGCCGCCGTCCTCTGCTTCCGGTGAGCACTCACACACAGCAAACCCGGGCCAATCACAGGCTGACACGTGGCAATTTGCTACAGGAACAACATGGGAGTTTGCTACAAGACCAGGAGATTTCTGTTTCTTTTTGTTTTTCACAGATTTTCATCCAATATTCTTTTAGATATATCTTTTATTCTATAAGTCCAATTTAGGTAATTCTTTTTCCTGTGATCTCACAAAAAATCAACACATTATCATAGTACCAACTTTGCACATGTTTGCACTTTTCAAATTTGAATTCGTTTGAATTTGAAATAAATCTTCCGGAGGCCGTAACTCTCAAACCGTTTATCGGAATCGAGTGATTCTTTTTGCATTGTGACCACAGTGCAATTTAGGTGATGTTAAGATTCTGTTGTTGAGTTTTAAAAATGATTTGCTTGCTATTGGTTTTGTTTTGTTTCTTTTCGTGTTTCGGTGTTTGATTTGTTGAATTGTGTGAAACGTGTAGATTGTCCGGAGTGCGACGCGAGCTATTGTCAGGAGTGTGACTTTCTGAACCAGAACCAAGGCAAGTTACATGTTGATCATCCTTTACCTATTGTTTTCTATGCATTGTAGTATATATCACACTATAACTTTATGCATTATAGGATTGTTATATTTTGAGCTATCTTTGTTGAGCTATCTTCCGTCTTTTGCAAACCGTGATAGTTGTAGTTGCTATGCTTTGTAGACGGGGTGGTTCGTTTATTCATTGAGTTTATGTGAGGATATATATATATATATATATATATATATATATATATATATATATATATATATATATATATATATATATATATATATATATATAAAACAATTGAGTAGTAACTCAGATTTAACTCACCTCTGGGCGGAAGTGGTATTGCTTGGTGTTGAGGAAGGCATCATGGGGTCTTGCACCTTTTCTAAGGCCATGCGCTCATGAGAGTGCACCCTAAGTGGAATGCCGCCCAGAGTTCAAAAAGATCAGACAGACTGAGTGACTAGTAGCTTCCATGTGTGGCCACGGCTATATGGGCTCTGGCTTAGTTGATCAGTTGTTGGAACCTGGCCCTGCAGTGTCGACATGATGTAGCATATGTAGGTGGGATGTGGCCGTCAGGTGGTTAAGGGAACCTATTCTGAAAGACTTTGTCTCAATCTTCGGATTGGTTCCAGTGGGTAAAGCGTACAAAACTCTGCAGAGTATTAAAACTAATCATAATTAGCCGTGCCCCCGGTTATGGGTAAATTTGAGCCACTATGCCATTACAGTTGTTGGATGATTTTGACAGATGTGACACTTAATAATATTTGTGGGCAACTTAATAATGGGTAGGTTGGAGTTGATTTTGCCAACTCAACCTTGTGCATTTAATTGTAGTAATAAAGAACTAAATAAAAATTTGACTATAAGGTAGTTACGAGGATAAAATCAGCTTTCTGCAAAAATAAACCCCAAGCCTTCCTTTGTTGTACTATGCATATACATGTAGGTCTGCTTTATTATTACTCCTGTGTAACTTGCCAATACATTCCAAGTATTGACCTATATGGCTGCAACGTCTCATGTTGCAGGATATTCAGACGAAGAGTAAGGTACCGTTAGGGTCGCGAGTCTGCACTCAAGATCGCCGATGGGCTATGATGGGACTCATCGTTATTTTCTGCTACTTTCCGCTATTTGATTGAATAAAGCTAGCCAAGTGCTATGCAGATTGTTTTATTTTATATACTCTGGATCATACGTTGTAATAAATGATGCACTTGCTATTCTGGTATTCATCTATACTGTGTGTGCTAGCGAGTTCGATCCAGGGACTAGCACGGTAAGCACAGAGACTCAAATTCTTCGAGGTTTGGTCGTTACAGCAAAGGGCCATGAAGCCCGCGATGTGCAAGATGGAGGCAGGAGTAAGGTGGTGCAATTGGAGGCCGTAGAACTCCAAGAGCCCCCGGAGAAACGGATGGATTGGAAATCCGAGTCCTCTTACTAGATAAGAGATGAAGCATACCCGCTCTCCTTTAGAGGGATCGGGGACACTCTCCGCTTGCTTTCCTCCCTTGTAGGTGGCAAGTCCGGCTCGAACCGGAACCATGAAGGCCGGGGGAAGAAATCCCTTGGTTTGGAGTATAACTAGCTCGCTATCTTGGGGTGAGCATGTCTCCCAATTTCGTGCTGAGGGCTGGGGGCGAGAGGAGGAGCAGCGTCGATTGTCCATGATGGAATGGGCTATGGTCGAGGCGCTCGATGAAAGCTCACGAAGGGGTTGGTGTGACTCAGATCTAGATCCTTGCCCTTTTATAGGCAGCTCATTTGCTTGGGCAGGGGGGTAAGTGTAAAATACCACGGCTTTTAGCATTCATTCAAACACGTGGAAGATGGACATTATTGGGCGTAGAAGCGAAGGAGCGTAGTATTTATCAGAAGCCGGACACTATTCACAAGTATATGGAATTTGGAGAAGAACCCGCCTCGCAATGCCGAAGACAATCAACGCGCCGGACTCATCGTCATTGAAGCCTGGTTCGGGGGCTACTGAGGGAGTCCCGGATTAGGGGGTGTCCGGATAGCCGAACTATCACCGTTGTCCGGACTCCAAGCCTATGAAGATACAAGATTGAAGACTTCGTCCCGTGTCTGGATGGGACTTTCCTTGGCGTGGAAGGCAAGATTGGCGTCTGGATATGTAGATCTCCTACCATTGTAACCGACTACTGTGTAACCCTAACCTATCCGGTGTCTATATAAACCGGAGGGTTTTAGTCCGTAGGACGAACAACAATCATACCATAGGCTAGCTTCTAGGGTTTAGCCTCCTTGATCTCGTGGTAGATCTACTCTTGTACTACCCATATCATCAATATTAATCAAGCAGGAGTAGGGTATTACCTCCATCGAGAGGGCCCAAACCTAGGTAAAAACATCGTGTCCCTCGTCTCCTGTTACCATCCGCCTAGACGCACAGTTCGGGACCCCCTACCCGAGATCCGCCGGTTTTGACACCGAAAAAGAGTCTATTGTCGTGGTGTTTCCTCGACATATGCCAACGGGTGGCTAATCATTTATGGGGTCAATAGAACGTTGCCGGGCTCTAGAAGCGGGTGTAGGAAAGACCGTAAACGACGTCGGGTCTTACCCAGGTTCAGGGCTCTCCGTGGATATAACACCCCTAATCCTACTCTACGGAGTATCTGCATCACTATGATCAATAGCTAGTACAAGGGTGCTCCTTGAGCTGTTCGGGCTAGAGGAGGAAGAAGGCTGCTTGCTCCACTCCTCTCTAGCTATGGGCGTGTGTATGATCTAAGAAGGCTCAACCCTTTGCATGGGTGACCCTGGCAGGGTTATATAGGCCTACCCCCTAGGGGTACAATGGTAATCTGGCTGGTCCTAGGACCCGGCCGTCAGTGTCTCTGGGCTCCGGCTTCTCCGCCGGCTGGTGGGGCCCGCCGCCTGGTGGGTCTCGCTAGCTGCCGTGAGCTCCGCCAACAGGTAGGGTGCTCCGCCTGCGGGCCAGGGGGAGTAGGCTGCACTGTAGCCTTGCCCCTGATGATGATGGCTTGGTCAGGGGGCGCGTGGCTACAGTGTCGCCGCCTGGCGGGCGATCACTGTACACACCCCATCACCTATGGTTAATTGTGCACAGACTCGGGGGAGGGGCGGCCGCCTGCTAGGAGCCGGTCTCCCCTCAAGGCCGCTTGCTCAGGCCTTGCCGTCTTCTAGGGTACACAGAGAAGTAGGGCGCACCGCCCGCGGGCCGTACCAATCGCCCGTCGTGGGGGCATGGCCCTTCCTGACGTAGGCACCGTCACGGGTCGTGTGGCCACAGTGCCGTGCCAGGCGGAGGGTGTCCGCCTGGTACGTCCGCACTATAGCCACGTTCCTTCTGGGATTCGGGCGTGGCAGGTGGCACTGTTGCCATGCCCGGTCTTGTCGTAGCAGTTGGGTGCAGACTTTGAAGTGGCAATGGGCCGCCTGCTAGGAGTCGGCCCAAGCTCTTGCCGTCTTTTGAGGCACGCCGACTTCTAGGAGGCGGCAGGTTGGCTCCAGCCGGCCGTGGAAGCCGGCCTGGAGGCCAGTCGGACTGAGGGGCTAGGCTAGCCCCGATGTCCTAAAACCTGCTAAGGTGTGGATGAGGCTACCTAGGGTCTATTCCCCCGTCATCTATGATACACTTTGGTCTTATGGCTAATATTTGCGGCTACATGGCTGGAGGAAAGGAATGGGTCCTTGATAGTGGATGTACCGATCACATGACCGGAGATAAAGATATGTTTGATGAGCTTGCTGAAAACGACGGCCCTCGAAAGTATGTCACTTTTGGTGACAACTCAAAGGGTAAGGTGGTTGGCCTCGGTAAGGTGGCCATCTCACATGACAGCTCCATACAAAATGTTATGCTCGTTGAATCCCTTGGCTATAATCTACTTTCTGTATCTAGACTAGCCGACTTTGGTTTCAGTGTCCTATTTACTAAAGTAGATTGTCAAGTGTCTCAAAGAGATAATCATAAAATGGTCTTTACCGGCATACGTAGAGGTGATCTATACATTGTTGACTTCACTAAAAAGGCTCAACCTAGAACTTTCCTAATTGCTAAATCTTCCGAAGGCTGGTTGTGGCATAGACGGCTAGGTCATGTGGGAATCCGAAACCTTGACAAGCTTATTAAAGGTGATCATATCCTTGGTGTTAAAGATGTCATATTTGATAAGGATAGACTTTGTAGCGCTTGCCAAGCAGGAAAAGAGGTTGGAGGAAGCCACCCCGTGAAGAACATCAGGACCACAAGAAGACTGCTAGAGCTGCTTCACATGGATCTCTTCGGTCCCAACGCCTACAAGAGTCTCGGTGGTAACTCATTTGGACTAGTCATCGTTGATGATTTTTCAAGATTTATGTGGGTGTTCTTTCTCGATGATAAATCGCAGGTTCAAAAGATCTTCAAAAACTTCACTAGGAAGGCCCAAAACCAATTTGAAGTGAAGATCAAGAAGGTTCACAACGACAATGGAACGGAGTTCAAGAACGCCAATGTGGACACCTTTCTTGACGAAGAAGGTATCTCACATGAGTTCCCAGCTACGTACACACCTCAACAAAATGGAGTTGTGAGAGGAAGAACCGGATGCTCATCAAAATGGCTAGAACGATGCTTGATGAATACAAGACGCCGAAACACTTTTGGGCAGAAGCGATAGAGACAGCTTGTCATGCAACGAATCATCTATATCTTCACAAGCTACTCAGCAAGATGGCATATGAGCTCCTCACCGATAACAAACCCCAAGTTGGATACTTTCGGGTATTCGGCTCAAAGTGTTACATTCTTGACAAGCATCGTCGTTCGAAATTTTCTCCTAAGTCTCATGAAGGTTTCCTACTCGGTTATGGGTCAAACTCTCACACTTATCGTGTCTACAACAATTTCACCCGAAAGGTTGAAGAGATGGTAGATGTGAAGTTTGATGAATCTAAGGCTCGCAAGTAGAGCAATTTACAATTGATGTAGGTGATAAAGATCCTTCGGAAGCAATCCAAGACTTGTCTATCGGCAAGATTCGCTCAACGGAGGTGAAGGAGAGCACCTCGTCTGTCCAAGTGGAAGCCTAAACCTCACGCCAAGGTGAACCACGAGTTGACTTGGAGGCATCCACAAGTGGGACATGTCAAGACGATGAGAACAAGGATGTACAAAAAGATGAACCTCGACGACTTCCTTCTCCACCTCCACGGGAGAACGGTCACGTCAACAACAATGAAGAAAGACAAGAAGAAGAACAGGACAATGAAGAGGATGTTCCACCCTGACCCAAACAAAAGCTATCACGAGTTCGAGCAAGAGTCTCAAGAGATCATTCTGTCGAACAAATCTGTGATGACATTCAAACCGGGAGAATTACTCGCTCTAAAACTCGTTTAGCTAACTTTTGTGAACACTACTCATTCATTTCTAGCATTGAACGTATGAAGGTTGAAGAAGCACTGGAAGATGCGGACTGGATAAATGCCATGAACGAAGAGCTACACAACTTTGAGAGGAACCAAGTATGGACATTGGTTGAGAAGCCCGATGAGAAACACAATGTCATTGGAACCAAATGGGTATTTAGGAACAAGCAAGATGAAGCTGGACAAGTTGTACGTAACAAGGCTCGTCTCGTTGCTCAAGGCTACACTCAAGTCGAAGGTATGGACTATGGTGAGACTTATGCCCCCGTTGCTAGACTTGAGTCCATTCGCATCTTACTTGCCTATGCCAATCATCATGACACTACCTTATATCAAGTGGACATCAAAAGTGATTTTCTTAATGGTGAAATTGAGGAGGAAGTTTATGTTAAACAACCTCCCGGCTTTGTTAATCCTAAGAAACCCAATCATGTTTACAAACTTCACAAAGCTCTTTATGGTCTTAAGCAAGCTCCTAGAGCTTGGTATAAATGCTTGACTAAGTTTCTTCTTAATAAATGGTTTGAAATTGGTAAAATTGATTCTACACTCTTCACCAAAAGGGTTAATGGAGAATTATTTGTGTGCCAAATTTATGTTGATGATTTCATATTTGGATCAACTAACCCTCATTTTAGTGAGAAGTTTGGGAAGCTTATGTCGGAGAAGTTTGAGATATCTCTGATGAGTGAACTCAAGTTCTTTCTCGGTTTGCAAATCAAGGAAACTAAGGAGGGAACCTTTATCTCTCAAATGAAGTATACCAAGGACTTATTCAAGAAGTTCAACATGCAAGAATGCAAAGGTATGAATACCCCCATGTCTACTAGTGGACATCTTGACTTGACAAAGGATGGTGAATCGGTTGACCAAAAGGTTTACCGCTCTATGATTGGCTCATTGTTATATCAATGTGCATCCCGTCCTGATATCATGCTAAGTGTGTGCATGTGTGCACGATATCAAGTAGCCCCCAAAGAGTGTCATCTTAAGCCTGTGAAAGGGATAGTGAGATACTTAATACATACACCAAATTTTGGCATTTGGTATCCTAAGAGGTCTTCTTTTGATCTTGTTGGTTACTCCGACTCGGATTATGCCGGTGACAAGGTCGATAGAAAGTCCACTTCGGGTACTTGTCAAGTTCTTGGTAGATCTCTTGTGTCTTGGTCCTCCAAGAAACAAAACTCAGTATCCTTATCCACCACCGAAGCGGAATACATTGCCGTTGGTTCATGTTGTGCTCAATTACTTTGGATGACCGAAACTCTTAAATATTATGGGATATGTGAAACATGTTCCATTGCTTTGCGACAATGAGAGTGCAATTAAGATTGCTCATAATCCCGGTCAACATTCTCGAACTAAGCATATTGAAGTTCGTCATCATTTCATTCGAGATCATGTTGCTAAGGGAGATGTCAAACTTAAGCATGTTCATACCGACAAGCAATTGCCGGATATATTCACTAAACCACTTGATGAGAAAGTGTTTTGCAGGTTGAGAGGTGAATTGAACATCATTGATGCCTCAAATTTGGAGTAGAAACTCCACATGGATGCATGCAAGGCATGAACCTTACTATGACTAATCCATGACAAATCTCTTATGATGATCATATGTCTTGGATATTCTTGTACTCTTGCATGCTATCTAACCCTTGTAGGAACTTGGAAGAGCCCAACTCTATGAGATTGCAGCTCAATCACATTTTTAGCAATCTTTACATCTCCAAGTCGCTACAAAATGGTGGATGAAGACGAGGAGGCACGAATCCATTCAATATATCCTTTGATAAATTACTATATCAAATTTCATGAATGTCATTTTGGATACACAAGTGCTATTCCTTGCAAGACTAACCCATGTAGGAAGATGAACTTCAACTACAAGTGATGCTCCCAACTCTTGATGATCTACATCAACTCAAGAACCCTACACAAGTTCAACTACATGACAAGTTCGTCACCACCACCCAAGGTATTTCATTCCATCTTAGAGAAGCTTAACCCCAATACATGGGTCAAAGCAACTCAACAAGATGAGAGTACATCAAAATGCTTAAACTAAAAATGGCAACTCCACTTTGAGCTTAAACGATGAGTATCACCTATGATCAAGTGTCTTCACTTGACTCCTAAGTCAGTATACTCTAACATAGGTGACTTTGTCACCGACCAATTCTAGATGAAGTTCTCTATTGTTTCTTTGTGCCCTTGAATTTGTCTCATGCATGCTAGTTCCCCTTCCAAAAAAAACTTCATCTAGATTTCTTTATTTTTCTTTCTCTGTTATTTTCTGCATTGCCCTGCATCCAATTCATTGCAAATCATTCAGTTAATTCCTTGCATATCCTTGTGAGATCTTATTTGTCTAGTGAGTTGAGGTGACAAAAAGTTACTCTCCAGGTCGAACTCGGTCTCACCGGATTGGTTTCTTCGGCCGAACTGAATCAACTCGGTGCCACCGATTGCAACCACTCGGTGCTACCGATTTCAGTCCTGAGACAAACTCTGTGTCACTTGCCTTCTGCATATTTGTCCCAGCTCCACTCTTTGTAACTTGTCCTCTACCAGCATCATATATTACATGTGGCTTCGTAATGTGACTCCAGGACCAAACCTACTTGACTCATGCTCCAGAAGTCCCTTCTTGGAAATTGATGTCAAAGGGGGAGAGAGAGAGCACATCAAAGCTTATCACATAAGAGACAATGTGCTCATAAAAGCTTCTCCTGATGCTCTTACTCTTAAGAGGAAAGTTGTCTCGTGTCTTCAAGAGGGGAAAGACATGATGGTATATGGTATGTTATGACTTTATCTGCTCTGGTTATTTTCTTGTTTGCTCTGATTTTGTGCTACCCTATCTACTCCCGTTATCCCATGTCAGATTCAGGGGGAGAAAGACATCTAAGGGAAGAAAATCTTTGGAATTCTTTGCATATCTTTACTCTTAGGGACATGTCAATATCCAAATAGAGTACCTAGTACTCACACTCTACATGTCATCCCAGTCTTGGTATTCTTGTGCTCTTTAGTTCTTGCTCTATCTAGTAGATGTTCTTGTGTTATCTAACCTTGTTTACCTAGGTACATCTTCCTCAAGCTAGCTCAAGACCACAAGGTAAGTATATGCATCACACTCATGTGCATGAAGATCTCTTGCTATGGTACATATTGTTTGCAAGAGAGACTTATGAACATGAAGGTATAATTCTAGTATCTATATCATTTGCTATGATGCATATAGCCAAGACACACATGTAACTCATTGCCTGCTCTGACATGTTTATGCATTCTCATACTCTTATGATCTATTATCACATGATTGCATACATGTAGTGGGAGCCAATGCATGTTGCATGTCCTTCCAAAGCTTTACTTTCTATTTCCTTATATCTTTATCTAAAAAGCTTTGATGTATGTTGTCATCAATTACCAAAAAAGGGGGAGAGTAAAATCACAAATGCTCCCTGGTTGATTTTGGTAATTCATGACAACATATCTCCTGTTGGACTAATACTTCTACCTAGTGCATTTCAGAAAAGTTCAACATTGGAGTGGCATGGACATGGACAGGAGGATGTGGAACCCCTTCAAGATGCTAATGACAAATGTTGGCAAAAGCTCAAGACTCTGCATTTTGTATTTTAGTGATCCAAGATAACATTGAGTCCATAGGAAAGCCAATACTATTAAAAGGGGATGAGGTGTTGCTTAATGACTTGCTTGCTCAAAGGTCTTAGTGATATGATCCAAGAAACCTCAGCCACTTTCTGACATCCACATATGTCCTAAACCTAAATGTCAAACTCGGCCCCACCGATTCTGTCTATCCAGCACCACCGAGTTTCATCATATTCAGCCACTGCCATACCCTAGTTACTTCGGTCTGACCGATGGGATCTCGGTCTCACCGAGATGGGCTTGCAATCTCTCTGTGGTCTGATGCAACACTTTTGGTCTAACTGAGTTGGTGCAGTCGGTCCCACCAAGTTTGCCTGACCAATCCTCTGTTTACTTGTTACCAAAATCGGTCCCACCGAGTTTGAGTAATCGGTCAAACCGAGTTGAGGTTTTACCCTAACCCTTGCACATCGGTCCCATCGAGATGACTATATCGGTCCCACCGAAAATCCTAACGTTCACATTTTGAACTAAATCGGTCTGACCGAGTTTGCTGATTCGGTCCCACCGAGTTTGGGAATCTGTGTGTAACGGTTAGATTTTGTGTGGAGACTATATATACCCCTCCACCCACTCTTCATTTGTGGAGAGATCCATCAGAACAAACCTACACTTCCATTACTAATTTTCTGAGAGAGAACCACCTACTCATGTGTTGAGCCAAGATATTCCAACCCTACCATATGAATCTTGATCTCTAGCCTTCCCCAAGTTGCTTTCCACTCAAATCATCTTTCCACCATAGCTAAATCTGTGTGAGAGAGAGAGTTGAGTGTTGGGGAGACTATCATTTGAAGCACAAGAGCAAGAAGTTCATCAACAACACACCATTTGGAGAGTGGTGTCTCCTAGATTGGTTAGGTGTCACTTGAGAGCCTCTGTCAAGATTGTGGAGTTGAACCAAGGAGTTTGTAAGGGCAAGGAGATTGCCTACTTCGTGAAGATCTACCCTAGTGAGGCAAGTCCTTCGTGGGTGATGGCCATGATGGGATAGACAAGGTTGCTTGTTCGTGGACCCTTCGTGGGTGGAGCCCTCTGTGGACTCGCGCAACCATTACCCTCCGTGGGTGGAAGTCTCCATCAACGTGGATGTATGATAGAACCACCTATCGGAACTATGCCAAAAACATCTGTGTATCCAATTGCGTTTGCAAACACCAATCCCATCCCTTTACTTTCTTGCAAGTTGCACGCTTTACTTCCCACTGCTCATATACTCTTTGCATGCTTGCTTGAATTGTAATGTCTATTCTTGAAATTGTGTTAATCTACCACCTCAACTTGAAAAACTTAAAAACTGCCAACTTTGTTTGTTGAGGGTCTAATCAACCCCCCTCTAGACACCTCTTCTCGATCCTTTCATCGGCGACACCGGCGATGGCCGCGAGCTAGTGTTCCAGGGGGAGGGGCGGGTGGGGTGACTGTGGTGGTGGGGGGTTGTGGTGTTTGAGGATACGCCGTGGGTGTCGGTTCTATATTCGACGTATCTCGTAGTAGGGGTCTAAGCTAGGC
The DNA here is from genome assembly GCA_021605205.1 of Aegilops longissima. Taxonomy (NCBI): domain Eukaryota; kingdom Viridiplantae; phylum Streptophyta; class Magnoliopsida; order Poales; family Poaceae; genus Aegilops; species Aegilops longissima. The sequence goes on along the minus strand of CM038680.1, from coordinate 40,603,823 downwards.
GTCTTGGAGCGATAGTAACATGGACACGGGATTTTACCCAGCTTCGGGCTCTCTTGAAGAGATAATATCCTACATGCTGCTTTTGATTGTCTTCTTATGGGGTTTAGTACATAATACATGTATCTACCACGAGATTGTAGTAACGAATATGATATCTCTATTGACTAGCCTGGCCTCGGTTTATATAAGACACCGGAGGCCTAGGGTTTAGGAGAGTCCTTGTCTTGCGCGCCAAGTCTTGTGGAGTCTTCCTTGTATGAGGCAGGGGCTGTCCGAACTGGCCCATGAGTAAACGGCCCTGGGGTCCTCGGCCCAATCCAAGAGATCGGGAGACGACGTGGTGAGTACCCCCTAGTCTAGGACACCGTTAGTAGCCCCCTGAACCGGTCTTCAAGTTGGGGACGCTCCTCGATTCTTCCGAACTGCTCTTCGTCTTCGGTCGTCGGTATTGAAAACTGGTTCAACAAATCTTTCCATCATCTATCTTGAGGATTTCCGAGCTAAATATGAAGATTTTACACGTCGGGTATCCGAGGAGGCCTTTAAGTCTTTGGCCTTTATCAATGCCTTGTTATTTTTACGCCCACCTCGGGTTTGAAGTTGTCCTCGTGGGCGGTGTCCTCTTGCATCCAAGCTCCAATGCCATGCTGCATTCGAGGTATATTTTGCAGCCGAGCACCAACGCCAGACTGCTTCCGAGCTCCAACACCAGAAAGTATTCGAAGAGTCTTGTTACAGCCGAGCTCCAACGCCGGACTATGTCCAAGCTCCAACGCCGGACTATATCCGAGGTGTCATAGCCCACTTTGGTTCAAAAAAGTTGAAGTGTTTGAAGGGGGTTAGCCGAGATTAGTTCCGGAAATGCCCTCTATAGAGCCAGCCGCTTGCATCCGAGGTTTATGTCGGACTACTTCCAAGATGACGCACCACCTTGGGCTTGGGCTGATTGTTTGCGGATTTTATTTCTGATTAATGCAGTTTACTTACTGACGAGATATGTAGCCAGTAGCCCTCAAGGTGTGTATCGTCTAAAACCTGAGATGCACCTGAAGGATGACACAAGACCGCTGATCCCAGTGGCCCCTGAGACTCAGGTTGATTCGCAAAATCGGCCTGAGGATCAACTCCTAGCTCGGCAGAATACTTCGGGACACAAAAAGTGGTGTGCAAAGTCCTAGGGACTCAGGTTGGGTGCGGCCGACCAACCTGAGGATCATAATCTCCTCTAAAACTATATTGCACTTTAAATTTTTTGCGTTGGATTGTTAATGCAGTAGCCCCCGAGCCACTGGTCGGGTGGCAACACCAAATCAGGGGATCAACGTACCCCTTTAATATTTGCAAATGATAAGCACGAAGCCCAGTAGCCCCCAAGCATTAATGTGGGCACGGGTGGCCGAAGTAAGGATCGATATCCAGAGTAAAATCACAAAGTAAGTGTAATGATTCTATGTATCCAAGTACTCTACATCATTAATGCTCGGATCCGCATTGTACAAAACTTTGTTGACCGACCATCGGCTTCCACCTCCTTGGCTAGTAGCTGAGGAGTGTTTGTTCTACTTTATAAAGCCTTTATGAGGGCAAAGATTTATGACAAACAAGGCAATCCAGCCATACGGTTTTATAAACAAAGGTATACAGAGATATATATTATATTATTGTTTAACATAAAAAACATCTTCCAAAGAAAATAGTCCCGCTATAGGTTCCTTTATTTGGGTTGTCGTGCTAAGCATGATCATGAAACCTCAGCTCCGATCAATGTGGGAGCAAAATATTAAAGATTTAGTTTGGGGAAAGTTCCCGAACTATGTGGTCTTTAGTGAACCAAAATTTTCACTTCCGTTGTTGCCGACCAATTATATCCTTTAAGATGGCTAGCTTTCGGCTTCACCCAGCCTGAGGTACTAACCCGGATGACCCGGTAGTAACAATCACAGAGGTGCTCCCTTTACCTCCTAGCCGAACAATCGGGAACGTAAGGGTAAGCACAGGAGCCACGCATCCCATCTTGGCCAAAATCTTAAGTCAAATTGATGCATATTTATGGCTTTATAACGATGATTACGAAGGCAGCTCTCGCATATTCAATACAAACACCGATGATATATGTTTATTTTAAATCCATTGCGACCGTTTATCAATTGAAAGTGGCCCATCATCGTCTTTTACCCCTTTGTAGATACTACGCAGGGTGTTTCTGCAATAACCAGACAACCCTTAGCCGATGTCTCAGTGCTTGGAGGTGGTTGTGTTAGTAGAACGAGGCAATCGGATATGCGGGCTTTATAACTTTCACTTAGTCATAGGAGCTTAAAGTTGGGAGACCAGTTACTAGCCCCCGGTTAGTGTTTGGCGGCAGCCAAGGTCAAACCATTACACTACAAAAAAAAGACACATCCGTGACATTTTGGGCCGAACGAATTTTTTTTCTGTCATACTTATGACACTTCTATGACGATAATTGTGACAAAACCCGGTATCATCATAGATGTGGTGGGCTCCTACTTCTATGACAAAAAATCATGACAAAAAATGGGCTTTTCGTCCTGGGTGGGCCGGAGACGCAGCTGCATGACATTCTTTGGGCCGTCCATGATGGAAAAAACCATGGTAGAAGCGAGGGCGAGGAAAATATCGGGGTGTTCCCGGTTACGGTGGGTGGTCGGGGCCGAGAGATGCACGGAGGTTTGCGTTTCTCGACACGCACGCAGCGTGAGTCGAGGCGTTGGGCTCTAACGAACCCGGCGGCGTTAGCCTCTTGAACCGGCGATTGCACTACGAGCTAAGCGTTCACGAACTGAGCGATCGATCGATGGCTATTAACTGAACCCGATCGAGCGATTCCTTCGCTACTGCTGCTAACTGAAGCCGATCGATGCTGCTCTAGATAAACAGTGAGCGTTGCGAGGGGGGGAGGTTGGATGAACAGTGAGCGGTGGGGGTGGATTAACAGGAACCCGTGGAGGGCTGGATGAACAGGACGACCCTGTGGAGGGCTGGATGAACAATAGATGATGGAGGGGTGGATGAACAATAGCACGTGGAGGGGTGGTTGAATAGGAGCCCGTGGAGAGGGCTGGTTGAACAGTAGCAGGTGGAGTAGCGCGTGGTGGAGGCTGGATGAATAGGAGTAGGTGGGGGCCGGAGGAGGTCGACGGTGGATGAATAGTAGCCCGTGGAGGCTGGAGAAGGTCCACGGTGGAGATGAACAATATCCCGTGGAGTCCCGTTTTGCGGTACGCCACACCCCTCCCGATGAACAGGACCCCCGTTTCGACCGTAGCGCTCCAACACAAGTATGTTTCCTCCGTTTTGCGGTACGCCACACCCCTCCCGATCAACAGGACCCCGTTTTGACCATAGAGGTCCAACACAGGTCTGTTTCCTCCGTTTTGCGGTACGCCAGACCCCTCCCGATGAACAGGATCTCGTTTCAAACATGACCGGTCGAACACAAGGCCGTTTCCTCCGTTCTGCGGTACGCCAGGCCTAGTTTCCATCGCCAGTTCCGTCCGGTTGGCTCCCACGCGTTACGTTGCCTCCCGATGAACACGACGCATTCCGTTGCCTCCCGATGAACATGACGCCTTCCGTTGCCTCCCCATGAACACGACAATGACGCAGTTTCTCCGTTCCGACCCAGCCATGTACACGAGCCCTAGCCATGCATTATCGCGAGTGGCGTTCGAGACCCGCCCGATGTATGTGACGTGCGTGGCGTATTTTCTTTCTTGCACACTGGTCGCTGTACTTACGTGTACATGCTACGAGCGCGCCTCTACTACGACACGTGTGCGCCTCTACATCGACCAGTATGTACGTACATGTTCGCGACCAGAATGACAATGCTGCGTATGCTTCAACCAGGTGGGTCCCGACTGTCAGGCATTTCCTTGCCTGCGAAGATGTAGCTGGTGGGTCCCAGCAGTCAGGGGGGCGAATCATTTTTTTCCTGGACGCACTTCCTTGCGTGCGAAGATGTAGCTGGTGGGTCCCAGCAGTCAGGGGGAAACATTTTTTTTGCAAAATACGGTGGCCCGTCCGGTGGGTCCCGGCTGTCAGGTGGAGGAATAATTATTTTGGGCATTATAAGGAGGCACTTCCTTGCGACCGCCATGGACCCAGCTGTCAGCCTCTCCACGTACAGTACTCTTCCGATGGAAGTCGTTCCTTGACCATGTTGACCACGCCGTGCGGAGAGCACCAGGGCAGTGGACGACAGCGAGGCCTAGGAAGGGGACGACGTGGAGCCGGGGAAGACGCGATAGTGGAAGCCCGCGCGGAGAGGAGTACGAGGGTTCACTGGTTAGGCTGCAGTATAAGGCTGCCATCACCGCAGGGCCTGGCCAGCGGTGGGAATAGTAGGAGGCGGTGAGGCCTCGGCGGCAGCACAGCCGGCCACGGGAGGCAGGCGCATGCGGCACGACCGGCGCTGCTTTGGGCGGCGGGAGCAAGAAGACCATAGGTTGAAGAAGCACTACGGCCGTTGGATGGACATCGTACGGTCACTAGAGCTAGAATCGTTCATATTGACTAAGTTGACAAATCCCTCCATCCCCACCAACTTAGTAGGCCCATGTGACAGCCTGGATTTTGCCTTCTCTCTCTTTCCGAAGTTGTTTTTTATCGTGGTTTTTGCCCTGATGTGAATTGGAGTTTGAATCATTTCAAATGGACTTGGCACTTGGGCATATCCTTGACTTTCACCCAAGTGACCTATCTTCTTTATTCCTCTGATCAATCTTCAAAATAATCAAATGAATATTTTTCATAAAAGAAAAATTTTCATTTCTTTTTCTGAAACTCACTTCAGAAGCTTGTGCTCCAAAGCAACCTCAATTTTTCTTGCTCAGAAAAATCTGAGATAATTCATAAATATTCTTAGCACCTTGGCATAACTTCCCATGCAAAAATATCGCACCACTTTTTGTAATGTTTTTGCTGTAGAAAATCTTTTCACTTCTGAACCAGAAATGCACTTTGTATAGCAAGTACATTTTTCCTTGAGCTTTTAGCGTTGATCTTTCTTGAGCTTAAACACCCTCCTAAGAAACCCTAAACCCCAGGAGATCAGCCCTAATGGCCTTCTAGAAGGTGGCCAAACTTGGCGATCAAGTTTCTAGGCAGAAACTTGTCAGCTCAGTAGAGTCAAGTCTGGTCGGCCTGGGCATGAGTCATCACCTCTCCTAGACTAAACGCTGCACGGTCGAGCGCGTAAACAAGGTTTGGCCGCTCCTGGGCGTCGTTTTGACCATGCCAGCTTGGTGACCGCGCGTGGACACAGCGCCTGGCATCCGTCTTGACGCGCTCTGGCTGGCGCCTTGCTCTCTGTTTCGCGCGTGCTCGTTCCAGTGCTCGCCGCCGACTGCCGCGCCGCGCCACAAGCCCCGACCCATCACCCTTGACAGCTCACTGGCGCTCGCCGATGCCGGAGCCGCCGCAGCAAGCACGTGCGCGTCGCGTCCAAAAGGCCACAGTGCGCGCCTGCACTTGTCCGCTTCCCCAACGGCCTCCTGTGCTCGTCCGCGAGCGTGGGCAAGCTCCTGTGTTGACGCTGAGCGTTTGCCCCCTCTCGTTGGAGCTTCTCGTTGCTGTTCGCTGCGTGTCCAGAGAGCTCCGGTGGCGACACGTTCCTCCCCTCGCTCTGGCTATATATAACGCTCCCCTCCTCGAATCCTAGCCAAGCACCACTCCACATACCTCCACGAACACGTAGACGAGCAGAAGCTCGGTCGGGCAAGCCTCTAGCCGTCGCCCCGACCAGAGGACTCCGGCGATCCCCGCAGTCCAGCCGTCGCGCTCTGGTTCCTCTCGAGCTCAAGCAGCTGCTTGGGTGGGGCATTGGGGATCTGTTGGTGCTGCCTGGACCCCGCTGAGCCCTTGGAGCCACCTCTAGCCATCGTCTTCAACCTCTCCGGCGAAACCCGTCCGCCACCGTAGCTTGCGAGCTCAACTGCGATCAGCTCTGTCCACCTCTCGCCAAGCCACGGGTACGGGCAGGTGCGCCTCGAGCCCCGCTTCAATCATATCCCTCTAGCCTAGCCCCAAACCCCCTTATCGCCGACGTGAGCTCCGGCGAAGCCCCGCCTCTCTCTGAGCTCGCGTCCCCCCTCTCTCCTGACGCGCGGGACCCACCTGTCGGTCTCATCACTCGCGCCCGAAGTGGTACGAGTGGAGGCGTATTTCCATTTTACGCCTTCGACGTCACCCCCCCAGGATTTCTGTTTAATTCAAATTTTCTTCAGAAATTTGACTGAACTTTGACCAACCACCATTTATAAACCATAAGTCCAAATGATTTGATTCTTTTTGCATTGTCTTTGTTTCAGAAAGCTCTAGCAGCACACCATAAGGTGGATTTTTCCTTGCTGTCTAGAATTTCTGGTGATTTTCAGAATCTTTTTTGACATTTATTTTTGTGGTTTAAATTCTTTTTCAGAAGGAGAAGCTTGTCTTAAAGCAAACCAAGAGGGGTGTGATCCTCCTCTACACTAAGGCAAGCCACACCAACATATGGATGGTGTTATTTCAATATCTATTATTTTCTACTTGAATATGAGTTCTTATTTCAATTAAAAATTTGATAAATAACTTTCGTTAATTTCTATTTACTTTACCATGCTTGATATGCCTGTTTTAGTTACTGGTTGGATGCATGAACTTGTTTGGATAAGTAGAGTAATGTTTTGCACTATGCCTATTGCTATGGAAATTAATGGTAGCTATTTTACTAGTGATAGTTTCATTTAAATAAAGAATTAATAAAAATATTGCTTGATAAATAAAATGAGTTATAACCAGAGAAGTTTTGGTTCGAAGTATTGCAAGATGGATATGTTGCTAAGTTTGATCCATGAATATGAGTTGTTTGTTTTGCATGACGAATAGTTGCATGATCCTTTTTGGGGTATATCATGTTGTTGATAAAAAAAGTTTTTATCAAAGCTAAACTTGATTAAGATCAACTTGAATATGATGTTGATCACATCATGGTGCCACTGAATCGGCTTATAATTCAGTGTGACCACATTTACCTTATGGGAAGGTCTTGATTCGGTCCTTTGTTGTGGCTCTCACCGTT
>CM038680.1:39929233-39996636 GCA_021605205.1 Aegilops longissima | reverse complement strand
CTGATTAAAGAGTCCGAGCGAAGGTTAAACTGATTCGAGATAGGCTCAAGGTAGCCAGTCCGCACAAAAGAGCTATGCAGATTCAAAGCGCCAGCGATTGAGTATGAAGTTGAGACAGAGTATATCTTAGAGTATCCCGCTCGAGGAGTTAATCGTTTTGGAGTTAAAGGAAAATTAGCCCCACGCTTCGTTGGACCATATAAGATTTTGCAACGCATGGGAGAAGTTGCTTATAAGTTGGAATTGCGGAAGGACTGTCGGGAGTTCATGATGTATTCCATGTTTCTCGGTGAAGAAATGTCACCCGAGATAGCAGAGATACCGTTAAGAGACACAAGTGCCACTGGAATCAGTTCGGTTGAAGGATGACTTAACATATGAGGAGAAACCAGTTAAGATTCTCGACTATGCCAGCAGAGTTACTCGCAGCAAGGTTATCAAGTGTTGCAAGGTTCGATGGAGCCACCACACCAAGATGAAGCCACCAGGAAAGAGAGGAAGTTTTGCTCAAGGACCACCTCACCTATTTTCTAGTTAACCCGAATCTCGAGGGCTAGATTCATCTTAAGAGGTAGGTTTGTAACATCCCAAATTTTCAATTTGGAATGTTATACATTAGGTCATCATGCATATCATATTTTCTCGCATTTTCCGATCCTAGAAAATTTCACGCAACTCAAGGACCCTCGGAGAGAGTTGGAGATTTCATTATTTTCATATTTGGGATTTCCTAAATTTTGAAAATAGGATCATTTGGATTTATTTATTTATCTTCAAAAGTTTTTCCGATAAAAAAATGAAGAGGGGGAATAATGACTTTCCCAACATTTAGGAAAAATGAAGATATAATGGATAAATCAAATTTTGGTTTTCGAAAGTTTATTTGCTTTAGGAAAAAAATGAGTATTTTAAAAAAATATGCATTTTGCCCCGTTTTAAAGTTCATTTTGTTCGACTCATTTTTGGGAGTCGGGGAAAATTAATTTTATTTAATTTGGAGTTCGTTTGGTTTTATTTTAAATTCGTTTAGTTTTGTTTTTAAAAAAAACGCGCCGCCACTTTGGGCCAAGGGCCCACTGCCCAACCGAGCCGCCTGCCCACCCTCCTCCCCCCTTGCAGCGCTCCTGGAGGAGCCCCGCCCGACGCCGCCGAGTCCGGCTCGGCCACGCGCCCGCCGCCGTGCCCCCCTCCCCAAGGCACCGGCCCCCCTTTATAACCCCCCGCCCCCCTCTCTCTCTCACCTTGCCCTGCCGCCCTAACCCGAGCCGCCCGCCCGGAAAGCCACGCCCGCCGCCGGACGTCGCCACCCGCCACCCGCCGACCCGCGGACCCGCGCCGCCCACCGAGTCCGGAGTCGCGGCGACTCGCGGAGGTAGCCACCTCGCCCCGATCCGATTTTGCTTTAAAACCCGATCCGGTTTTTCGTTCGTTGTCCGGTTTTTTAAAAAAACCCTAGATGGTTTATATTTTTTCGGTTTTATTAATTAGTGAACGTTCACCGACCCGTTCGTTTTAATGAACGTGTTAAATCGGTTAGTTTCGTTAACGAACGCCCGTCGCTTTAACCGTTCGTCGTTTTTTCTTTAATCGGATTTAATCCGTTATTTTCCGATTTCGATTTCGATTCAATTTTCAAATCTGTTTATTTTCTCGCTCGCTTATCGGAATCGGTGATTCAAGTGCACGAGTTTCGTTTGAAACCGCCGCCCGACTAACCTACTTAAACAAAGTTTTGCTACTGTAAAATTTTGACCTAGTTTCAAATTGCTAAAACCGAGTCGTTCTCTCTTGACTTTCGACTTTCGATGTTTTATTTGATTTGATTCTTTTGCAACCAGGGTTCTTAAGTTGAACTCTCTGGTTAGATCTTTTATTCGAGATTTCCCTGTGCATTAGATGAGTACTTATTGTATGCTTGTTGTTTGTCTGCGTTAGATCACCCGGAGTGCGCCGCTTGTTACTTCGAATCTCTAGGTCTCGCGGATCATCAGCAAGGCAAGTAACACTTGATCATACCTTTTCTACTACCCAGTTTTTATGCATTAGCCTTATTCCTCAAAACACTTGCATGTTTAGGATCAACTTAAATTGTGGGATGGGAAGTAGATTGTGGTAGTACCTATTACCTGTTTACTTATGAAACCTTGGGAGTTACTTCTGCGTTTGCTTATTATTGCCATGCTATGCTAGTAGACGTGGATTGGGTGAGTGAATATCTATGACAGATGTGAGATTGTTAATTAATGGTTCATCTAAGGTGGCAACCTAAACACACATCTGGGTGGATTGAGGCACCTGGTTTCTATCAGGACTTGCCTGTATTTCTTCGGACTGCCACCCAGGCTCTAAGGGATCATAAGATTATTCAAACTGGAAACTTCCGTGTGCAGCCACAAGCCAATATGGGCTCTGGCAAAGTTGAGTAAGTTGTGCGAACTCTTACGGGTAGGCTAGCTGATGTAGGGGATGTAGGTTGGTACGGTCTACCCACATGTAAGGTGCTAGTGCTTCTGAAAGATTGTGTCTCGGTCATCCGTTTCTCAAACACCATGTAGTGCGAGAACCAAGCGGAGGCGATCGAGTCTTGTGGGGAAAAGTGCGCAAACCTCTGCAGAGTGTATAAACTAATCATGATTAGCCGTGTCCCCGGTTATGGACATCTTGAGTATCTAGTACTTGAATATCATGTGAATCTCAACATGTTACTTCTAATAAATGTTATTGGGATTTGATGATTACTTTTAATTGGGATTGAGGATGCTGTCAACCATTCTCAATGTTTAACAACCACCATGATAGTTAAATAAAATTATTCCTTTGTTGTAGGGAAAAACTAGCTTTATGCAAAAATGTAACCGTAGAGCTCTTCCACTGGCCATATATGCATGTAGTATAGGCTTATTCCTTCATTGCTCTCTATGTGTTACATTGCCAGCATATTCCATGTGCTGACCCGTTTTCGGGCTGCAACTTTCATGTTGCAGACTTTTCAGACGACGAGTAAGGTGTTAGGTCGTGGTTCTATACTCAGTGATGCCGATGGAGTTGATGGACTCACTTATCTTCCAAGCCTTCCGCTGTTATTATTAGATGGCCTTAAGCCATATTATTGTAATAAGTTCCCTTGTGGACAACGATGTAATAAGTGTGTGATTGCTACTCTGCTATAAATCCTTCGAAGTACTGTGTGGTGTCAGCATTACTGATCCAGGGATGACACTGAGCACAGAGACTTGATCCATTCGGGTCGGGTCGCTACACGCCCATCCTTCAAATCCTTGTTGTTCCCCTTCGTGCCCATCTCGGACCGCCATGTCCATGTCCGATGAAGATGAGACCCGTGAAGTTAAGGTGGGATCGCCGGCGAGGAAGAGTGGGACATGGGACACGGATGAGCCCACTTGCGACTCGAGGCCCTGCCGCCTCCCATGCCATACTCTTCGTCGCCGGAGTCTGCGAACTGTCCGCCGCTAATGGACGTGACGTCGATGATGGACGTGGGCGGACGGCTGACCAGTTGTTGTATCGGCGTCAATGAAACACATTTGGTGGTGCGAATGACGCACAACTGCCGATGTTCTCGTCTGTGATCGCCTGCGCCGCCTCCGCATCCAACGTTTGCAGTCAGCGCAAGTGCGCACGACCTCATACAATGTCCGTTGCTCGGCGACGAAGTTGGGATTCTCCGCGACATGTTTGTTTAATGGTGGCAAGCGGACGAACATGCATCCCATTTAAATGCGGTAGATATCCTTCCCGTCTTGTCCAGTCACGTCACTCACACATTAAACAAGCGCGGACACCGGGGCGTGACGTGGGTGGGGCTCTCAGCTAGTGCGCCGGTTCAGTGCAGGCACCCATGAGAGATCACGTCCACTCTAGACAGGCATGAATGCAACGTTGTCGCTCTCGAGCGGCATGAATGTGCGGCGGGTGAGGGCACGGACGCGAGGGAGATTTGCAGGTGGGTTTGAAGTGTCGGACACGTGCACGTGAGTGGTCCGGACCACCATAATTCCTCCTCCGGTTGCGGAATGAATGTCCAGAATCCGCAAGCCGATGGGTACCGCGTTAGATGGTAAGATGAGTCTGAGCCGTTTGATTAGGACAATTTGAGTGTTTGGAGATGCCGTAGGCGAACAGATACGGCGGCAGAGTCGAATCCCGACACTTCACGGAGGCAAGTAAATAAATATTCTTAAAAGAAAAAGAAAAAAAAGGAGGTAAGTAAAAGTCAACGTGATTTCCGAATCCTCAAAGGAAACAATATCGTAGCGTTTTTCCTCGGACGAGACTTGCCTGCTCCCTTCCCGTGCTCCCATCCGTGCTCCCGCTTACGTGGCTTGATTTGATTGGAAGAAAATAAGGCCCGGCCCCACCCCCTGAAAATCAGGGGGAGAGATGATTAGATTAGAAAAGAAAAAAAGAAAATGACAGCCGTAGGATGAAGTGGGAGCACGGATGGGAGCACGGGGAGGGAGCAGGCAAGCCGGATCCTTTTTCCTCCGTCCCTGCGTTTCTACCTGGGCGCCTTCTCTGCCCGTCCACTTTCGACCTCGAGAACAGGATAATAAACCGACGTAAGGCGCCGTCGCCGCTCGCCGCTCGTCGCCTCTCCGGCCCACGCACCTTCCTTCAGTGGTCTTGGCCCTAATAATCCTCAAAGGAAACAATATCGTGGGTTGCTCGCCCCAGATCCCTGCCTCTGCGGCCAGTGGGGAATAAGAGAAAATTCAGACGACTTACTGATTCTAGTTTCAGAAAAAAAATCAGTTTACGCATACTTACATTATTATCTTGTTCTCTATCCTCTTGTTCGTCCACTGTTCTTTGATCAGCATTGGGATGGGGAACTATCTGACGAGTAGAATCACGGCAGAGAAGCATGCCCATGTTAAGCAGACATCCCAGAATCGCAATGGAAGGCCTAGCGCCAGGCTTCAAGACTTCCAGAGGTATGTTAAAATTGCATTTCCACTTGTCTCTCATGGTGACCAGTTTCTGTAGTAAACTTGTGTCTTCTCCTTTTGCTCAAGGATGTACTTTGTACAATTTTGTCGAAATTACCCGCGAAAGAGGCTGTACGTGCCAGTGTTTTGTCCAGTGACTGGAAATGTGCATGGACAGCTTGCCCAAGACTAAGCTTCGGTGTCGATGTTGTAAGTAAGAATGTGAAGGGAAAACCTCAGCGCACCCAGATGTTCATCGACCGTGTTAACGCGGTTTTGCGCAAGCACTGTGGCAGGGCCCTTGACCAAATTGAGATCAAATACATATTCGAGAGCAAGCTTGCTGATCACCTCAATAATTGGATTAGATTTGCTATGTCAGCCCACACAAGGAGTCTAGCTTTTGATTTGGCGCCACCGGAAAATTTTCCGAAATATGGGGATCATTACAAATTCCCATTTGAACAATTTACAGAAAACAAAAGTGTATCCTACCTAGCCTGTCTTCAGCTCAGCTTTGTATGTTTCAAACCACCTCCTGCCAATTTCACAGGTTTCCCAAACCTAAGAAAGCTTCATCTTCATGTACTACTCAAGACCACTAGGCAGGATCTCGAGAGTGTCTTGAGCAGTTGTGTTAATCTTGAATGGCTGAGCTTACTCAGATGCCATCTCAAGGATCAAATGAAGGTGGTTCGGCGGCCATTGTCCCACCTGCGCTACTTGAAAGTCGTGCACTGTGATATAACCAAGATAGAGTTCAATGCTCCAATGCTCTCCACCTTTGTTTATGATGGACCATACATACCTATTACCCTCCATCATGCTGCGAAGCTGGAAAATGCAACAATTAGGTTCCTCGGCGCAGTTTTTCAGCATTGTATCGCGTCACTCCTCAATGGGCTACCAGATGTACACAACCTGACACTGCATCTTGGAATGCAAGAGCTTGAGGTATTTTATTACTGGGACAATTTTCTAGTTATGGCAGTCACGTAATCTTGCAATAACCTTTGTTGTTTTATCTTTCAGGCCCGGTGGATGTTAAATAGCCCTCGTGTGTTTTCTCACCTCAGGCATGTGCAAATACTGTTGATTATACATTATGAAGAATATGACAAAATCCTCTACTTAGTTTCTTTTTTAAGGGTTGCTCCGTTCATTGAAAAGTTGGAAGTACATGTGAGTAATGCTCTCAATAGTTTCCCCCCTTTGTCAGCCATTATTTTCAGTTTGCATGTACGTAGGTGGTAGCAAGAAATCCTACTAATCTTGATGACTTTTGCAGTTTCATGACATTGGCACTTTGTGGTTTGCAACCGATGGACCTTTGAGACAAGAAATGCCGCCGTGTGAAGATAAATTAGTTAGTCTGAAGGACGTTCGAGTTACAGGATTCAGAGGGGCACGCGGCCAAGCTGAATTCCTTATGCACGTGGTTGAGAATGCTCCTGCAATAGAGGTCGTGACTGTAGATACAGCTCAAAGGCTAACTGATGCTTGGGATCCAGATGAACCAATTCCTAGACTAGATAGTGCTGCTCTTGATATGGTTAGAGCTCCTCTCCTTAAGACACTCCCACCGAATGCGAAACTTTCACTTATTTAAGGCTGACTTGCATTTGTTGTATATGTGTAGCTGCAGGAAGTAGAGTATAAATCTGGCATGTAATTTCTCTTTGATTGTTAAATTAGTTATTATCCATCAATGTAAAGCTGAGAGCAGCGATGATTTACACTTTTACGACTCTCAATGATGCTTGTTTTCTCTACTGTTACTGCATCTACTCCGTTGATTCGTTTCGGGATACAAAGGGGAAAATAGAACTAGGAGAGGACATCTACTGAGTTTATGGCTAGGAGATTCCCACCGCAGTTCATATCGCTGAGAGAATGAGAGCAGTAATGAGTCATCCACCACCGCAGTTCATATCACCGTGTACCATTGGCGTTGCACGATACGTAGGACACGACCCTGAAGGAGCCTCGCCGGGGCTCAGGAGCGCGATACACAGGACACACCGGCAAGAACTTTAGTTGACCCGAAACCTCACCCACCCAGGAGGGACCCCGTCAGGGAATGCGGCGGCTATGAGCTGTTCTAGGTCGGTCAAACTACACCTAGAGCCTCCAGGATCGCTGCTCTCGTACACGAAGAACGAACAAAGAATGAAAACATTTTTTTTATCGACTGTGTGTTGTTCAATCAACCGTCATCTCTCATGTGAATATATGAGGCGGATGGACTTCCCATATAAAAAAAGTACTCAAAATTCCATCTAATAGGTCACACGCGCGGAAGTCAGACATTAGGTCAGACATTTGGGTTGAAATATTTCGAGTTGAAACAGAGAGCGTGCCAAAATCGGACATTGGGTTAGACATTTTTGGGGTGAAATATCCGACTTGAAACAAAGAGCCTGCTAAAGTGTGACACACCCGATTTGACCGGTCGAGTGCGTCGCCCGTGTCAGCCCAGAAATCAACAGCCTTGACATACCATGTATCAAACACACATACCTTTATTACGGCAATGGTTTCATAAAGCCATTGAAAGAGGGCACATGGGTTCACGAGACCTTACTACAGTGACTAAGACAGTGTCACCATAAAGGGTTGTCAAAACTAGAGTTTACAACGGAAGACTAACAAATGGGTGTACCAATGACTAAGGCTAGGCGCCAAATCGACATGGAACTGGCTGGGAAACTCTCCTAGTAGACCAGCTCCGACTGCATGCTAGCGGAATATGACACTTCAACTGGGATCTTGCCAAATCAACAAAGCCGATGAGTACATCGAGAAGTACTCGCAAGAACCAAATAACATATCACTAAACAAAGTAAACAATGGTATTCAATTTAACACGACAATTCTAGCTATAATGGCATAAGTTCTAGCAAGTAACATACAATAAAGCATACAAATATAATTATAATGTTTCAAGTGGTTGTCATGATCATGCCGAGACCATAGACAACCTCTCATGGTCACCGAGAGCAAGCTTACCTTAGCCTTTTCATATTTTACCAAATCTTATATTTCTCATAGCCATATCAAGTTCTCTACATGTATGTAAACATAACAGACAGTCTATGCACTTCCAACAACATAATTTGACAGCCCCAACTGTATCAGACATGCACTCCCAGTAACAACGATTTATTTCTTAGGTTGGGTTTTCCTGCACTTTAATATGATTTCAAACCTCCGATTCGACAGTGACAACAACGTGACTTGTCCCGATTCTCAACAAAAAATGCCCCGACAAGATTCTCACCTAACCATACCTTTATACCAGTTACCGAGGATCATATCAACTCCTCCTGAGTGAGAGGGAACTTAAACTTTCGACGTACTTGTGGTTATAAATATCCCCTCGACTCGAGACTCTATCAAGCCTCAGCTTGACGGGTCAAGCACCACTACACCAAGTTGGCATAAGCCTGGATTGATCAAATCACACCTTCCCACTCAACTTGCTCTGGGGGTGGCATCTAATACAAAGATAAGACTTAAGTGTCAAATCCCGGCTTTACCCATTAAACCATATGGCCATACTGTTTTAATCAGTTTAGTGACGCTATGACTTAATCTAGCCGATTGAGCCAATGGAGGAAGTTATTATAAGTTGTCTTTGTTATCACCACTAGATTATAAACATGATTAATATCTCAAAGTAACAAAAAATATCACTGGCATAATAACATAACAACAAAATAATAACTATACTCCAAATCAGCATAGTATCAAGTCAATAGTGCAGATTGTAATAACAGTTTTGGCACAAGGCCATAGTCATAGATATATGGTACATAATATAACCAGTAAACCGGGATTGGCATCAGGTAAAAGGAAGTGACAATTGAGACGTGCACCGTAAGATACCACAGATTTAATGGGATCCTTTAGTAATAACCATCGAGACGAGCATCGTAAGACATTTCAGATTCACTGGGGTCAATAGAAGAATTATCACTACACATGAACAAGTCCAAACCAACATTGATGGAACCAAGATCTCTCTGACACTAACCTTGAGTGACATTATGCAAGGAGACCGGTCATAAGGCTCGTTCTTTGCATCTGGCTCTAAGGAAAGTATGGAATATTCTGAGAGATGAGATATTTAGTATCTTGAGACCGGACTGACTTTTAATTTTGTTGGATCAGTTGAGGTCATCGGTGCGCGAGCAAGTAACTAATTCATCTTCTGGAAAGCTTGGCATTTGAGAAATGATTTGATTTTTGAAAAGAGGTAGAATCTATATCCACCTTTGTTTATCTTTGTGGATAATTATTGGAATACTTTCTCGTCTTTCCACGCCAGTGCGTAGTTGGATTTTAGCAATGAAGGTATGGGTGTGATGGTTTGAGATCCGTTAATTAGTAATTTGAAGAGGGACATTGTGCCTTGGCGGCCTCCCTCCTCTGAGTATATTACAATCGATGTTGACGCCAGTTTTGTGAAGAGCATTAGCGCAATTAGCATTAGGGTTGTGTCTAAAAATCATTTGGACGAAGTCATCATATCATCATGGGACTTTATTGAGTTATTTACTCAAAACCACCACATTATGGGCTAGGGTAACAGATCAGTACCACATTTGAGGCAGGGTACAAAAAACCACCAACACTGCGTCTAACCTGTAACGCGGAGCACTGATGCTCGGATTTGGTCGCGAAAATAGCGGATCTGACCGGTTGGGCCCATCTGTCGGGCCGATGTGGCATGCCTACATGTACAAATTGCTGAGGTGGACAAGGGTCCCATCTGTCAATGACTAGAGTGGTTATTTATTTCCTTTTTTTTTCTTTTTTACTTCTACCTCCATCTTCATGGGCATTTAAACAAGCACGTTCTGGGCATTGCCTGTCTCTTCATTGTGGTCACCGCAGGACAGGAGCAGGTCGGTGCGAGCTCAGCCGGGCCGCCGCCTGCGGACAGGACGCCGTCAAGGACGCCAGACACTGAGTCATGGAGCTTCCCTTGCCCTCCATCATGCATACAGCAAGGGCGGCGCACAGCCCAGCCATGGCGCGGGGCGAGCATCCTAGCCATGGCGCTCGGCCTGGAGCGCGAATAATCAGCGCCCTCCGGTACCGCGCCGACGGTCGTTGGACCAGGAATGGCGCTCGGCCTCAAGACACCTCCCAGCACGCCCGGACGCGCCTTTGACAGTGGCGCCCGTGAAGCCCTTGGCGCGGCGGCGTGGCCATGGACTGTTGGAAATATGCCCTAGAGGCAATAATAAAAGCATTATTATTATATTTCCTTGTTCATGATAATTGTCTTTTATTCATGCTATAACTGTATTATCCGGAAATCGTAATACACGTGTGAATACATAGACTACAATACGTCCCTAGTAAGCCTCTAGTAGACTAGCTCGTTGGTCAACAGATAGTCATGGTTTCCTGACTATGGACATCGATGTCATTGATAAGCGGGATCACGTCATTAGGAGAATGACGTGATGGACAAGACCCAATCCTAAGCATAGCACAAAGATCGTGTAGTTCGTTTTGCTAGAGCTTTTCCAATGTCAAGTATCTCTTCCTTAGACCGTGAGATCGTGTAACTCCCGGATACCGTAGGAGTGCTTTGGGTGTACCAAACATCACAACGAATCGGGTGACTATAAAGGTGCACTACAAGTATCTCCGAAAGTGTCATTGGGTTGACACGGATCGAGACAGGGATTTGTCACTCCGTATGACGGAGAGGTATCACTGGGCCCACTCGGTAGTGCATCATCATAATGAGCTCAAAGTGATCAAGTGTCTGGTCACGGGATCATGCATTACGGCACGAGTAAAGTGACTTGCCGGTAACGAGACTGAACGAGGTATTGGGATACCGACGATCGAGTCTCGGGCAAGTAACATACCGTCTGACAAAGGGAATAGTATACGGGGTTGCTTGAATCCTCGACATCGTGGTTCATCCGATGACATCATCGAGGAGCATGTGGGAGCCAACATGGGTATCCAGATCCTGCTGTTGGTTATTGACCGAGAGCGCCTCGGTCATGTTCGCATGTCTCCGAACCCGTAGGGTCTACACACTTAAGGTTCGGTGACGCTAGGGTTATTAGGAAGACTTGTATGTGATTACCGAATGTTGTTCGGAGTCCCGGATGAGATCCCGGACGTCACGAGGAGTTCCGGAAGGGTCCAGAGGTAAAGATTTATATATGGGAAGTTGTCAAACGGACACCGGAAAAGTTTCGGGTCATATCGGTATTATGGAGGGGCCACCGGAAAGGTTCCGGAGGACCACCGGGAGGGGCCACCCTGTTGGAAATATGCCCTAGAGGCAATAATAAAAGCATTATTATTATATTTCCTTGTTCATGATAATTGTCTTTTATTCATGCTATAACTGTATCATACGGAAATCGTGATACACGTGTGAATACATAGACCACAATACGTCCCTAGTGAGCCTCTAGTTGACTAGCTCGTTGGTTGACAGATAGTCATGGTTTCTTGACTTTGGACATCAGATGTCATTGACAACGGGATCACGTCATTAGGAGAATGACGTGATGGACAAGACCCAATCCTAAGCATAGCACAAAGATCGTGTAGTTCGTTTTGCTAGAGCTTTTCCAATGTCAAGTATCTCTTCCTTAGACCGTGAGATCGTGTAACTCCGGATACCGTAGGAGTGCTTTGGGTGTACCAAACGCCACAACGTAATCGGGTGACTATAAAGGTGCATTACAGGTATCTCCGAAAGTGTCATTGGGTTGACACGGATCGGGACAGGATTTGTCACTCCGTATGACGGAGAGGTATCACTGGGCCCACTCGGTAGTGCATCATCATAATGAGCTCAAAGTGATCAAGTGTCTGGTCACAGGATCATGCATTACGGTACGAGTAAAGTGACTTGCCGGTAACGAGACTAAACGAGGTATTGGGATACCGACGATCGAGTCTCGGGCAAGTAACATACCGTCTGACAAAGGGAATAGAATACGGGGTTGCCTGAACCCTTGACATCGTGGTTCATCCGATGACAACATCGAGGAACATGTGGGAGCCAACATGGGTATCCAGATCCCGCTGTTGGTTATTGACCTAAGATCGTCTCGGTCATGTCTGCATGTCTCCCGAACCCGTAGGGTCTACACACTTAAGGTTCGGTGGACGCTTAGGGTTAATAGGAAGACAAGTATGTGATTACCGAATGTTGTTGAGTCCGGATGAGATCCCGGACGTCACGAGGAGTTCGGAATGGTCCGGAGGTAAAGATTTATATATGGAAAGTGGTTAAACGGACTCGTAAAGTTTGGGGTATACTGTAATGTCTGGGGCCACCGGAGAGTTACGGAGGTCCACCGGAGGGGCCACCCTCCGGGGGCCACATGGGCTAAGTGGGAGGGAGCCAGCCCTGGTGGGCTGGGCGCACCTCCCACCTAGGCCCATGCGGCTAGGGCATGGGGAGGAAACCTAAAGGGCGCCCCCAGCTTGGGGGCAAGCCACCTCCCTCCTCCCTTGGCCGCCGCCCCCATCTAGGGTTTCCCTAGATGGCCGGGCCCCTGCCCTCTCCTCCTATAAATAGAGGGGTGGGGGAGGCTGCACACACCATTGAAGGCGCAGCCCTCCCTCCCAACACCTCTCTTTCTCCACGCCTGAGCTTGGCGAAGCCTGCCGAGAACTGCTGTACCAACCGCACCACGCCGTCGTGCTGCCATTGGAGTTGTCTTCCTCAACCTCTCCTTCATCCTTGCTGGATCAAGACGGAGGAGACGCCATCGTCCCGTACGTGTGTTGAACGCGGAGGTGCTGTCCGTTCAGCACTTGGTCATCGGTGATCGGAATCACGTTGGGAATGACTCCATCATCACCACTCCCTCGAACGCTTCCGTACTCGATCTACAAGTGGTATGTAGATGCAAACTCTCTCCCTTGACTCGTTGCTTAGTACAACTCATAGATGGATCTTGGTGAAACCGTAGGAAAAATTTTAATTTTCTGCAACGTTCCCCATCAGTGGCATCATGAGCTAGGTCTATGCGTAGTTCTCTATTGCACGAGTAGAACACAATATAGTTGTGGGCGTGGATCGTGTCAACTTACTTGCCGTTACTAATCTTATCTTGCTTCCGCGGTATTGTGGGATGAAGCAGCCCGGACCAACCTTACACGTACGCTTACGTGAGACCGGTTCCACCGACTAACATGCACTAGTTGCATAAGGTGGCTGGCGGGTGTCTGTCTCTCCTACTTTAGTTGGAGTGGATTCGATGAAAAGGGTCCTTATGAAGGGTAAATAGAAGTTGACAAGATCACGTTGTGGTTATTCGTAGGTAAGAAAACGTTCTTGCTAGAACCCAATTGCAGCCACGTAAAAGATGCAACAACAATTAGAGGACGTCTAACTTGTTTTTACAGCAATTGTCATGTGATGTGATATGGCCAAGTTGTGATGAATGATGAATGACATATTGTGATGTATGAGATCATGTTCTTGTAATAGGAATCACGACTTGCATGTCGATGAGTATGACAACCGGCAGGAGCCATAGGAGTTGTCTTTATTTTTGTATGACATGCGAGTCATTGAAGAAAGCCATGTAACCTACTTTACTTTATTGCTAAAACGCGTTTAGCCATAGTGGTAGAAGTAGTCGTTGGCGTGACAACTTCATGGAGGCAAGATGATGGAGATCATGGTGCCATGCCGGTGACAAGATGATCATGGAGCCCCGAAGATGGAGATCAATGGAGTTTTATGAAATTGGCCATATCATGTCACTACTATATAATTGCATGTGATGTTTATTATGCTTATACATCTTGTTTACTTAGAACGACGGTAGTAAATAAGATGATCCCTTACAACAATCTCAAGAAGTGTTCTCCCCTAACTGTGCACCGTTGCTAAAGTTCGTCGCTTCTAAGCACCACGTGATGATCGGGTGTGATGGATTCTTACGTTCACATACAACGGGTGTAAGACAGATTTACACACGCAAAACACTTAGGGTTAAACTTGACGAGCCTAGCATGTACAGACATGGCCTCGGAACACGGAGACCGAAAGGTCGAACACGAGTCGTATAGAAGATACGATCAACATGAGAATGTTCACCGACGATGACTAGTCCGTCTCACGTGATGATCGGACACGGCCTAGTCGACTCGGATCGTATAACACTTAGATGACTAGAGGATGTCTATTCGAGTGGGAGTTCATTGAAATAATTTGATTAGATGAACTTGATTATCATGAACTTAGTCTAAAACTTTTGAATGATATGTCTTGTAGATCAAATGGCCAACGCTCATGTCAACATGAACTTCAATGCGTTCCTAGAAAACCAAGCTGAAAGATGATGGCAGCAACTATACGGATCGGGTCCGAAACCCGAGGATCATCCTCATAGCTGCCAAGAAGGCATATGTCCTAGAAGCACCGTTAGGTGACCCACCTGCTCTCCCAAAGACTGCAAGACGATTTGAACGTTTGGCAGGCACGCATCGATGATTACTCCCTCGTTCGATGCGGCATGCTTTACACTTAGAACCGGGCTCCAAAAGCGTTTTGAGCATCACGGAGCATATGAGATGTTCGAGGAGCTGAAACTGGTTTTCCAAGCTCACGCTCGGTCGAGAGATATGACATCTCCGACAAGTTCTATAGTTGTAAGATGGAGGAAAATAGTTCTGTCGGTGAGCACATTCTCAAGATGTCAGGTTGCACAACCGTATGACCCAGCTGAATATTAACCTCCACGATGAGGCGGTCATTGACAGAATCCTCGATCGCTCCCACCAAGCTACAAGAGCTTTGTGATGAACTACAACATGCAGGGGATGGTAAAGACCATTCCTAAAGTGTTCTCTATGCTGAAGTCAGCCGAGGTTGAAATCAAGAAAGAACATCAAGTGTTGATGGTCAATAAGACCACTAAGTTCAAGAAGGGCAAGGGTAAGAAGAACTTCAAGAAGGACGGCAAGGAGGTTGCCGCGCCCGTAAGCAAGTTGCCGGGAAGAAGTCAAAGAATGGACCCAAGCCTGAGACTGAGTGCTTTTATTGCAAGGGGAAGGGTCACTAGAAGCGGAACTGCCCCAAATACTTAGCGGACAAGAAGGCCGGCAACACCAAAGGTATATTTGATATACATGTAATTGATGTGTACCTTACCAAGACTCGTAGTAACTCCCGGTATTTGATACCGTGCCGTTGCTCATATTTGTAACTCATAGCAGGAGCTGCGGAATAGGCGGAGGCTGGCGAAGGACGAGGTGACGATGCGCGTCGGGAATGGTTCGAGTCGATGTGATCGCCGTCGCACGCTACCTCTTCATTTACCTACGGGATTAGTTATAAACCTTAATAATTGTTATTTGGTGCCAAGTTTGAGCATGAATATTGTATCCGGATCTCGTTTAATACGGGTGGCTACTCATTTAAATCCGAGAATAATGGTTGTTCTATTTATATGAGAGATATGTTTTATGGTCATGCTCCGATGGTCAATGGTTTATTCTTAATGAATCTCGGCGTAGTGTTACACATATTCATAGCGTGAATACCAAAAGATGTAAAGTTGATAACGATAGTCCCACATACTTGTGGCACTTCGCCGCCTTGGGCACATTGGTGTAAAGCGCATGAAGAAGCTCCATGCCGATGGACTTTTGGAGTCTCTTGATTATGAATCATTTGACACATGCGAACCATGCCTCATGGGCAAGATGACCAAGACTCCGTTCTCGGAACAATGGGCGAGCAACCAACTTGTTGGAAATTATACATACCGATGTGTGCGGTCCAATGAGCGTTGAGGCTCATGGAGGATATCGGTATGTTCTCACTCTCACAGATGACTTGAGTAGATATGGGTATGTCTACTTGATGAAACACAAGTCCGAGACCTTTGAAAGGTTCAAGGAATTTCAGAATGAAGTAGAGAATCAACGTGACCGAAAAATAAAGTTCTTACGATCAGATCGTGGAGGAGAATATTTAAGTCACGAATTTGGTACACACTTAAGAAAATGTGGAATCGTTTCACAACTCACGCTACTGGAACACCTCAGCGTAATGGTGTGTCGAGCGTCGAATCGCACTCTATTGGATATGGTGCGATCTATGATGTCTCTTACCGATTTACCGCTATCATTTTGGGGATACGCCTAGAGACAGCTACATTCACTTTAAATAGGGCACCGTCTAAGTCCGTTGAGACGACACCGTATGAATTATGGTTTGGGAAGAAACCTAAGCTGTCGTTTCTAAAAGTTTGGGGATGCGATGCTTATGTCAAGAAACTTCAACCTGAAAAGCTCGAACCCAAGTCGGAAAAATCGTCTTCATAGGATACCCTAAGGAAACCGTAGGGTATACCTTCTACTTAAGATCCGAGGGCAAGATCTTTGTTGCCAAGAACGGATCCTTTCGGAAAAGAGTTTCTCTCGAAAGAAGTTAGTGGGAGGAAAGTAGAACTCGATGAAGTACGCCTCTTGAACAGGATAGTAGTGCAGCTCGGAAAATGTTCTGTGATGCCTACACCAATCAAGAGGAAATTCATGATGATGATCAAGGTACTTGGATCAAGTTTCTCTTGAACTTCAGAGGTCCACGAGGACATGTTCCGCACTGCAGTGGTACGGCAACCCTGTCACGGAAATCATGTTGTTAGACAACGGTGAACCTTGAACTATGAAGAAGCGATGGCGGCCCAGATTCCAACAAATGGCTAGAAGCCATGAAGTCCGAGATAGAATCCATGTATGAAAACAAAGTGTGGACTTTGGTGACTTGCCCGATGATCGGCGAGCGATAGAAAACAAATGGATCTTTAAGAAGAAGGCGGAGCGGATGGTAATGTCACCATCCATAAAGCTCGACTTGTCGCTAAGGGTTATCGGCAAGTTCAAGGGATTGACTATGATGAGACTTTCTCTCCGTGGCGAAGCTTAAGTCCGTCCGAATCATGTTAGCAATTGCGCATACTATGATTATGAGATATGGCAGATGGACGTCAAAACAGCGTTCCTTAACGGATATCTTAAGGAAGAGCTGTATATGATGCAGCCGGAGGGTTTTGTCGATCCTAAGAATGTCGACAAAGTATGCAAGCTCCAATGATCCATTTATGGGCTGGTGCAAGCATCTCGGAGTTGGAACATTCGCTTTGATGAAATGATCAAAGCGTTTGGGTTTATGAGACTTATGGAGAAGCCTGCGTTTACAAGAAAGTGAGTGGGAGCTCAGAGCATTTCTCATATTATATGTAGATGACATACTTTTGATGGGAAATGATATAGGATTCTTGGACAGCATTAAGGCCTACTTGAACAAGTGTTTTTCAATGAAGGACCTTGGAGAAGCTGCTTATATATTAGGCATCAAGATCTATAGAGATAGATCGAGACGCCTCATAGGTCTTTCACAAAGCACATACCTTGATAAGATTTTGAAGAAGTTCAAAATGGATCAGTCCAAGTAGTGGTTCTTGCCTGTATTGCAAGGTGTGAGATTGAGCTCAGCTCAATGCCCGACCACGGCAAAAGATAAAGAAGAGATGAGTGTCATCCCCTATGCTTCAGCCATAGGATCTATTATGTATGCCATGCTGTGTACCAGACCTGATGTAAACCTTGCCGTAAGTTTGGTAGGAAGGTACCAAAGTAATCCCGCAAGGAACACTGGACAGCGGTCAAGAATATCCTGAAGTACCGAAAAGGACAAAGGACATGTTTCTCGTTTATGGAGGTGACGAAGAGCTCGTCGTAAAGGGTTACGTTGGCGCTAGCCGACACAGATCTGGATGACTCTAAGTCACAAACGGATACGTGTATATGTTGAATGGTGGAGCGAAGCTGGTGCAGCTGCAAGCAAAGCGTCGTGGCGGGATCTACATGTGAAGCGGAGTACATGGCAGCCTCGGAGGCAGCGCATGAAGCAATTTGGGTGAAGGAGTTCATCACCGACCTAGGAGTCATACCCAATGCGTCGGGGCCGATCAAACTCTTCTGTGACAACACTGGAGCTATTGCCCTTGCCAAGGAGCCCAGGTTTCACAAGAAGACAAGGCACATCAAGCGTCACTTCAACTCCATCCGTGAAAATGTTCAAAATGGAGACATAGAAATTTGTAAAGTGCACACGGATCTGAATGTCGCAGATCCGTTGACTAAACCTCTTCCACGGGCAAAACATGATCAACACCAGAACTCTATGGGTGTTCGATTCATCACAATGTAACTAGATTATTGACTCTAGTGCAAGTGGGAGACTGTTGGAAATATGCCCTAGAGGCAATAATAAAAGCATTATTATTATATTTTCTTGTTCATGATAATTGTCTTTTATTCATGCTATAACTGTATCATACGGAAATCGTGATACACGTGTGAATACATAGACCACAATACGCCCCTAGTGAGCCTCTAGTTGACTAGCTCGTTGGTTGACAGATAGTCATGGTTTCGACTATGGACATCGGATGTCATTGATAACGGGATCACGTCATTAGGAGAATGACGTGATGGACAAGACCCAATCCTAAGCATAGCACAAAGATCGTGTAGTTCGTTTTGCTAGAGCTTTTCCAATGTCAAGTATCTCTTCCTTAGACCGTGAGATCGTGTAACTCCCGGATACCGTAGGAGTGCTTTGGGTGTACCAAACGTCACAACGAATCGGGTGACTATAAAGGTGCATTACAGGTATCTCCGAAAGTGTCATTGGGTTGACACGGATTGAGACAGGATTTGTCACTCCGTATGACGGAGAGGTATCCTTGGGCCCACTCGGTAGTGCATCATCATAATGAGATCAAAGTGATCAAGTGTCCGGTCACGGGATCATGCATTACTGATGCGAGTAAAGTGACTTGCGTAACGAGACTAAACGAGGTATTGGGATACCGACGATCGAGTCTCGGGCAAGTAACATACCGTCTGACAAAGGGAATAGAATACGGGGTTGCCTGAACCCTTGACATCGTGGTTCATCCGATGACAACATCGAGGAACATTAGGGAGCCAACATGGGTATCCGGATCCCGCTGTTGGTTATTGACCTAAGATCGTCTCGGTCATGTCTGCATGTCTCCGAACCCGTAGGGTCTACACTTAAGGTTCGGTGACGCTAGGGTTAATAGGAAGACAAGTATGTGATTACCGAATGTTGTTCGAGTCCCGGATGAGATCCGGACGTCACGAGGAGTTCGGAATGGTCCGGAGGTAAAGATTTATATATGGAAAGTGGTTAAACGGACTCAGGAAAATTTGGTGTTGGGGAACGAGCAGAAATTCAAAATTTTCCTACGTGTCACCAAGATCTATCTATGGAGAAACTAGCAACGAGGGAAGGAGAGTGCATCTACATACCCTTGTAGATCGCTAAGCGGAAGCGTTCATGAGAACGGGGTTGAAGGAGTCGACTTGTCGTGATCCAAATCACCGGAGATCCTAGTGCCGAACGGACGGCACCTCCGCGTTCAACACACGACAGCCGGTGGCGCCTCCCACGCCTTGATCCAGCAAGGAGAGAGGGAGAGGTTGAGGAAGACTCCATCCAGCAGCAACACAACGGCATGGTGGTGATGGAGGGCGTGGCATCCCCAGAGGCTTCGCCAAGCACCAAGGAGAGGAGGAGGAGGAGAGGCAGGCTGCACCAAGAGGAGAGAACTCATGTGTATGGCAGCCCCAAAACCTCAAGTATATATAGGGGAAAGGGGCTGCGCCCCTTTAGGGTTTCCCACCCCAAGGGTGCGGCCAGCCCTAGATGGGACTTGGGGCGGTTAAGAGGGGAGGAGTGCCTCCCAAGTCAAGTGGAGGCCCTCCCTTAGGGTTTCCCCCATCCCATGCGCATGGGCCTTGGGGGCTGGTGCCCTGGCCCATTAAGGCTAGGGCGCCCCCTACAGCCCATGCTACTGTATTGGACGTGGTGGAACAATTTCCGGACCTCCGGACCCCTCCGAATCCTCCGAACCTTCCGAAGCTTCTCGGTACAATACGAAAAAACCCGAACTTTTCGGAACCGAACAACAACTTTCCATATATAAATCTTTACCTCCGGACCATTCCGAACTCCTCGTGACGTCCGGGATCTCATCAGGGACTCGAACAACATTCGGTAACCACAAACAAACTTCCTTTATAACCCTAGCGCCATCGAACCTTAGTGTGTAGACCCTACGGGTTCGGGAGACATGTAGACATGACCGAGACGTTCTCCGGTCAATAACCAACAGCGGGATCTGGATACCCATGTTGGCTCCCACATGTTCCACGATGATCTCATCGGATGAACCACGATGTCAAGGACTCAATCGATCCCGTATACAATTCCCTTTGTCTAGCGGTATTGTACTTGCTCGAGATTGAACGTCGGTATCCCGATACCTTGTTCAATCTCGTTTCCGGCAAGTCTCTTTACTCGTTCCGTAACACATCATCCCGTGATCAACCCCTTGGTCACATTGTGCACATTATGATGATGTCCTACCGAGTGGGCCCAGAGATACCTCTCCGTTTACATGGAGTGACAAATCCCAGTCTCGATTCGTGCCAACCCAACAGACACTTTCGGAGATACCTGTAGTGCACCTTTATAGTCACCCGCACGTTGTGACGCTTGGTACACCCAAAGCATTCCTACGGTATCCGGGAGTTGCACAATCTCATGGTCTAAGGAAAAGATACTTGACATTAGAAAAGCTTTAGCATACGAACTACGATCTTTGTGCCAGGCTTAGTATTGGGTCTTGTCCATCACATCATTCTACTAATGATGTGATCCCGTTATCAATGACATCCAATGTCCATGGTTAGGAAACCGTAACCATCTGTTGATCAACGAGCTAGTCAATAGAGGCTTACTAGGGACATGGTGTTGTCTATGTATCCACACATGTATCTGAGTTTCCTATCAATACAATTATAGCATGGATAATAAACGATTATCATGAACAAGGAAATATAATAATAACTAATTTATTATTGCCTCTAGGGCATATTTCCAACAGTCTCCCACTTGCACTAGAGTCAATAATCTAGTTCACATCGTCATGTGATTAACATCGATAGGTCACATCGCCATGTGACCAACACCCAAAGAGTTTACTAGTGTCGTAAACTAGTTCACATCATCATGTGATTTAGACTCAATGAGTTACGAGGTTTGATCATGTTTTGCTTGTGAGAGAGGTTTTAGTCAACGGGTTTTAGTCAACGGGTCTGAACCTTTCAGATCCGTGTGTGCTTTGCAACTTTCTAGGTCATATTATAAATGTTGCTTCCACGCTCCACTTGAAGCTATTCCAAATGGTTGCTCCACTATATTATCCGGTTTGCTACTCGAGTCACTCGGATAGGTGTTAAAGCTTGCATCGACGTAACCCTTTACGCGAACTCTTTATCACCTCCATAATCAAGAAACATGTCCTTATTTACTCCAAGGACAATTTTGATCGCTGTCCAATGATCCATTCTGGATCATTCTTGTACCCTTGACTAACTCATGGCAAGGCACACTTCCAAAGCGGTACACAACATAGTATCTATAGAGCCTACGTCTCGAAGCATAGGGACGACCTTCGTCCTTTCTCTCTCTTCTGCGTGGTCGAGCTTTAACTCTTAACTTCATACCTTACATCTCGTGCAAAACTCCTTCTTTGGTGATCCATCTTGAACACCTTCAAGCTCATGTCAAGGTATGTGCTCATTTGAAAGTATTATTAAACATTTTGATCTATCTTATAGATCTTGATGCTTATTATTCAAGTAGCCTAATCCAGGTTTTCCATTGAAAAACACTTTTCAAATAACCCTATATGCTTTCCAGAAATTCTACATCATTTCTGATCATCAATATGTCAACAACATATACTCATCAGAAATTCTATAGTGCTCCCACTCACTTCTTTGGAAATACAAGTTTCTCATAAACTTTGTATAAACCCAAAATCTTTGATCATCTCATCAAAGCGCACATTCCAACTCCGAGATGCTTACTCCAGTCCTTAGAAGGATCGCTGGAGCCAGCATACCTTTTAGCATCTTTAGGATCGACAAAACTTTTCTGATTGTATCACATACAACCTTTCCTTACGTAAACTGGTAAGGAAACTCATTTTGACATCCATCTGCCAGATTTCATAAATGCAGCTAATGCTAACATGATTCCGACGGACTTAAGCATCGCTACGGATGAGAAAATCTCATCGTAGTCAACTCCTTGAACTTGTGAAAAAACTCTTCGCCACAAGTCGAGCTTCATAGACGGTGACATTACCGTCCTCGTCTGTCTTCTTCTTAAAGATCCATTCATCTCAATGGCTTGCCGATCATCGGGCAAATCCACCAAAGTCCATGCTTTGTTCTGATACATGGATCCTATCTCGGATTTCATGGCTTCTAACCATTTGTCGGAATTTGGGCCCACCATCGCTTCTCCATAGCTCGTAGGTTCATTGTTGCCTAGCAACATGACCTTCAAGACAGGATTACTGTACCACTCTAAAGTAGTACGCATCCTTGTCAACCTACGATGTACGGTAGTGGCTTGATCGGAAACTTCATGATCACTATCATAAGCTTCTACTTCAATTGGTGTAGGTGCCACGGGAACAACTTCCTGTGCCCTGCTACACACTAGTTGAAGTGACAGTTCAATAACCTCATCAAGTCTCCACCATCCTCCCACTCAACTTTTCGAGACGGAACTTTTCCTCGATAAAGGACCCGATTCAAGAAACAATCCCTATTGCTTTCGGATCTGAATTAGGAGGCATACCCAACTGTTTTGGGTGTCCTATGAAGATGCATTTTATCCGCTTTGGGTTCGAGCTTATCAACCTGAAACTTTTTCATATAAGCGTCATAGCCCCAAACCTTTAAGAAACGACAACTTAGGTTTCTTTAAACCATAGTTCATACGGTGTCATCTCAACAGAATTACGTGGTGCCCTATTAAAGTGAGTGCGGTTGTCTCTAATGCCTAACCCATGAACGATAGTGGTAATTCGATAAGAGACATCCTGGTACGCACCATATCTAATAGGGTGCAACTATGATGTTCGGACACACCATCACACTATGGTGTTCCAGGCGGTATTAATTGTGAAACAATTAGCACAATGTCTTAATTGTGTGCCAAAACTCGCAACTCAGATATTCATCTCTATGATCATATCATAGATATTCTATCCTCTTGTCACGAAGATCTTAAACTTCACTCTGAAATTACTTGAACCATTCAATAATTCAGACTTGTGTTTCATCAAGTAAATATACTCAAGATCTACTCAAATCATCGTGAAGTAAGAACATAACGATATCCATCATGCGCCAAAGATTCATTGGACTGCACACATCAAAATGTATTACTTCCAACAAGCTGCTTTCTTGTTCCATTTCACTGAAAAACGAGGCTTTCAGTCATCTTGCCCATGTGGTATGATTTGCATGTCTCAAGTGATCCAAAATCAAGTGAGTACAAACGGTCCATTTGCATGGAGTTTCTTCATGCGTATACACCAATAGACATGGTTCGCATGTCTCAAACTTTTCAAAAACGAGTGAGTCCAAAGATCCATCAACATGGAGCTTCTTCATGCGTTTTATGACTTACATGGCAGTGCCACAAGTAAGTGGTACTATCATTACTATCTTGTATCTTTTGGCATGAAAATGTGTATCACTACGATCGAGATTCAATAAACCATTCCTTTAGGTGCAAGACCATTGAAGGTATTATTCAAATAAATAGAGTAACCATTATTCTCCTTAAATGAATAATCAGTATTGCGATAGACATAATCCAATCATGTCTATGCTCAACATAAACACCAAATAACAATTATTTAGGTTTAACATCAATCTCGATGGTAGAGGGAGCGTGCGATGCTTGATCACATCAACCTTGGAAACACTTCCAACACATATCGTCAGCTCACCTTTAGCTAGTCTCCGTTTATTCCGTAGCCTTTTATTTCGAGTTACTAACACTTAGCAACTGAACCGGTATCTAATACCCTGGTGCTACTAGGAGTACTAGTAAAGTACACATTAACATAATGTATATCCAATATACTTCTATCGACCTTGCCAGCCTTCTCATCTACCAAGTATCTAGGGTGGTTCTGCTCCGATGTCTCTGCTCCCTTATTACGAAGCACTTAGTCTCGGGTTTGGGTTCAACCTTGGGTTTCTTCACTAGAGCAGCAACTGTTTTGCCGTTTCATGAAGTATCCCTTGTTGCCCTTGCCCTTCTTGAAACTAGTGGTTTTACCAACCATCAACAATTGATGCTCCTACTTGACTTCTACTTTCGCGGTGTCAAACATCGCGAATACTTCAAGGATCATCATATCTATCCCTGATATGTTATAGTTCATCACGAAGCTCTAGTAGCTTGGTGGCAATGACTTTGGAGAAACATCACTATCTCATCTGGAAGATCAACTCCCACTCGGTTCAAGTGATTGTTGTACTTCAGACAATCTGAGCACAAGCTCAACGATTGAGCTTTTCTCCCTTAGTTTGCAGGCTAAGACAATCGTCGGACGTCTTATACCTCTTGACGTGGCACGAGCCCGAAATCCTAATTTCAGCCCTCGAAACATCTCATATGTTCGCGACATTTCAAAACGTCTTTCGTGCCTCAACTCTAAACCGCTTAAGCGAACTATCACGTAGTTATCAAAACGTGTATGTCCGATGTTCAAACATCCACAAGCGACGTTTGGGGTTCATCACTGGCGGTGCATTAAGGACATAAGCTTTCTCTGTCCGCATAATCGCTACTTTCAACTTTCAACTATATTTTCTCTAGGATCATATCTAAACAGTGGAACTAAAGCGCGAGCTTACGACATAATTTGCAAAAGGTCTTTTGACTATGTTCAAGATAATTAAGTTCATCTTATGAACTCCCACTCAGATAGACATCCCTCTGGTCATCTAAGTGATTACACGATCCGAGTCAACTAGGCCGTGTCCGATCATCACGTGAGACGGACTAGTCATCATCGGTGAACATCTTCATGTTGATCGTATCTACTATACAACTCATGCTCGACCTTTCGGTCTCTGTGTTCCGAGGCCATGTCTGTACATGCTAGGCTCGTCAAGTTAACCCTAAGTGTATTGCGTGTGTTCCGAGGCCATGTCTGTACATGCTAGGCTCGTCAACACCCGTTGTATGTGAACGTAAGAATCCATCACACCCGATCATCACGTGGTGCTTAGAAGCGACGAACTTTTGGCAACGGTGCACAGTTAGGGGAGAACACTTCTTGAAATTGTTGTAAGGGATCATCTTATTTACTACCGTCGTTCTAAGTAAACAAGATGCATAAACATAATAAACATCACATGCAATTATATATTAGTGACATGATATGGCCAATATCATATAGCTCCATTGATCTCCATCTTCGGGGCTCCATGATCATCATTGTCACCGGCATGACACCATGATCTCCATCATCATGATCTCCATCATCGTGTCTCCATGAAGTTGTCTCGCCTACTATTACTTCTACTACTATGGCTACCGGTTAGCAATAAAGTAAAGTAATCACATGGCGTTGTTTAATGACACGCAGGTCATACAATAAATAAAGACAACTCCTATGGCTCCTGCCGGTTGTCATACTCATCGACATGCAAGTCGTGAATCCTATTACAAGAACATGATCAATCTCATACATCACATATCATTCATCACATTCTTCTTGACCATATCACATCACATAGCATACCCTGCAAAAACAAGTTAGACGTCCTCTAATTGTTGTTTGCATGTTTTACGTGGCTGCTATGGGTTTCTAGCAAGAACGTTTCTTACCTACGCAAAACCACAAAGTGATATGCCAATTGCTATTTACCCTTCATAAGGACCCTTTTCATCGAATCCGTTCGACTAAAGTGGGAGGCGGCACCGCTAGCCACCTTATGCACCAAGTGCATGTCATCGGTGGAACCTGTCTCACGAAGAGTACGTAAGGTCGGTCCGGCCGCTTCATCCCACAATACCGTCGAAAACAAGATTGGACTAGTAACGGTAAGCATATTGAACAACATCAACGCCCACAACTACTTTGTGTTCTACTCGTGCAAAGAATCTACGCAATAGACCTAGCTCGATACCTTTGTTGGGGAACGAGCAGAAATTCAAAATTTTCCACGTGTCACCAAGATCTATCTATGGAGAAACTAGCAACGAGGGAAGGAGAGTGCATCTACATACCCTTGTAGATCGCTAAGCGGAAGCGTTCATGAGAACGGGGTTGAAGGAGTCGTACTCGTCGTGATCCAAATCACGGAGATCCTAGTGCGAACGGACGGCACCTCCGCGCTCAACACACGTACAGCCCGGTGACGCCTCCCACGCCTTGATCCAGCAAGGAGAGAGGGAGAGGTTGAGGAAGACTCCATCCAGCAGCAACACAACGGCATGGTGGTGATGGAGGAGCGTGGCATCCCAAGCAGGCTTCGCCAAGCACCAAGGGAGAGGAGGAGGAGGAGAGGGGGGCTGCACCAAGAGGGAGAGAACTCATGTGTATGGCAGCCCCAAAACCTCAAGTATATATAGGGGAAAGGGGCTGCGCCCCTTTAGGGTTTCCCACCCCAAGGGGTGCGGCCAGCCCTAGATGGGACTTGGGGCGGCCAGAGGGGAGGAGTGCCTCCCAAGTCAAGTGGAGGCCCTCCCCTTAGGGTTCCCCTTCCCATGCGCATGGGCCTTGGGGGCTGGTGCCCCTGGCCCATTAAGGCTAGGGCGCCCCCTACAGCCCATGCTACTGTATTGGACGTGGTGGAACAATTTCCGGACCTCCGGACCCCTCCGAATCCTCGGAACCTTCCGAAGCTTCGGTACAATACCGAAAAAACCCGAACTTTTTCCTAACCCAACAACAACTTTCCATATATAAATCTTTACCTCCGGACCATTCGGAACTCCTCGTGACGTCCGGGATCTCATCCGGGACTCAACAACATTCGGTAACCACATACAAACTTCCTTTATAACCCTAGCGTCATCGAACCTTAAGTGTGTAGACCCTATGGGTTCGGGAGACATGTAGACATGACCGAGACGTTCTCCGGTCAATAACCAACAGCGGGATCTGGATACCCATGTTGGCTCCCACATGTTCCACGATGATCTCATCGGATGAACCACGATGTCAAGGACTCAATCGATCCCGTATACAATTCCCTTTGTCTAGCGGTATTGTACTTGCCCGAGATTCGATCGTCGGTATCCCGATACCTTGTTCAATCTCGTTTCCGGCAAGTCTCTTTACTCGTTCCGTAACACATCATCCGTGATCAACCCCTTGGTCACATTGTGCACATTATGATGATGTCCTACCGAGTGGGCCCAGAGATACCTCTCCGTTTACGGAGTGACAAATCCCATCTCGATTCGTGCCAACCCAACAGACACTTTCGGAGATACCTGTAGTGCACCTTTATAGTCACCCGATTCGTTGTGACGTTTGGTACACCCAAAGCATTCCTACGGTATCCGGAGTTGCACAATCTCATGGTCTAAGGAAAAGATACTTGACATTAGAAAAGCTTTAGCATACTTAACTACGATCTTTGTGCTAGGCTTAGTATTGGGTCTTGTCCATCACATCATTCTACTAATGATGTGATCCCGTTATCAATGACATCCAATGTCCATGGTTAGGAAACCGTAACCATCTGTTGATCAACGAGCTAGTCAATAGAGGCTTACTAGGGACATGGTGTTGTCTATGTATCCACACATGTATCTGAGTTTCCTATCAATACAATTATAGCATGGATAATAAACGATTATCATGAACAAGGAAATATAATAATAACTAATTTATTATTGCCTCTAGGGCATATTTCCAACATCGGGGGTATACCGGTAATGTACTGGGGCCACCGGGAGAGTTACGGAGGTCCACCGGGAGGGGCCACCCCTCCCGGGGGGCCACATGGGCTAAGTGGGAGAGGGAGCCAGCCCCTGGTGGGCTGGGCGCACCTCCCCACCTAGGCCCATGCGGCTAGGGCATGGGGAGGGGAAACCCTAAAGGGGCGCCTCAGCTTGGGGGCAAGCCACCCTCCCTCCCCCTTTGGTCAGCCGCCCCCATCTAGGGTTTCCCTAGATGGCCGGGCCCCTGCCCTCTCCTCCTATAAATAGAGGGGTGGGGGAGGGCTGCACACACCATTGAAGGCGCAGCCCCTCCCCTCCCCAACACCTCTCTTTCTCCACGTGAGCTTGGCGAAGCCCCTGCCGAGAAGGCTGTCAGACCAACCGCACCACGCCGTCGTGCTGCCATTGGAGTTGTCTTTCTCAACCTCTCCTTCATCCTTGTTGGATCAAGACGGAGGAGATGCCATCGTCCCGTACGTGTGTTGAACGCAGAGGTGCTGTCCGTTCAGCACTTGGTCATCGGTGATCGGAATCACGTTGGGAACGACTCCATCATCACCACTCCCTCGAACGCCTGCACTCGATCTACAAGTGGTATGTAGATGCAAACTCTCTCCCTTGACTCGTTGCTTAGTAGAACTCATAGATGGATCTTGGTGAAACCGTAGGAAAATTTTTAATTTTCTGCAACGTTCCCCAACACACCCCTCTCGGGGGGCCACTTGGGCTGCGTGGGAGGCAGCCAGCCCCTAGTGGGCTGGGCGCACCCTCCCTTGGGCCCATGCGCCTAGGGTTGAGGGGAACCCAAGGGGCGCCTTGCTTGGGGGCAAGCCCCTCCCTTGGCGCCCCCTCTAGATGCATCTAGAGGGGCCGACCCCCCTCCTCCCTTCCCCTATAAATAGAGGGGTGAGGGGAGGGCTGCATACACAACTTGAAGGCGCAGCCCCTCCCCTCCCCAACACCTCTCCTCCTCCGCGTGCGCTTGGCGAAGCCCTGCCGGAGAACTGTGACTCCACCATCATCACGCCGTCGTGCTGCTGTTGGAGCCATCTTCCTCAACCTCTCCTTCCTCTTTGCTGGATCAAGACGGAGGAGACGTTGCCCGTACCGTATGTGTGTTGAACGCGGAGGTGCTGTCCGTTCAGCGCTTTGGTCATCGGTGATCCGAGTACGACTCCATCATCACCATCCTCTCGAAAGCTTCCGCACGCGATCTACAAGTGGTATGTAGATGCAAACTCACTCCCTTGACTCGTTTCTTAGATGAATTCATAGATGGATCTTGGTGAAACCGTAGGAAAAATTTTAATTTTCTGCAACGTTCCCCAACAGTGGCATCATGAGCTAGGTCTATGCGTAGTTCTCTATTGCACGAGTAGAACACAATTTAGTTGTGGGCGTGGATCTTGTCAACTTACTTGCCGCTACTAATCTTATCTTGCTTCCGCGGTATTGTGGGATGAGGCGGCCCGGACCAACCTTACACGTACGCTTACGTGAGACCGGTTCCACCGACTAACATGCACTAGTTGCATAAGGTGGCTGGCGGGTGTCTGTCTCTCCTACTTTAGTTGGAGCGGATTCGATGAAAAGGGTCCTTATGAAGGGTAAATAGAAGTTGACAAGATCACGTTGTGGTTATTCGTAGGTAAGAAAACGTTCTTGCTAGAACCCAATTGCAGCCACGTAAAAGATGCAACAACAATTAGAGGACGTCTAACTTGTTTTTGCAGCAATTGTCATGTGATGTGATATGGCCAAGTTGTGATGAATGATGAATAACATATTGTGATGTATGAGATCATGTTCTTGTAATAGGAGTTACGACTTGCATGTCGATGAGTATGACAACCGGCAGGAGCCATAGGAGTTGTCTTTATTTTTTGTATGACCTGCGTGTCATTGAAGAACGCCATGTAAATTACTTTACTTTATTGCTAAACGCGTTAGCCATAGAAGTAGAAGTAGTCGTTGGCGTGACAACTTCATGAAGACACGATGATGGAGATCATGGTGTCATGCCGGTGACAAGATGATCATGGAGCCCCGAAGATGGAGATCAATGGAGCTTTATGATATTGGCCATATCATGTCACTACTATATAATTGCATGTGATGTTTATTATGTTAATGCATCTTGTTTACTTAGAACGACGGTAGTAAATAAGATGATCCTTACAACAATATCAAGAAGTGTTCTCCCTAACGTGCACCGTTGCTAAAGTTCGTCGCTTCTAAGCACCACGTGATGATCGGGTGTGATGGATTCTTACGTTCACATACAACGGGTGTAAGACAGATTTACACACGCAAAACACTTAGGGTTAAACTTGACGAGCCTAGCATGTACAGACATGGCCTCGAAACACGGAGACCAAAAGGTCGAACACGAGTCGTATGGAAGATACGATCAACATGAGAATGTTCACCGACGATGACTAGTCCGTCTCACGTGATGATCGGACACGGCCTAGTCGACTCGGATCGTGTAACACTTAGATGACTAAAGGGATGTCTAATCTGAGTGGGAGTTCATTGAAATAATTTGATTATATGAACTTAATTATCATGAACTTAGTCTAAAAACTTTTTGCATAATATGTCTTGTAGATCAAATGGCCAACGCTCATGTCAACTTGAACTTCAACGCGTTCCTAGAGAAAACCAAGCTGAAAGATGACGGCAGCAACTATACGGACTGGGTCCGAACTTGAGGATCATCCTCATAGCTGCCAGAAACAATATGTCCTAGAAGGACCGCTAGGTGACGCTCCGTCCTGCAGAACCAAGACATTATGAATGCTTGGCAGTCTCGTCTCGATGATTACTCCCTCGTTCAGTGCGGCATGCTTTATAGCTTAGAACCGGGCTCCAAAAGCGTTTTGAGCATCACGAAGCATATGAGATGTTCGAGGAGCTGAAACTGGTTTTCCAAGCTCACGCCCGGTCGAGAGATATGACATCTCCGACAAGTTCTATAGTTGTAAGATGGAGGAAAATAGTTTCGTCGGTGAGCACATACTCAAGATGTCCGGGTTGCACAACCGTATGACCCACTGAATATTAACCTCCCCGATGAGGCGGTCATTGACAGAATCCTTGATCGCTCCCACCAAGCTACAAGAGCTTTGTGATGAACTACAATATGCAGGGGATGGTAAAGACCATTCTGAAGTATTCTCTATGTGAAGTCACCGAGGTTGAAATCAAGAAAGAACATCAAGTGTTGATGGTCAATAAGACCACTAAGTTCAAGAAGGGCAAGGGCAAGAAGAACTTCAAGAAGGACGGCAAGGAGGTTGCCGCGCCCGTAAGCAAGTTGCCGGAAGAAGTCAAAGAATGGACCCAAGCCCGAGACCGAGTGCTTTTATTGCAAGGGAAGGGTCATCGAAGCGGAACTGCCCCAAATACTTAGCGGACAAGAAGGCCGGCAACACCAAAGGTATATTTGATATACATGTAATTGATGTGTACCTTAACAAGACTCGTAGTAACTCCCGGTATTTGATACCGTGCCGTTGCTCATATTTGTAACTCACAGCATGAGCTGCGGAATAAGCGGAGCTGGCGAAGGACGAGGTGACGATCGCGCGGGAATGGTTCCGAGTCGATGTGATCGCCGTCCGCACGCTACCTCTTCATTTACCTACGGGATTAGTTATGAACCTTAATAATTGTTATTTGGTGCCAAGTTTGAGCATGAATATTGTATCCGGATCTCGTTTAATACGCGATGGCTACTCATTTAAACCGAGAATAATGGTTGTTCTATTTATATGAGAGATATGTTTTATGGTCATGCTCCGATGGTCAATGGTTTATTCTTAATGAATCTCGAGCGTAGTATTACACATGTTCATAGCGTGAATACCAAAAGATGTAAAGTTGATAATGATAGTCCCACATACTTGTGGCACTGCCGCCTTGGTCACATTGGTGTCAAGCGCATGAAGAAGCTCCATGCTGATGGACTTTTGGAGTCTTTAGATTATGAATCATTCGACACATGCGAACCATGCCTCATGGGCAAGATGACCAAGACTCCGTTCTCCGGAACAATGGAGCGAGCAACCAACTTGTTGGAAATCATACATACCGATGTGTGCGGTCCAATGAGCGTTGAGGCTCGCGGAGGATATCGTTATGTTCTCACTCTTATAGATGACTTGAGTAGATATGGGTATGTCTACTTGATGAAACACAAGTCTGAGACCTTTGAAAGGTTCAAGGAATTTCAGAATGAAGTAGAGAATCAACGTGACCGAAAGATAAAATTCTTACGATCGGATCGTGGAGGAGAATATTTAAGTCACGAATTTGGTACACACTTAAGAAAATGTGGAATCGTTTCACAACTCACGCCGCCGAACACCTCAACAGAACGGTGTGTCCGAACGTCGAATCGCACTCTATTGGATATGGTGCGATCTATGATGTCTCTTACCGATTTACCGCTATCATTTTGGGGATACGCCTAGAGACAGCTACATTCACTTTAAATAGGGCACCGTCTAAATCCGTTGAGACGACACCGTATGAATTATGGTTTGGGAAGAAACCTAAGCTGTCGTTTCTAAAAGTTTGGGGATGCGATGCTTATGTCAAGAAACTTCAACCTGAAAAGCTCGAACCCAAGTCGGAAAATGCGTCTTCATAGGATACCCTAAGGAAACCATAGGGTATACCTTCTACTTAAGATCCGAGGGCAAGATCTTTGTTGCCAAGAACGGATCCTTTCGGAAAAGAGTTTCTCTCGAAAGAAGTAAGTGGGAGGAAAGTTGAACTCGATGAAGTACTACCTCTTGAACGGGATAGTAGTGCAGCTCAGAAAATGTTCTGTGATGCCTACACCAATCAAGAGAAAAATAATGATGATGATCAAGGTACTTCGGATCAAGTTGCTCTTGAACTTCGAGGTCCACAAGGACACGTTCCGCACTGCAGTGGTACGGCAACCCTGTCCCGGAAATCATGTTGTTAGACAACGGTGAACCTTGAACTATGAAGAAGCGATGGCGGGCCCAGATTCCAACAAATGGCTAGAAGCCATGAAGTCCGAGATAGAATCCATGTATGAAAACAAAGTGTGGACTTTGACCGACTTGCCGATGATCGGCGAGCGATAGAAAACAAATGGATCTTTAAGAAGAAGACGGACGCAGATGGTAATGTCACCATCTATAAAGCTCGACTTGTCGCTAAGGGTTATCGGCAAGTTCAAGGGATTGACTACGATGAGACTTTTTCTCCCGTAGCGAAGCTTAAGTCCGTCCGAATCATGTTAGCAATTGCCGCATACTATGATTATGAGATATGGCAGATGGACGTCAAAACAGCGTTCCTTAACGGTTATCTTAAGGAAGAGCTGTATATGATGCAGCCGGAAGGTTTTGTCGATCCTAAGAACGCTAACAAAGTATGCAAGCTCCAGCGATCTATTTATGGGCCGGTGCAAGCATCTCGGAGTTGGAACATTCGCTTTGATGAGATGATCAAAGCGTTTAGTTTATGAGACTTATGGAGAAGCCTGCGTTTACAAGAAAGTGAGTGGGAGCTCAGAGCATTTCTCATATTATATGTAGATGACATACTTTTGATGGGAAATGATATAGAATTCTTGGACAGCATTAAGGCCTACTTGAATAAATGTTTTTCAATGAAGGACCTTGGAGAAGCTGCTTATATATTAGGCATCAAGATCTATAGAGATAGATCGAGACGCCTCATAGGTCTTTCACAAAGCACATACCTTGATAAGATTTTGAAGAAGTTCAAAATGGATCAGTCCAAGAAGGGTTCTTGCTCAGATTGCAAGGTGTGAGATTGAGCTCAGCTCAATGCCCGACCACGGCAAAAGATAAAGAAGAGATGAGTGTCATCCCTATGCTTCAGCCATAGGATCTATTATGTATGCCATGCTGTGTACCTGACTGATGTAAACCTTGCCGTAAGTTTGGTAGGAAGGTACCAAAGTAATCCCGCAAGGAACACCGGACAGCGGTCAAGAATATCCTGAAGTACCGAAAAGGACAAAGGACATGTTTCTCGGTTATGGAGGTGACGAAGAGCTCGTCAGAAGGGTTACGCCGACGCTTAGCTTCGACACAGATCCGATGACTCTAAGTCACAAACCGGATACGTGTATATGTTGAATGGTGGAGCGAAGAGCTGGTGCGGTGCAAGCGTAGCGCCGTGGCGGGATCTACATGTGAAGCGGAGTACATGGCAGCCTCGGAGGGCGCGATGAAGCAATTTGGGTGAAGGAGTTCATCACCGACCTAGGAGTCATACCCAATGCGTGGGGCCGATCAAACTCTTCGTGACAACTGGAGCTATTGCACTTGCCAAGGAGCCCAGGTTTCACAAGAAGACCAGAGCACATCAAGCGTCGCTCAACTCCATCCGTGAAAATGTTCAGGATGGAGACATAGAAATTTGAAAAGTGCATACGGATCTGAATGTCGCAGATCCGCTGACTAAACCTCTTCATGGGCAAAACATGATCAACACGAGAACTCTATGGGTGTTCGATTCATCACAATGTAACTAGATTATTGACTCTAGTGCAAGTGGGAGACTGTTGGAAATATGCCCTAGAGGCAATAATAAAAGCATTATTATTATATTT
Organism: Aegilops longissima; assembly: GCA_021605205.1. Lineage (NCBI taxonomy): Eukaryota > Viridiplantae > Streptophyta > Magnoliopsida > Poales > Poaceae > Aegilops > Aegilops longissima. The sequence continues at coordinate 39,962,165 of CM038680.1, read as the reverse complement.
CCTTGTTCATGATAATTGTCTTTTATTCATGCTATAATCTGTATTATCCGGAAATCGTAATACACGTGTGAATACATAGACTACAATACGTCCCTAGTAAGCCTCTAGTAGACTAGCTCGTTGGTCAACAGATAGTCATGGTTTCTCGATTATGGACATCGATGTCATTGACAACGGATCACGTCATTAGGAGAATGACGTGATGGACAAGACCCAATCCTAAGCATAGCACAAAGATCGTAGTTCGCTTTGCTAGAGCTTTTCCAATGTCAAGTATCTCTTCCTTAGACCATGAGATCGTGTAACTCCCGGATACCGTGGGAGTGCTTTGGGTGTACCAAACGTCACAACGAATCGGGTGACTATAAAGGTGCACTACGGTATCTCCGAAAGTGTCATTGGGTTGACACGGATCGAGGCAGGATTTGTCACTCCGTATGACGGAGAGGTATCACTGGACCCACTCGGTAGTGCATCATCATAATGAGCTCAAAGTGATCAAGTGTCCGGTCACGGATCATGCATTACGGCACGAGTAAAGTGACTTGCGGTAACGAGACTGAACGAGGTATTGGGATACCGACGATCGAGTCTCGGGCAAGTAACATACCGTCGACAAAGGGAATAGTATACGGGTTGCTTGAATCCTCGACATCGTGGTTCATCCGATGACATCATCGAGGAGCATGTGGGAGCCAACATGGGTATCCAGATCCCGCTGTTGGTTATTGACCGAGAGCGTCTCGGTCATGTCTCGATGTCTCCGAACCCGTAGGGTCTACACACTTAAGATTCGGTGACGCTAGGGTTATTAGGAAGACTTGTATGTGATTACGAATGTTGTTCGAGTCCGGATGAGATCCCGGACGTCACGAGGAGTTCGGAAGGGTCCAGAGGTAAAGATTTATATATGGGAAGTTGTCAAACGGACAGGAAAAGTTTGGTCATATCGGTATTATGGAGGGCCACCGGAAGGTTCCGGAGGACCACGGGAGGGGCCACCTCTCTCGGGGGCCACTTGGGCTGCGTGGGAGGCAGCCAGCCCCTAGTGGGCTGGGCGCACCCTCCCTTGGGCCCATGCACCTAGGGTTGAGGGGAACCCTAAGGGGCGCCTTGCTTGGGGGCAAGCCCCTCCCTCGCCGCCCCCTCTAGATGCATCTAGAGGGGCCGCCCTCCTCCCTTCCCCTATAAATAGAGGGGTGAGGGAGGCTGCATACACAACTTGAAGGCGCAGCCCTCCCTCCCAACACCTCTCCTCCTCGCGGCGCTGGCGAAGCCCCGCCGGAGAACTGTGACTCCACCATCATCACGCCGTCATGCTGCTGTTGGAGCCATCTTCCTCAACCTCTCCTTCCTCCTTGCTGGATCAAGACGGAGGAGACGTTGCCCGTACCGTACGTGTGTTGAACGCGGAGGTGCTGTCCGTTCAGCGCTTTGGTCATCGGTGATCCGAGTACGACTCCATCATCACCATCCTCTCGAAAGCTTCCGCACGCGATCTACAAGTGGTATGTAGATGCAAACTCACTCCCTTGACTCATTGCTTAGATGAACTCATAGATGGATCTTGGTGAAACCGTAGGAAAAATTTTAATTTTCTGCAACGTTCCCCAACATGGACGGCTAGCCCCAGCGGCGCAGTGGTGCCCGATTCACCACCTTGCTGGCCGTCTTGTGGACCGATTCGAGCGATCGGCCGTCGTGTCGTTCTTGCTCAGCTCTGTCGTTCACGTCATGCCGCCATGTCTTGGCGAAGAAGGACGGCCCCAACGTGCACGGCGGAGCACTGTATTGGCGGCTGCTGCACGGCGGCCGGCAACGCCGCGGAATGTTGGAATCGCTACGCACGGCGGTGCGTGAGGAGCTCTGGCAGCGCCGAGTGGGGCGCGACGCCGTGGAGGGCATGTCCGCCGCCCGACGAACCGTCCCTTTGGCAGCCCGACCGCCGACGAAGTCATGGCCGGCGTCCGCGGGCCTTCCTCGTCATCGTGACTTTGCCTCGTGTTCGGACGCGTCAAGCTCATCGCCATGCTCGCAAGAAAGAGCTGCTCGACACCGCCGAAGCTGTTTGATGAAATGCCCCATAGAAATAGAGATGTGAAGAAGATGAGTGTTTACTCAATGACAGGTGGGGCCCACGTCTTATTTGCCATACCAGCCGGTCAAACTTTTTTAGTCTTCGCCACGTCAGCCCGACAGGTGAGGCCTACCTGTCTGGTTTGCTGTTTTCTCTGGGAAACTTGGCGATTAGTGCTCCGCGTTACTAGTTAGGTGCAAAAATGGTGGTTTTTTATGCCTTGACACAAATGTGGTACCAAATTGTTACCCTAACCCATAATGTGGTGGTTTTGGGTAAATAACTCGACTTTATTGGATCGTGTACTTTTGTGGATGAAGCAAAGTTTAAGCATATGCCTCGCCGGGTTATAATCGGTATTACCTTGACTGCCCCCCTTGATCCGAAGAAGAAAGCGCTTAGCATCACTAAGCTTATTAAATAATTTGAAGATTATTAAGATTAATCAGTAGGCTAATGTGGTGGCGCATGAGATTGCTAAGTTCAATTTTGGTAATAGGTAGGATGATGTGCTTTTGTAATAGTGTTTCACCCTACGTGGCAAATGCTGTAACAAATTATTGTAATATTTTTGAATTAATTATTATCCAGGAAGGGGTTTTCAGAAGAAGAAAAATGCCAGAACCATTTTATTATCACAAAGTTCACCACCTAAAATGAATGGCCAATGTAGGCGCGTGGCTTGATGGTGAACTTTGCTTTTCTTCCATGTAAATAATATGGTTGGTAATAAGTGTGTAGAAATGAAAAACTATGTAAACTAGTAAATTGTACGTGCTTTGCACGCCATTTAAATATATATAAAAAGCATGAGAAAATACATTTGAATATGTATTATCTTTCCTAGAATTGTATCGGACAAGATCCAACTTGGTTCTTACCTCTATAGAATTCAAATTGTTCTAGTTTCTTTTTATTAGAGTATCAGATAAGCATGTAAATAGATGCTTCTAGAACACATGAGATGGTTGAGTTGGGGGTTCAATTAGAAGGCCATGTGGCAGAATCCTATGAGTTGAAAACTATATCCAACGGATGATAATGCTCGGATTTGCCTTCTCTTGACCGTTGGATGGGCATATCCAACGACCAATATTTGAAGCTATTGACACACTATATGGTGGTATAGATATAGATATTAGACAATTATTTGATAATTATTTATATTCTCGTAATTATTTGATGGCAATTGAATGCACAAGCTTACCAGTGAAAGCATAGGAGTAACTCCAACTGTTATGCCAAATGGTCCATATTCCAACTGCATTAGCTAACAGTTAATATATTTATATGCCCTAAATTAATATCGACACACATATACTAATCATAAATACACCTTGATAGTAAATTACATTACCGTTTAGGGCGCTTAAGCACCGCCTAGGTACTAAGCGAAGGCCAACCGCCTCTTTCTCAGCCTCGGCACTAGCGGCGGATGGCGCCGCAACGGCGAAGCACATGCAGTTATTACTAGGAGCTTTCGTATTACTAGTCCGCCAAAATTATACGGGAATGACATATTTTTCGTAGACCTGAGGTGAGATTGAGACTGGTTGACGGATCCTCTAAAATTAAAGCCCTCTTTGATTTGCAGGATTTTTAGAATGTAAGAATAAAAAAATACAGGATTTAAGTGGCATGTTCATTTAGATCCTATATGATTAGCATAGAGTGTTTGTTGTCACAGAAGAACGGTGGAATTGTAAAAAAATGTTGAAATGGATCTTTGATTTCCAATGAATAGTGTCAAAACTCTTTTATGTTACAGGATCTGTGAAGAGGTTTCTTTTGCCTCAACTCGCGTAAGCATCGGTTATTTTACAGAGTCAAGGAAGTTGGTCGAAAAAAAACAGGAAACAAGTGCGGCGGTAGTCACGACACAAGGCAGAGGAATTGGGGAAGGAAACGCAATTCGGGATCCGTTCATCTATCTCGGACCGCCCGATGGCGTCGGCGACGGCGACGGCGGCTATGGAGAAGGCTCGGCAGCTGCTGGAGGAGGCGGCGGCCGAGTCGCTGCCGACGGAGCAGGTGGACGCGCTGCCCTCCGGGTTCTACGACGCCTTCGTGCTCTGCGGCATCCGCGTCCACGCCGTCGAGCCCGGCCGCCTCCTCTGCCACTTCACCGTCCCCGCCCGCCTCCTGGTGAGCCCTCCCTCCCTCCGGCAGCCAGATCTACCCGCCTCCTTCCCTCTCCTGCTCAGTTGCTGCTCGACTCTTGCTAATTATCGCACTAGCCCAAGTATAATTTAATTTTCTCCATCTACTATTGTAGTAGCATTCAATCAGAAAATTACCTTTCTACTGTAGCTGAGGAACTCAATTTCAGAAGAGCCAAGTTCCATCATCTAATTGTTAACCGGAATACAAGCTTGGAGCAGCTTGTTATATTGCGTTTTGATGATGGTTGTGTTTGTTGTTGAGCAGAACTCCGGTAACTTCCTGCACGGCGGCGCAACTGCGTCGCTTGTTGACTTGGTGGGCTCTGCTGTTTTCTACACCGCTGGGGCACAAACCAGGGGTTCACCACTAGAGATGAACATCTCCTACCTGGATGCTGCATTCTCGGATGTGAGTGGCTTTCTCGCCGAATTTAATTGGGTGGGAAATAATACATGCCGTTGGTTCATCAGCATTGATCCGGTAGCTCCATCGATTTACATGGGATGTGTTCTTGTACTTCCAGTTATAATCCCCATGGCCCAACTACCACATGGAATTTGAAGCTATTATTACCCAACTCTGAAAGTAAATTTACAGTGAAATGAGCTCATAAAGTTACATTATCAGGGAGCCAATAATCTGTACGTCACATAATTGTACTCCACTCTGCTAGCACCAGGTAGAGATGCCATTGAACACAATAAATCATTGTTCATGCAGCAAATTTCGTGTCACTTACCAGTTTTGGTGTATCAAGATTCGTTTAGTTTGTAAATTTTGTTAAGAATGCTCAAGTGCTTAACAAAGTTGTGGTAGTTGTTGTTTTTATTCCGAAGTGCATGGATGACCATGTCAATCTTGACGCATTAGTTGAGCTGTTGGAATATCGTGCTTCACTTCTGAAGTTCATGTGATCATGTGATTGTAAGTAATTATGACAGCATATGCTGCCATTTGCAGGAAGAGATTGATATCGAGGCCAAGGTTCTACGTGCTGGAAAAGCAGTAGGAGTGGCCACTGTGGAACTGAAGAAGAAATCCGGCAAAATCATCGCTCAAGCCCGCTATTCGAAGTATCTTGGTGCATCTAGTAAACTGTGAAGGTGTCCTTGCATTGTAAGCTGTAAGCCTGTAATTGCTCTTGTTTAATTACTTGGAACCCTTATGTAATGGAATAATGTTGCCTTGAAATGGTAAATATGGAAATTACTTCAGGAGTGTGCTACATACTGCATTATAAGGACTTTTGCATGCTTTATTGCAGAGTTGAAATAAAAATAGAATTATTTCTGCATCCCAAATAGCAATACTGCCTGACAAAGGCACCACGAACATGAATAAATCTGACTACCAAAGGCTGAAGGCAAGAGACCTCCAGGGATCAAGGCTAATCCATTTAAATAGATAAAGTATTAATTTTGAAATATGACTCTTGAGTCAGGTGTGAGTTCTACAATATTCTGATGTCCTAAGGCATCCTTGTCAAACTGATGATTCCTAGCATATCTGACATTCAACTACTTCCGTTTCCACTTGAAATCTGGTTATGCCCATCGGAAGTCTTTGGTCTTCAGCAAAAGTTATTCGGGCTGATATATGTTATGTGTAGATTATCAAACAACTCTCTGTTATCCCTGTCCTCTCGCTGACTTGTTCTTCATCTGACCTCTTATTTCAACCAATACCTAAGGTCATTAAAATGGTGAACAGGGAGCCCTTATAATTATCTAAAAGTAATTTTCAGCAGAAATTATTGTACGCTAAAGACAGATCTTCCATTTGGATATTTTTTACCATGGCTGTCTCTGTTGTCTCTTAGGTCATCGGTGACAGGGCTAGCAGAGTTATCTCTCTTGTTATCGGCCATACTACAGGGTGACTAGGCACCCAAGCCAAGCTAGGAATGGTGCACTATATGTTAATCAAGATTGTAACTGTAGTGGAGGAGGCCAAAGGGAGGCAGATCACCAACTATAGCACCTTGGAGTGCCTCTCAGAGCTCATCCACAGATTGTACCATGATCCTTACCTGCTCCGTCCTGGATGTATCAAACAACAGATCAATCGAGTCCATTGGTGTTCATGATGACGATGACATCAGCAACAAGGTGCCAACATATCCCCATTGGTTTGTTCTTATTGTCGTCTTCTAATCCTGCAAAGCATTTATGGGTTACTGCAAGCACCATGAAAGATCCTATTGTCCCATGGTGATAGCTTTGAAGAGATCAACGGTGTTGTAGAACATTTAGAGAGGGAGCTGCGCGCCGATATGTTTGTCACTGAGCACCAACATTTATGCAGATTTTCAGATGTTTAGCCGGCATATCGGAAGGGGGCGAGTAATCAATTTCCTCCTGTAAAGAAACCACTTTTCTGAAAGAAAACTGGATGTTCTTCGAATTATCAGCCATATTGGAGTTGGAAAGAGCACCCTCATGCAGCACGTTTGTGATGATGCAAGAGTTCGTGACTGGTACAGTTGGCGCATAGCGTTGAGAAGTAGTATCTGTGGCCGCCAGTTCTTGGCACGGCAGTAGTGATACAGGTACAGGCAAAAGCAGTTGCAAAAAGAAAGAAATCCTTCAATCTGCTTTGGTATGAAATTTGTTAGCTTTAGGAAAGCCTGTGCTGGAAGTCCAGCTCGTTTGTAAGCAGGCGACCATTTGTACCGAAGTACTATTTGGAACAAGTAAAAGAAGAGGTCTCTAAGAGGAAGCGATGCTGAAATGGAAGGACAGTAGAAAACAGCACAAAACTGGACATCAGACAATATAAGATTCACTACAAAATATTTCTACATACTAGAGAAGGAAACATTGATCAGCACACAGAATTTCCATACACAAGGTTTAGTTCCCAAACAACACAGGGTTCCCCATGACTGAAACGTGTAGATCCTGATGAACTGTTTCGTCCACTTACGGTGCAATGAGCGTTATAGTACAGGCAATAGAATGGCAGAACTGACCTGCACAACAACACTGCATTTCGAACATCCGCACTCCAGCTTTCTTGGTCTGCTGCTGCTGCATCAGGGCTTGGAAGAAGCATATCATGCAACCTGGCGAACTCGGGCTGTGTCGAGGAGAGCGGTTTCTTGGATATAATCAGCTGGTGCATCTTTACATGACTCGGCAGCAGATTCTCTGCCAAATCCGCAATGTATCCAAGGCCATCACCCAACAAGGACAGGCCCCCAATATTGCTTCTTAGGATCTTACACCAGAGCTGTAGATTTGGATGGGCTTTCAGCACCCCTCCGACGATCTTTGCGCCGAAGAATGATCCATTTAGCTTCCTTGCAATGGCTTTGCCTACCGCCAGCAGCCTCGGGTTCTCCTCGACGTCTGTGGCTGCAAAGGCATGAGCCTTGAAGAAGAACCAGTACTCTGGGTGTGGCAAAACTTTCGCTTGATCGGCTCCACTGTCCCCATGCTGGCTGCGACACGCCTGTTATTGGTGGTGAGTATGATCTTTCTCCCCTGTTTGGCGTGTCTCAGGCTCGGCAAGAGCTCATCCAGCAGCTGCTTCTTGTGCATGTCAACGTCCTCAAACACCATCAGGAAACGCTTGTTGTGAAAATTCTCGTTGAGCACTTGCAGTGGATGATTAAGCTTTCCTGACCCTCCGATCACATGTTTTGATTTCAGAACAACAGTTGCTCCACCCAGCGCCATAGCGTAGGTAGACGAGAAATTAAACAGCATGATTATTGGGAAGCGGTTGCACAGCCTGGCATCATCGCAGACGTGCTGCACCAAGGTAGTTTTCCCAACTCCAATGTCACCAACAACTGGGAGCAATGGCAGGTTCCCCGTGATGCATGGACCGTGGTCGTCAAGCAAGAAGTTGATGATCCTTTCTTTCTCGACATGTCTGCCGAACATCTGCCCGTCCACAAATATGTTGGTCGCCAAAGGGCGGCGGATCCGCCTGCAGCCTTGCAGGAGCATCATGAACTTCCGGAGACCACCAGATATGCTTTGCAAGCTCTGTAGCACCGTGTCGATCCCATCGACACCGGCGTCATGGCGAGACAGTATGCACTTCACGGTGCTCGTGGTGACACGCACGCGCTTTGCTGGATTAAACAAGGACAGATAGAAAGGCTGTGCTGCTGGTACCTTGTCACCATGCCCGTCTTCAAGCTCCGGCTCTCCGTACCTGATCGTGTCCAGCAGATAACGACCCTGGTACACACCGTCGTTGAGCTCCGAGAGCCACTCGAGGGCCACATGGTTTGTGATGTGCCTCCCTCAGTTTGGCCTCCTCCACCACGCTGTGAATCCTGACAAGCATACGACTTATCTTCTGCAGCTTGACGCTGGTGCTCTGTTGGTCGCTGAAGCGGCTGGCGAGAAGCGAGATCACCCTGCCCACCATGTTGCCGACGACCGCCGAGAAGATGGCCTTTGCCATGGTATGTTTCTTACCAACAGATCTTGGAATGTTTCAGGGTAAATTCTATGGATGGGTCATGTAGTGGTGTTTGCAGGTCACCATTTTTGACAACATCGTCTCACCTGTGACGTTTGATTTCTCAAAAAGTCAAGGTGAGCACCAATAGTTGGGTGGTATGGTTCTTTTTTTATATTTTTTTGCGGGTTGGGTGGTATGGTTCTTAGACTAGCCACTCGTTTGAGATGGCCACCATTTCTGATGGGTATCTAACTTGTGTGAGGAGGCCGCCAGTTATGACCCAGTGTAGAAGTCTTACTTAGCTGCTGGTGTAATTCAGTTGTGCCAAAACATCTCCAAATTTAAGTATCGCTGGAAGTGGGTGTGTCATTTTGGTTGCTTGAATTGATCCTACAAGTTTTTAAGATAATTCGAAGTTGAAAAACTTAGAAGAGAAAAATACAGAGACAACGAGTTATTATATACAACACCGAAAATTAGACCTCATGAATCTGGGCATCCCCAATATGAGAGGGTTGAATTCTGTCCCTCTTGGTTTCCTGGATAAGACGGTGCCAACTAGTACCTCTGTACCAAAATATAAGACGTTTTTGCAGTTCAATTTAAACTGCAAAAGCGTCTTATATTTTGGTATGGAGGGAGTAGATGATAAAAGAATTTGGAAACAGTAATTGATTTCAAGTACAACATGCATAATCCTAACCTGTTTCAGCTGTAGAGAAGGGCAGGCCTCTCCTTTTTCGACAGGGGTTATGGTAAAAGTATGTGTTTGGTATGGAGGGACACTGGTTTGGGAATTCCAGCTTAGCCATTCGATTTTTCCATATAGAACCTCATATCACTATAAATGAGGCCTGGGAGGCTGGGATGGTGTTGATCTGAAACTCTCCTTTAGGAAAGGTTTTGATCACAAAATGATGCAATACTGGAATGATCTCTTGCAAATTGTTTCTGACATCAGGTGATTGAGGACCTTGACCGAATGGTGTGAAGATGCGGGAAATCCAATTCGGCTCTTGGGAGCATATGTTCTTGCCCACCAAAAATGTTTTTTGCAAATTAAAAAAAAATTGAAAAAAAATAGATGTGTTCTTTGTCACACCCAAATGCTACCTGCAAATTTTTAGTGTAAAATCTTGAGCATTTTGAGCATCTTGAATTATTAATTCTCAGGGCCATGTAGAGCCGGCAATGTCGCTGCATGCATGCACGACGCGGCGATCACGAGGGCTTGGAGGCGGGGTGGCGTCCAACAAACAAGTGCCTCCATCTATATAATTGATCAAACTTAAACAAGTTTGACTTAGGACAAACCTAGATTTTTAATTATTCTAAAAATGTCGGAGTAGACAACTTCTCCAAATAATTCGCATGCCTAGATAAATAAACATCTTAATGATCAGTGATCCCCGTGCAAACCTAACCTCACGTACCCGTGCCATCGTGTGGCTCGCGTCTATCCTTAAATATATATATTGGACCAATATATGCAGTGCATGTTTGCACCACGTACGTACGCACTAGCTAGTACTCCTACTACTAGTACCACATGCACGTGCACGAACACACTTACTGACGCACGCACATGCATGTATTTCTCATTAGTTAGTTAAACGATCGCCCTAGCTGCCATGATACACGCATGCATCAGCTTTACTCAATCCATAGACTAGACCCCGCATGTTTAATTTCCAACTCTGCCGGACCGGGTTTTTAGAAGCAACGGGCCGGGTTTCCTCACCGAACTTGGTCGACGATAACATGGGGGTGAGCGTATCGTTGTCGTGAGGTGAGACGTGTCCCGTGGTTGCCGACCAGTGGTGAGAGAGAGAGAGAGAGAGAGAGAGAGAGAGAGAGAGAGAGAGAGAGAGAGAGAGACGACGAGGGAGGAACTAGACCAATAAAAGCTCGCTAACTGGAGGGATTCCTCCTACCATGTGACGACGAGGCCCTACTTGTCGTCCCTCCACCCCCGCTTCTACCTCTGCTCCGGTGACCCCTTGGACGTTCCCTTCAGAGAGAGGAGGGAGCTACAACGCCTTGGGAGGCGTGTGTATTTTATGGCACACCCAACTAGGGTGTCAGACCCACGGTCAACATGGCGGCGGCTTGCACACCTGGACGTAAGAAAATGGAAGAATGCATCGCCCATAGATGCTTTCAAAAGAAGAAAGAAGGGACCTTTGCCGTGGTATTATGTGCGACAAGAAATACGCAACCGGAACGGGCCGATGAAGGCTGTCCTAAATGGCTAGGTTCACAACGTGGTATGGACATACATGACCTAGCTATCTTGCGTGATCGATGCGAGGGCCAGCGCGTGACCTAGCTAGCTTGTTGCAAGTGTTTCACAAATTATGTGGGAAGCTCATGCACATGAACGACTAATGCTAGCTGAGGGCACGTAGCTCTTTGCATGCATGCATGCTCCATGTTTTCGATGAATCGCAAGTTTTTACGTGACGGAAGGAGGAGTCAACAAACAAAACTTTTACAGTACACTGCGTACGTGTGTACTCTTCATTCGCCAGCAATGGGAAGGAGAGAAAACAAAAATCAACGTGACGAGGCTCCAGCGAGCGAGCGTTTCCTTTCTTTCTTCCATTCCATAAACTTTCTTCTTCTTCTTTTTCTCTCCGGCTGCTCCGGAGTGCGGGCACGGGCAGTACATAAGACAACTTCGGCAACGAGCCACCACCATCACAATCGCCGCCGCCGGCAGCAGCATCACACGCTTCACCCGCCGCTGGGATCCATATATCCACCCGACGATTTACGAGCGATATGGCCGGCCCACGCGCGAGCGAGGCCAAAGCCTATTTTTTTGTCTTTTTACATTTTGTGTTTTCATTTTTTCTTTTATTTTTGTACTTTACTTTTTACTTTAAAATATTCTAAATATATATATATTGCTAAAAACACTCTTCGAAAAACATTTGAAAAATGTTGAACAACTATTTGAAAAATGTTGAACAAGTATTTCAAAAAAATATTGAACAAGTATTTGAGAAATGTTAAACAAGTATTCAAAAAATAGTTGATCATGTATATAAAATGTTGAACAAGTGTTTAAAAAATATAGAACAAGTATTTGAAAAAATGTTGAACAAGTATTTAAAAATGTTGAAAAAGTATATGAAAATTTTGAAAAATATTTAAAAATGTGGTTCATGTATATAAAAATGTTGAACAAGTATTCAAAAATGTTGAATAAGTATTTAAAAATATTGATCATGTCAATAAAAATGTAGAATGCAAATAAAAAAGAAACAAAGATAAAACAAAAAAATAGCAAAAAAACGAAGGAAAAAGAAAATGAAAAAAAACTGATGGCAATAAAAAAACCCGATGAAAGCCGACTAAGAAAAAGAACGAAGAAAACAAATAAGCAAATGAAAACCGAAAAAGAGACTAAGAAAACAAAATAAAGATAGAGAAAAAAAGTGAAATGAGAGAAAAAACAAAGAAAATCTATGTCAAAACAAAAACCCAAATGATAACGCCCACACGTGTGGCACAAAGCAACATGACTCAAATGCCTTCATTACCATTCATTTTGTCACGTCAAATAGATGACATCAGCAGGAATCTTTTTGGTTTTCGGCTTAAAAATATTTTATCTCCTAATTAAAAATCCGTTTTCACCTTAAATCCGTCTTGACGAGATCTTCAAAACTAGATCCCATATTGATATGTTTCTATGAAAGAAAAAAATTGTCAAAAGTTGCCATGATGTTTACACTAAAGTTGCCATATGAAAATTTTAGTTTATAGATCATGGCAATTTAAGTATTTTGACCATGACAATTCCAGTACTTTGACCATGAAAATTATTTTTTATATGAACCATGGCAATTTTAAGTGCATGTATCATGGCAATTTTTAGTTTATGGCTCATGGCAAGTCTAGTTTCTTAATTTCCAGTTTTATAATATGTCAAAATTTACTTTTAAAAGTAGAAGAAAAATAGCTGAAATATATCATGGTAAATTCAGTGTAAATAACATGGCAATTCATGTGCAATAGACATGGCAACTTTTAACCCCAAAAAATTCGTCGAAACATATTGATATGAGATCTAGTTTTGAAGATCTCATCGCGATGGATCTATTGGTGAAAACGAATCTTCAGTCAAAATTTTCATTTAAGAGATAAAACATTTTAAATACTGGAAATCCAAAAAGATTTCCACATGCATGCATGCGGTGACGTGACACAATCTATGTGTTATAAGGCGTGTGGGTGGGTTTTGCTCTCACCACACGTGTGAGCGTTATCAGCGTCCAACAAAAATAGAAAACTAATGGTGGGTAAATCTAGCTATTTTAGGTCAAATATATGCCGCGTACTGGCTAGCTGTTATACGAAGGACCCGCGGAGTACAGGATTCGAATGCAGGGGCACCCCTATTTTAGGCCTTTAGCGAGACGAGGGGGCGTCGGTGGAGCCCAGATTGGCCAACCCAGCCGCTCGAGAGGCCACGACCTGTTTGTTTTTGTTTTTTATTTGTTTTCTATTCTCGTTTCTAGTTTATTTTGTCTTTATACTTTATATATATATTACCAAAAACTCTTCAAAAACACGTTTTATAAATATTGAGCAAGTATTTGAAAAATGCTGAATAAGTATTAAAAAATGTTGAACAAGAATTTTAAAATTGTTGAACAAATATTTGAAAATGTTCAATAGGTATTAAAAATATTGAAAATATATTTGAAAAATGTTGAATAGGTATTACAAAATGTTGAACAAAATATTTGAAAATGTTGAATAAATTTTCAAAATATGTAACAAGTATTTGAAAATAAATTGAATAAGTATTAAAATTGTTGAACAAGTATATGAAAAATGTTGAACAAGTAAGTATTAAAAATGTCAAACGAGTATTTGAAAAATATTGAACAAGTATTTGAAAAATGTTGAACAAGTATTTGAAAAATGTGGATCATGTATATAAAAATATTGAACATGTATTTAAAAAATGTTGAATAGGTATTTGAAAAAATTATTAATCATGTATATAAGAATGTATAATGAAAAACCAAAAGAAACAAAGAAAAACCCAAAGAATTAAACTAAAAAAATAAACAAAAAGAAAAAATAATATTTAAAACTGAAGAAATAAATGAAAAACCCTGGATAAAAACAAAAACAAAACAAAAAATACAAAGAGAAACAGATAATACCCGACTCAATTTCTCTATAAGTACAGTTCGCCCCTATTTGTGTCACCAAGGGATAGTTTGCCCAGTGGTTTGATGCAGTTCGGCCAAACTAGGAGACCAATTCTCGAATCCCCACCGTGCTTTATTCTCTCTTTATGTATACGCGTGTTTCCTTTTATTATTCTGCGCGTGCGTGGATGGGCCGGCCCCACTAGCTTATTCCCTTAAGCGAACGATCCTGCCCATCTTGCTTAAAGCGAGAAATAGTTGCCGCGCGAATGCAGCTCCTTTTTCTCTACCTACATTCTAGCGCGAAGACCAATTCCCTTCAGCGTGATGAGCAGCTCCTCTGGCTGAAGGTGAGGAATAGTCCCTCGTCAGGGCGGTCAGCGCCGAATTGGTGCTATGGCGCACATGCATCCGACCGGCCGTTAACTTGCCATGCCTCTCTCACTCGCCTTTCTTCGGGTTCATGTTTCTTTTTTTTCCTCGTCTGGTAGTTCCGCTCGTCGTTGTGTGTTGCTGGTTCACTGTTTCACAAAAAAAAATGATTATTTATTTGTTAGTTTTGAAAAAAAACTGGTAAATTAAAAAACAAAAGATTTTAATATTTTGCTACTTTATAAAAGTTCTAGAATTTAAAAAAAATCATGAATTTAAGAAAAGTTCATGAATTTGAAAAAAGTTCATGAATTCAAAAAATATTCAAAAATGAAAAGTTGATGAATTCAAAAGGTTCACGAACTTAAACTTTTTTAATGAATTTGATATAAAGTTCATGAATTTAAATAAAGTTCAAGACTTGAAAAAGTTCACTACTTTTATTTTTTTAAATGAAAAGGTTCACAATTTGTAAAAAAATTCATGAAATTTGGAGAAGGTTCAAAATTTTGAGAAAAAAGTTTACGGGTTTGCAAAAAAGATCGAAAATTTGAAAAAGTGCATGAGTTTTAAAACAATTGTATGCGAATTTGAAAATTGTTCCTGAATTCTAATTTTAAAAATTTCTTGAATTTCAAAATTTTCATGAGTTTGGAAAATGTTTCATGAATTTTAAAGAAGATCACAATTAGAAAAAAGTTCACAAATTAAAAGGAAAGCCTGTTAAAAATAAAAAAGAAAAAAGAAAAAAGAAAAAAGAAAAAGAAAATTCTGCATGAAAAAACCAAAAGAAAAACAACAAGAAAACCCCGTAGAACCTACGGAAATGTGCACAATAAGAGGATAAAGAAGTAGAAGTAGGAACAACAGGTGATCTGCCCCACTCGGCTATTGCGCTCAGAAATAAACCAGGTGGTTTGGATTCGAATCTCACTCGCACACTATTTTTGAAAGGTTAAAAAGGGAAAGAAGTAAATGCGACTTCAATCTGCAGGAACAAGACCCGCTCATCCCCGTCGTCTTTGACTCCGTGCTGTTCTCCTCGTCTGCGCCATTTCTGGGTCGTCGGCTCCAAAGGGGGTAAGAAACATACAACCCCCCCCCCGTCATTTGTTAGGTCATTTCTTAGGCCCATAAGTAAGATGTAGGATCGATTTCACCATTACTCATCGTACCATAGATGTCGCCTAGGATATGGACGAACAGATGAAGGTGGTTGTCCAGGCAACATCACTGATAGCTTTGATTCAGGCCTAGCTTATGTTGGTCCACAAGAGAGTTGTTCGTCGAACTGATAAAACTGTCACCCGTTATGGTCCAATGTTAATCCAGGATAGGGAGAGGATAGCGAATTTGAACCACATTTATAATTGCAACAAAGTATATACTCCATGGATGCTTCAAATGGAAAAAGTACTTTTCGCCGGGCTTGTGGAGACGTTTAGGAAAGGGGGCTGCTACAAGATAGCATCCACACCACTGTCGAAGAGCAAGTTGTCATGTTCCTTCATGTTGCAGGTCACAATCAGAGGTTCGGGATTATCCAAAACACGTTCATGAGATTAATGGTGACCATTTCCAGGTATTTCAGGCAAGTCTTGTATGCTGTTGGGGATATCAGAGGAGAGATGATCAAGGCACCAACCGGGCAAACTCCTAGCAAGATTCACACGAGGCCAAGATGGTATCCGTATTTCAAGATGAGCACTACTCGTAGTTCATGCGTTGACATGCTTGTATTGTTCTGATCAACCATAACACCATCTTTTCATTGCTATTTTTAGGATTCCATTGGCGCAATAGATGGTACTCATGTGACTGCTAGAGTGCCGAGGACACAGTCTGCAACATACATCGGTAGAAAGCACCACACAAGCTAGAATGTTATTGCTGCTTTCGACTTCGACCTAAAGTTCACATATGTGTTAGCTAGCTAGGAAGGATCAACCCATGATGCTAACATTTTATCTGACAGCATGCTCGACCTGATGGCATCAATATTTACTGCTATTTGTTAGGATGAATTCATTTGCTTGCTAGCTAGGACTAAAATAATGCATTCAATTGTGTTTGGTAAGGTCGCCATTATTGAGAAGGGGTGATCACAACTTATGTCATGCATAACCAAATACCGTGTCGTGTATCAACCCAGTCCAACGCAGGGAATGAAACGCCGGGGAATAATTGGTTCCTCGATGCAGCCAACCTAAACGCAGCGACCAAACAATATGTGGAACATTGTTTTTGTTCTGCATTAGCCCAGTCAGGCCCAACCGAGTCACATATGCAAAGACCCTAAAAAATGATCCAACTAAACAAACACGCCCCTCGTGTTCTTCTTCTCTATAGCCACGTGGAGCGCGGCCATCCCGGAACCGAATGATGACGCGTGCACCACTGTTGTCCGCGGCGATGACCCCTCGAACTCCCCAAAGGCTCTGAAGGACGCAACCACATTGTCGTGGGTCAGCCCCACCACCGTCCGTAGTTGGCCACGTACAAGACGGCACCGGGAGAGGGCGCACTGGGGTGTCCTCCTATTGGGCGTGTACCCAGACTTGCCAATCTGCCGTATCACGACAACCGGAGATCGAGTTGGAGGTAGGGATGAAGAGAGGGGAATTAGCATGCAAGCAGCAATGGTAGTGTGGCGGGTTGTCGTGTCGCCGCCTTTCCTTTTCCCGTGTGATGGCCCAGAGTACACCGCGCTTCCCTCCGCTCTCCCTCCTCTCTTCCATGGCCTGCACAAGGGACGGGAGGCAACCCCTCTTGTGGATCCAGATCGGATGGGGGTCGGATTTGGAAAGAAAAATAAGATCGGGAAGGAGGTTGGGAACAGAGTGGAACGATCTGAGACAAGAAAAAAAAACCTAGTCGAACGGAAGGTTCACTTGAAAGAAATCGGTGGGGGCATGTTTCTTTGTTGTAAAAAATCGATAGGAGGTGGGATTGTACGATCCGTGAAGGTGTGACGAAATGAACAAAAGGACTAGAGAGTCCTTTTTGATAGTAGCAGACATGCTAATCTATGTTCACTGCTTTAGAGAGAGTAATTTAGTAGCTCATGAATTAGCTAGGTTAGCTAAGTTCTCTCCTCGTGAATTATGGATGGATTCTGCTCCTAGTGAAACCATCCCAATGCTTGTATATGATGCTACTATCTTGACACATGGATAAAGGAGGAGATTATTGTAATTTTTTTTATCATTGTCAAGTATACCGTTTATTGATTCTAAAAAAATATTGCCTATTAACTTTTACATACTATAAACTTGCACTGGTTAGCAAAACGCGAAAATATGCCACTATCTATTCTAACTAGATCGGGATCGCGCTTTGGCGCGTGGGTACCGGTCTCAACATTTTGGTCAACCAGATAATGATAAGGTGGTAGGAATCCAATGTTTAGTATATATATTAACACAGGCAAAGGGAGTCGATTAGAAAACCAACAATCTAACTGCATCATGATTCGTTCATAATTTACAATAACCATGGAGTAGTAAATCCATCTGAAAGACGGTCTCATAACGGTTATCACACATAATTTACAACAATGATAGGTAGTCTACTACCACACTGATTCAAAACGCCTCTGTACAGGCATCACGTCCATATATGATAATATTAGTTGATAAACCAAAAGAACGACATCTCGTATGAGGTCGAAACATCGGTTGAATTCACCACAGCTCAAGGTCGGATGAGAAGTAACCACTATTGTTGTCCTCATGATAAAACAAAAGGATTTAGCCTGAGTAAGTGCAGCATCACATAAAGTTCAGTACAAAAGAAGCCAGATTAAGAGTAACATAGCATATATTTCAGTGCTGAAGAGTATTAGAAGCAGGCATAGTGACACCGAGGTCAATAGTGAGTAAGCAAACCACATACATGCTAAACCAAAATTGCCTAAGTAGGCTATTTTCTATACAAAGCAACAAAGGCAAAAAAAATACGAGAGGAGATTCAGGTAACCTTGCATATCGGATGCAAAATATATAGCATTTATATCACTGAATCATATATCAGTCACAAAAAAGTCTATTCATTGGTATAGTTATTGGATCTATCAAATTTAAAAAGGCAGCAAGTAACATATAAATTCATTAGAAGTAGATGGTATTCCATATAGCAATCCACTCAAAAGGAAAAAAGAATGGAACATACAAGATTAGGTACAGCCAAGGAAAGTGTTTCATTACCAATAGATCATGCATAACCAATCCCGTCATCACAGATGTAGCCTGCTCCAAATCCTTTAATACCAAGTACAAACTCAGCCTGCCGGCTATGGCCAAGGTTCGTCCTGCTACTGCTTTGCACCTCCCCTATAAGGCAAAATCAAAGCATTAAAGTTATGAACCGTCACAAGTTAGATAACACAAATGAACCAGTATAATCTGTCATATCATTTGGAGGCTAAAATGTATGCAAGCATGATTGACATATTCTCATAGATTTACATGTTAAAGAAAGAAATATGCATCCTCACTTTGCACCTCACCATCTCACCACAACATATATATTTTTTGTCCATACAAAGAACACGTTGAACCTTTACTGAATTTCTGATGGGTTTACTTTTGTTTCTTTATTGTTGAGCTTGAAATTCTAAATCTGACTTGTATGCTACAAAAACCTCTGCCTGATGTGATCCAATGTGTATCATTGCAAATACAAATATATATATTTGAACCAACAATTTCTACGTTTCTGAAATCTAGCCATTCCTTACTTACCGCAGCTCGGTGGTGAAAACAATCTCGGCCTTGGCCATCCTCCAACTCAGAGGTGACAAACAACCATCTCGTTGTGGAACCGCCACTCCCACCGGCACAGGAGCTTCCCCGACTCCATCCCCTCCTGCAAAGTCGTCGTTCTTCAGCAGGCCCAAGTTGGCGGCTACCCCATCACCTGAACGAATAGTACGGTTAATAATCCAATCATAGGAAAGCACATTGTTGGCATATGTTGTTGAGGCGTCTTATGGTTCAGCCTGGTGGCTACGGCGACGGTTCGTCCTGCTACTGCTGGTGAACGATGGTGGACGGAGTCCGTGGTTCTCACCTTCTCCAGCGATGTCATGCCCGGGAGGTTGTCATAGTGGGTGCTCCTCGATTCGCCAGTCAGTGGGTGGTGCTGGCAAGCGCACCTTGGCCTGTCACCCCCCTGCACGCACCGAGTGGGTGCGCCTGGGTCCGCCAGTCAGTGGGTGGCATCGGCGATCGCACCTTGGCCTGTCACCCCCCGGCGCGCACCGAGAGGGTGCGCCTGGATCTGCCGGTCAGCAGCGGCGCCGATGAGAGCACCTTGACCCGCCACTCCCCCTGCGCGCACTCCTCCTGTAGCGACATGAGTGGCGGCAACTGCATTCAACTTGTCTATTTATTAAAATAAGAAAGCAGAAGGTCATCTGTAAGGAGAAAACACCGTATCGCCAAAAATCAAATGCTTAAGCTTGAAAATGCATTCTTACATCCACTATTTAGAATTGATCCTACCAAGAAGAAACATTTAAACAAAGTACAACAAGCACTGACAAAAATATAGGAGCAGCTATTAAAAAAATCTGAATGCTAAAAAGCTCCATTAAAGAAGTGAAAATCTGGTTTGATATATTATATCTTAGTACAAGTGTAGATAATTTGATATCTGATACAAAAGATGCTTTAGTTAATTAAGCTCTAAGGACCAAGACTCTAGTTAGGTGATTATAAACTAATATCAAGATGCATTAGAAATAACCGCATAATATATAGCGTACAGAAAAAATATATACACCTAGAATAAGACCTTTTCACCTTAGAATAAACAACCTTCTCAATGATAAAAAGGTCATAACTAACATAAATATATTTCTCATTTAATATCTATTCAAGCATGGTCATTACAACTATAGCATAGCTCTGTTAGACACCAGTTTGGAACCAAATATAAGAAAGAAAACATTACATCTTTCAGCAGAAAAGATACTACATAACATGCACACATAATGAAAAAATATCTATCTCCCATTTAGTATCACTACACTTAAAACCTCGTGTAGTGTTGAAAAAGAAAGAATACACATAACAGACCAGAACATAAAGATATAAATAGTAGAGGAGATCCCACTTGTTATTTATCAGTGACACTGAAGGTAAAAGGTAGTTGCATATTTATCACTTTTACTGAATGTTTCAATATAAACCTACATCCACAATTGTATCATTTTTAGTGATTATTAACATGAATACTGGAATTTTAAATAGACCAAGCTACAAAATCAGTCACAACACTACATAAAGGTATATGAACTGAAAATAACATTGTACCCTTTTCAAAGGGAGTAGTCCAGATCATGTCTAATAGCATAGTTACATGCAGTGGCGTGAATAGCTGGAGCTCAGGGAAAGGCAAGCATGATCAACTCCCTAAAAGAATCCCATTGCGTTTGTGTCATATGAGCAAAAATAATCTAGTTTTCAGAGTTTATTGCATCTGCTTCTACTACAAATTAAGGCCCCAACGAGTAACACATCACTCTATGACGAATCATCAAGCATTGATGCTTTGCGTAGCCATGAACTGACATTGATGTCATCCTCATCAAAATAGCATGAATAAATCAACATAGTGAGATGGAAGTATATTAAATTGACAAAATATGTCACCATTATAAACAATATTCAAGTGCCTTCTTGAAATTGATCCTAGATAACCGAGACTATATGGATATACATGTGTAAGCGATCGCGGAGCTTATTTGGCAGCCAAGAATAATTTAGTGTCCTGCAATCAGCTCCTTTCTCCTTTGCAGACACAGTACGTGAGAAATTTTGGAATATATATTCACTAAACAAAGTACTTAATAAAATAAGACAATCTATAGTAATAATTGAGAATATATGCCTTGCTATACAACCCTACAATTTAGTGAATATTGCATACATGTAATTCTTTCTTGGATCAATCTCATAAAAAATACAAATACAAAGTAGAGAATGACCATCAACTTATTACTCTAATCTGCTGGGACAAATAAAAAGTGAGGCATAACTCGGTAGAAAACTGATGTGTTATTTCGTATAGATCACCAGTTTATTTTTAGGTTGAAGTTTTCCAACTGAAGAAAGTAGAAAATAAATTGACGAGCAATTAAATAGTACAATCAAACCTTCTCTTTGACACAACTCTATTTCTAGCTGATAGAGTTTGACATGGATGAACTTGATTGGACAATGGTAAGAATAGTAGCAGGAAGCTATATACCATATCAAGATAAACGTGCAAAAATAGGAAATCTTTTAAAAAATGGAGTTCGAATTTGAGAAGGATCTTCAGCTGTCGCCCAGCCGCTACCGCCGGAAGAGGTGCAGGACCAACCAACCCCACATATGGACGCAAAGGTTAGTGGCCAGACCGCCCATACGCACTGTCACTTCAACAGAACCATCTCACTTCTCAAGCTCATCATCTCCTACAGTCGAATGCCAAGATGTCGGACTGCCTATTTGGGATCTATCTTAATTCACTTTTCTTCAGGTTCTAGCTCACAACTAAGTACTCAAATGCAGAAAGTTGATTAGTGTGTTATCTCTGCTCATAGGATTTTCATAATCAGACATTTAGATAATTCTACTTTTTGGGATACTGCATCAAATGATTCTTTTGAAGATGCGGGGCATACAGAGCACCTCTGCCTTGCCATGGTGCTCAAAAACTGCCGATGGTGCTCTAATCTGCAACACCTTACTATTACCCTTGGAAACAATGCCTCTACTCCGCAGGCACCGACGGCCGCAAGTTGGGATCGGACCTGAGGGGGCCGCAGGTGGTGCGCGAGGGCGATGTGAATGGCATGCCACTGCCAGTGCCTGCGGCTGCAATGTCCCTCCTGGAGCCGCCGGGGATGGATGGGCGGATTGGCATACACACGAAGAATAAAATTAGTTAATGTTAAAAGTAATAGGATAACCCAATCAAGAAACAATTAGGTATATTGTTTAACATACAAACTCACAATGTTAAAAGGTACTTGGTAAGCCTTCTTATAATATATGAACAATGGTAGCAATTCAGAGCTAAGGTACACAATGCTAATATATGTGGGAAGCTAGATAAAATCTAGTGTAAGCTAGATTTGCATAGATTACATGATGATTATAAAGAGCATCCTCGTCCAGAGAGAGAGAAAGAGATGGATCTTTCGTGCACCTTCATAGATGCTTCTTCTCAAGGACAAAAGGAGAAGACATGACAATGATCTTGCACAAATTTACTACCAACCATGCGTAATACGGAGTCGTTTATTTACTTCCTCCTTATATTGAACTAAAACACGACAAGAATTATGGAACAAAGGGAGTATTTATCAAGATTTCAGTACAGTAATAAATCTTACCACCGAATATGCCCAAAAGAAAACCAGCATCAGTAAGCAGCTTCTGCAGGTGCACAACCAGTAGTTCCCATACAACAAACAGCCCAGCCAGACCACCAAATGAATCGATCAACAGCCAAATATGATGAGCCTTGTGCTCTCAACTTCACCTTTTAAGAATCATACAATATGCAAAGCCAGTGGTACCAACAAATATATTCACGATCGATCGACCAACACAAGCATCGCCAACCGCTCACCCTTATTAATTCCGATATGTTCCTCGTGCCACTCCCACTAGCAAGGCGTGCAGTGCATGCCTTTTGCACAAATTGCGACCGCGCCAGAATCAATCACCGCCAAAAACAGAAATCATCACCACTCGCATGAAAACCACGCTCTCTTCGCCCCATCTCACATTGTACTTCGCTGCCAAGTAGTGGGTGCCCACGGGCCCGCGGCTCCCATACAGGTACATCTTGGGGGCCATCCGCTTCTGCTCCAGCTCCTTCAGGAGGGGTGTGAAGAGCTCCCACACGGCTTTCAGCTTGTCCGACCAGATGAAGAGCCTCCGCTTTCCTTTCATTGCATCGAGCAGCAGCCTCTTGTAAGAATCTAGTATCTCCTTCGGGTACCTGAGCCAAGTTTGTAGAACACTTTAGAGAGTACGTACCAAGTGGTTGCAAACTGGTGATCTAGTTCGGAGTGACGTATCTATACTACTATTAAACAAGCAAACATATTCATCACTAAGTGCACACAGCCTTACGTACACACAACAACACGAACCAATTACAGCCTCACGATCAGCGACACCTAATTTAATCTAACCGTTAAAATTATATTAACCCACGTCAAAAGTGCGATTAGCCATTTGTCTAGGCGGACGAAAACTCTGCCGAGAACGTTCCCCGCCCCGCATCCCGTTCGTGTCTCCTATAAACTAGGAAACTAACACCGCGAGAATAAATAAGGCGTTTGAGAAAGAGAAAGAAAATAACTACCATGCATGCGGAGGAGCAATCGGTGGAAACTTACCATGCGGGAGAACAGGGTCGCATGCACCAGGTAATTATTGTGCTCCCGCTAATCAAGGTAGAAAACCAAAAAAATTAAAGCAAAACCATCTTGGATATTCATCCTGCAAATACGACGCCTTAATACGAACAAAGGCGTGGCCCAGCGGCTCTTCACGTCGCTCACCGGCACAGCGAACGTGTTCGTCGCCGACGTCCGTGCTGCCGTGGGCAGGAGCCCGGACCGTTTGCTCCACTGGCACGCCTTCTCGACATGGTATTCCACGGTCGACGCGGTAAAAAGTGATCTCTTCATTCAATTGGACAAGAACCTTTCCGCCGCCGTTGAGGAAGTCTTCAAGCTCCTCGGCCATGCGTGCGATGCCTTTTCCTCCGGCCCTTACGACGCCGCAGCCGTCTCCCATCGTTCAGGATTAGTTCCGATCGCACCACTCGGCGATGCCGCTCGCGCCCGAGGCGCCGTCGTCTGTCCGGCGAAAAGAAGAGTAGGTCTCAGCCGGCGTGCATGCAGAGAAACCTGGATGGTCAAACGAACTCAGACCGCCGCCGGAATCACTATAGACGTAGCGTCAGTACGTGTACGGCTCCTTCCATGGCATGCGGAATTTTTCCTTGGGGGCAGGAGGCTCGCCAGGTCGGCCATGCGGCACGCGCGCATCATCGACGTTGTCAGGACGGATACAACACCTTCAAGCTATACTCCCCCTCTTCGTCTTCTCCATCTTCATTATAGTGGAATCTAGCTAGCTGCACTAACGTGTCCCCAGCGGCCCCGCCTCCATGTCTGGTGAGAAGAAACCCTGCAATATGCATGCATCTTGTCAATCCCCTCTTATATTCTCAGCCAGATAGCAACGTTTGAGGTAGGAACTGCAATTACTTTAGCCAGTGGGATCTATGATGCGAGTGAACGGACATGCCACAGGGCACACGTGAGTCCCCTGGGTGCTCTTTGTATTACTATTCTTATTTTTCTGTTGGTTCTAATCTTCTTGATCCTTTTCGTAGGATAGTACCGTGCATGTTTGCGATACTTCTATCTTCTTGTCGTGGGTAAAATGAGTTGAATTTCTTTAGTTTAAGGTTTGTTTATTGCTACCTCCTAATAGCTGTCCAATTCCTGGCAGAGGTAACTTTTTTTGTTGTATCCATGCTCTGCTCTATATATGCACTGTGGGATGGGGGGAGGGAGGGAGAGGGAGGAGTTTACCGCATAGGCACGCCTTGCTAAGACTAGCACATTGTGAAATACTACCTTCGTCACGAGATACATCCGTTTCGGTGACAACTAATATGGAACGTAGGGAGTATGACCCATCTGTGTATGTAACCTTTTGAGAAACGGAGATAGAAGTTTATAGTGACACAATTGAAAACTACAAGAACGTATTGCCAAGAAGAGCATGTTGTGCAATATAACAAAGAGTACACAGTTATGTGTTTGGAGTTCTTAGGGGGGATGGGTGGCATGCAAGGGGGGATTTTGAGCTGGGTGGACATTTGTCAGCAGTGACAAACTTAGATTGGGGATGTGACGAGGTGCATATGTAGGATACATTACAATGCATGGGCAGCTAACTTGATCTGCTATAAGTGTGAGTAATCTCATTTGAATATATTACCATCCATTCAATAGATTTGTACTCACTTTATTGTTCGGCATAGTTGAATTGTCCGTGTCAAAAATGCATATGATTTTATTTTGTATGCTCACCCTAGATGCCACCACACAATTACAACTTATAATAACCGGTTCTTTTAGAATTAAATGGAAGTACATGCTGATTTCAGCTTCTATGTAAATGTTTGATAGATTCCCCTTCAATCTGAATCACAAGAAATGGAGAGTTCACTGAGAGTCCATGGAAGAAATCTACATGCCATCATGAGGAAAGAGGGAACAACCTGGTATGCGATACCGAAGAGTGTAGATTGTATTCTATTTTCTTCTTTAAACAGGTCTTTTTTTGAACCAATTTATGTTGCATACTGAAACTGTGTTCTATACTATAATCATGTTGTTCTAAGAAGTATCAAGCTGGAATTAAGTTGTCGACTGACTTGATATGTGTACCAGTGGGGGTTTGGAGGATTAATTAGTATATTTAAGCCCAATGATTCAATGTGTTCAACAATGGGGTTTTGGAGGATTAATTAGTAGATTTAATGTTCTTCGTTTACTACCTATAGATACTGAATAGATGAAACAATATATTATTATTTTATGAGGCAATGTGACCACGATGGTGTGCAATTTACCTAAAAATACATCCTAAGTGATATTTTTCTCGGACGTGCGTTGCACGTGCCAGCTTACTAGTATAAACAAGTCAAGCAATCTCTTCAGGTCGAAGCACTAAAAGAAAAGGACCAGGAAACGCGGCGGGCAATACGTCATATTGTTATCAGTTACCGCTTAGCATGCATAAGTAATTGAATGGGAGGAACTTAAAAGGGAACATATGAGCATATTATAAAGAAAAGCTGTAATAAACTGGATGGATTTACTCTTTCAATTGAGAAGTTTATCCAATTCATGGAGTCTAAGAGCCTAAGCCCTAAGGAAACAAGCAAATGCTAGAGCTACAATTTTTTACGAGCATTTTAGGTACTATGTCAGAACAAATACCTCCATTCTTCCAAATAAACAAATCCCTCTAGGCACAAATATGCAGGTGTTGGAAACTTCATCTTACCTTGCTGCATAATGAAGATTTAAATTACTTCTAGAAAGGCATGAAGGAAGGAATGAGAAAGGAGTAGCACCTACTATGGGACCATACACCAACAGCCAAGACCGCAGATAATCACGAGCAACAACAACAGTCGTAAGCTGCACCTTGTTCCATGAAAAGTAGGGCTCATAAGGGGCCAATGACCTGATTCATACCTATGGCAGGCTAGCCTAGACAGGAGCAGTGACTACATCAATGTTGTCCCTCTGGAGCTGCTGCACACACGCAGCACACACCTGGCCTATGCCGACCTGCACAAAAAAGATCAGAACAAAGAGAGAGAGAGAGAGAGAGAGAGAGAGAGAGAGAGAGAGAGAGAGAGAGAGAGAGAGAGAGAGAGAGAGAGAGAGAGAGAGAGAGAGAGAGAGAGAGAGAGAGAGAGAGAGAGAGAGAGAGAGAGAGAGAGAGAGAGAGAGAGAGAGAGAGAGAGAGAGAGAGAGAGAGAGAGAGAGAGAGAGAGAGAGAGAGAGAGAGAGAGAGAGAGAGAGAGAGAGAGAGAGAGAGAGAGAGAGAGAGAGAGAGAGAGAGAGAGAGAGAGAGAGAGAGAGAGAGAGAGAGAGAGAGAGAGAGAGAGAGAGAGAGAGAGAGAGAGAGAGAGAGAGAGAGAGAGAGAGAGAGAGAGAGAGAGAGAGAGAGAGAGAGAGAGAGAGAGAGAGAGAGAGAGAGAGGGAGGAAATGGGGAAGCGGAGAGGGCGCTCACCTCTGCCTTCACACCAAGGATCTGAGCCGTCTCAGAACAGAGGGGTCGATGGTTGGGGAGGAGGTCGTCGACAACCATGGAGGCCCGCTCCTTCCTCCACCACCGCACGGGGAGGGATGGCCGCGCGCCTCCATCATCGCCGGGCTTGGGAAGGACGGAGGAACCACCGGCGGCCGTTGTGACTTCGCCGGATCTGCAGCCCCACGCCGCCTAGCGACCGGATCCGCCCGGATGTGTCCATCTCCAGCGACGCTAAGAGTGCGGCGAGCTCGGCGGGGAGAGCGGCGGCGGCGAGCTCCGCGGGGAGAGCAGCGGCGGCCAGCTAAACCCTGCTCAGTCCCGATGGGGAGGAGAAGGGAGGCGTGAGGGGGTGGGGAGGAGACGATGGGCGGCGTCAGGTGGAGGATGGGGGCCGGGGCGAGCGCCAGCGACGGCGGCGTGCTGACAGCGAGTAAAAGGGCGCGACGGCTAGGGCTTCATGGGAGGCGGAGGGGAAGAGAGGAGAGCAGGCGGGAGGGGGAGGGGGACGACCCGGTGCTCGCTCTCCACAGTCTCACCCGATCGCTATCGGGGACTTTTCCAACCATGCAAAATTACGAAAATGCCCTCGGTGGGGCGCGCAATTTACGTGCGGTGGCACGAGATCTTTACAGCGGGAGTAACTATTCATTCCAGCAGTAACATTTTTTTATCCGACGGACGAGGTCGTTCCAGGAGTCGATCCGACGGCCCAGATCCGATCAAGCAACCCGATCCGACGGCCAGGAATGCCTAATCGCTGTGGTGCGGGATGAGGAGCTCCTATTCTTATTTCTGAATATAAGAAACGAGTTATGGAAATCCAATCAATCTCGGTCGTTGAACCATATATATCCAACGGTCTACATTGTTCTGGTGTTTAGTGTTAAACATGTTCAGCAACCTTCATTAATTTTTTCGCACAAAGGATTAGATCTATTATAAAGATACATTGAAAGTACAAGCACCTCAAACATAACAGAAATTACATCAAGGTCCATAGACCACCAAACTACCATTGCCGCCACCAGAATTAATATCATGTCTAATATCAACGCCAATATTAACCAAGTAATGCGAACCAACCTGTGGTTGTATGGTTAGAGGGAAGTGGTATACCCAGCCCACCAGAGTTCAAATCCTGATGCTCGCATTATTCCTGGATTTATTTCAGGATTTCCGGCGATGCGCTTTCAATGGGAGGAGACGTTCCCGTCGATGACGAGGCGCCTACGGTACGGTAAGAGAAACGGTAAGGATTTCCTTGTATGGACTAGTCCTTGTACGGTATGAGACACAAATATTATGTTACAGATGGAGAATATTGCTTAATATTAACGTGCATTACACGTCGACGCACCCATGCAACAAGCAACGACTTTTTTTTAGCATCAATACAGACACAAGCGCTCATATACACGCGCATACACTCATCTCTATGAACGCTTTCGCACACACCCTACCCCTATGAGCACCTCCGAGAGACTGAGTCGGCATATCATCTTGAGATTTACGAAGTCACCGTAGGCGCCTCGTCATCGACGAGAACGTCTCCTCCCACTGAAAGCGCAACGCCGAAAATTCTGAAATAAATCCAGGAATAATGCGAGCACCAGGATTTGAACCCTGGTAGGTTGGGGATACCACTGTCCACCTAACCGACTTAACCACAGGTTAATTCGCAACAAGCAACGACTTGACTGAGAAACGGTAAGAGTCAAATTAGCTTGGGCATTACCGCGTTAATTTGGGCTTATTTGTTGGTAGCATATGCATGTAGGGCGAAAGCTGGAGATCTCATTTGATCTTGACCGTGACGTGGCCGGCCTCACAAATTAAGTATGGATAGTATATTATGTGTGGCACGGTCGATGAGGATGTACATGCTGTGACCACCATGTCCAACTCCACCGTGCTGCTGATCGGCGCCTCCGTGGCCGTGCTCGCCGTGCTCTCCGTCTTCACCTTCGTCTGCTCCAACCGGCGGCGGGTGAACCGCGCGGCACGGTCGGCGTCGCTGCCGAGGGTCGACGTGGACGTGGAGCAAGGGGGTGGCCGGTCCGCAGCCACGGCAGGGATCGACGAGGCCGCCCTGGCTGCGTACCCGACGATGGTGTATTCCAGGGCCACAACCGGCGAGGATGGCACGTCGTGCGTGGTGTGCCTGGCGGACTACGCGGACGGCGACGAGCTCCGCCGGCTGCCGGGGTGCCGGCACGCGTTCCACCAGCGGTGCGTCGACGACTGGCTGCGGCAGCGGACGAGCTGCCCGCTCTGCCGCGCGGCACCGCTGACCACCGGCGCGTGCTAATCGTCACAGTGTCAGCATGTCGGGAGTCAGGACCATTAATTTTCTATATTGTATATCAGCAAAATGTGTAGAGCTTCAGATCGTCATGGCCATGCATGTGACGACCATATGCATGGAAAATCTAAAGTTTGGCATTTGTTGACCGCTTAAAAGTGACACGAGGAATGAAATGAGAAAGAACTCGAACAATGGATTGATTCTAGTGGAAATAAAGTCAAAGTAGTGCTTAGAGGCCATCATTGGATAGCCCTCTTCAAGATGGATATAAAAGCAAACTCAAATCGAAACTCGGGCACAAGAGTTATGAGAAAGTCAATTGGGCTTGTGTTGACACCAGGTTTTTGCTTGCAAGGTCAAGATGGTTTTAAAAAGGGGGTCTCAACAGAAAATTTTGTCTCGTTGAGAAGAACAATTTCGAAAATGTTAACGCCCATACGTGTGGGCGTTTGCATCTCGCCCACACGCGTGGATCCGTGTTCGTTTGTTAGCGCACGAATTTTGGCATGTTTCTAGTGCCACGTAGGACTGGTCTAGTTTGTGTGCGTTCACCCGGTCGCCCACACGGTATTTCACCACACAGGAGGGGCTGGTGTGTGGGCGTTCAGCAGTTCGCCCACACGCCACTTTGCACGCACACACAATGGCTAGTGTGTGGGCATTTGCCATCTCGCCCACACGCCCGTCTCCTCTCCCATACCCAAGCTGCTAGTTGCCATGTGTTTTGCAGTGCACATGGCAACTGCCCCTAGTGTGCTTTATAAGCAGGTGGCAACTCTCTTTTTACCCGAGTTGCCATGTGTTTTGCAGGGTACACAGCAACTGCCTAGTGTGCACGTAAGCAGATGACAACTTTTTTTTACCGAGTTGCCATGTGTTTTTACATGGTACATGACAACTGCCCTAACGTGCATGTACATGGCAACTGCCCTAACATGCACGTAAGCAGATGACAACTCTTCCTTTCACATGGCAACTGCCCTAGCATGCTTGTGAGCACATGGCAACACTCTCAACTGCCTAGTGTTAGTATGTGGCAACTCCTAAAGTTATGAAATTATGTCAACTACATTAGATCAGACCATACATGGCAACTGCAGTTGTCCGACATGACAACCGTAGTTCAGCGACATGACAACTGCAGTTAAACGAACATGGACGAGGGTCTGGACCATGGCAACTGCGGGCGCGAGGTGACCGTCACGCGTGGCGTGCGGGACCAGGAGGTACGAGGCTTGACATACGGGCGTGTGGGTGTTATCAACTTCGCCCACACGCACGCGTGTGAGGGGGATCTGGATAAAAAAAGAGGTGTGTGGGCATTACTTGTTTTGCCCACATGTAGGTGTGTAGGCTGTTCCTATTATACACCACACAAAATGTGTGGGCGGACTCTCTAACGCCCACACGTGTGGCACTTATGGGCGTCCAACAATTTTGCTTTTCGGATCATCTTAATCCGAGGTCGTATGCAACTTTTCAAAATTGCTAATTAAGTGCTACCCTTGTAAAGATCACCGACGACGGGGGAATGGGAGGAGCACCTACGGCAGCTCCAGTCGCCACCATCACGAGCTTAGGTCTGCCATATTCTCCCTTCGTTCACCATGGAGGCAATTTAGAGCACAGCGGTTGCGGCCACCTGACGCTGCTCGTGAGCTCTCGAAGCCTCCACCCCGACAGCATAACTCCAATCAATGGCATAGTACCAACAACCACCACAAGGGCGAAAACTAACCTAGACGACAACCTAAACCTACTATGAACAGAGGTATCCCAACCTCTCCATCCTTCCCAACTTCGAAGAGCAAGCCCATCAGGGTAGATTGGAAGAGGAGTCGGGGCGGGGACACCAACAACACTCTTGGGGAAAAGGGGATAAGAGCAACTCCAACTAGCCGACCTAAACAGGTGTCAATTTTGTCCGTTTGGATCGACCCAGCGGACACCAATGTCTGCTTTCACGTTTCGGTCGGCCTCCTCCTCCGCCTTGCGCTGCTCTTCCTCTTCACTTTCATGAAGGGCATCCGCCAGCGCCGCCTGGTAGGCGGCCTCCTCCTCCTAGTACTCGTCACGCACGACGAGGGGCAGTGGGGTGCCAGCCCACATGTGCTGGACGTCACGCCGACGATGCTCCTCATGCTCGAGGGCAAACCAAACCTTCCGATCGGAAGAGTTTGCTACACAGACAGGGTTGAGGCGATGCTCCGGCGTCAGCTGCTGCCGCCGGTGCCGCACCTGCTCCGCATGCGCCCACGCCGTCCGCGGCATCGCTGGCACTGGGATTCTCTCCGGATCCAAATGCCAGTAAGGTGGCAGGGTAACGTGGATACATAGACAAAACACCGTGTCCCTAGTAAGCATCTACTAGAGTAGCTCGTAATCAAAGATGGTTAAGTTTCCTAACCATAGACATGTGTTGTCATTTGATGAGCGGGATCACATCATTAGGAGAATGATGTGATGGACAAGACCCATCTGTTAGCTTAGCATATTGATCGTCCAGTTTTATTGCTATTGCTTTCTTCATGTCATATACATATTCCTTTGACTATGAGATTATGCAACTCCTGGATACTGGAGGAATACCTTGTGAGTTATCAAACGTCACAAGTAACTGGGTGATTATAAAGATGCTCTACAGGTATCTCCGAAGGTGTTTGTTGGGTTGGCATATATCGAGATTAGGATTTGTCACTCCGAGTATTAGAGAGGTAGTATCTCTGGGCCCTCTCAGTAATACACATCATAAGAAGCCTTGCAAGCAATGTGACTAATGAGTTAGTTCTGGGATGATGTATTACGGAGCGAGTAAAGAGACTTCTCGGTAACGAGATTGAACTAGGTATGAAGATACCGACGATCAAATCTCGGGCAAGTAACATACTGATGACAAAGGGAATAACGTATGTTGTCATAACAGTTCGGACGATAAAGATCTTCGTAGAATATGTGGGAGCCTATATGAGCATCCAGGTTTTGTTGTTTGGTTATTGACTGGAGAGGTGTCTCGGTCATGTCTACATAGTTCTCGAACCCGTAGGGTCCGCACGCTTAACGTTCGAGATGATTTTGTATAATATGAGTTCTGTGATTTGGTGACCGAATGTTGTTCGGAGTCCCGGATGAGATCACGGACATGACGTGGAGTCTTGAAATGGTTGAGAAGTAAATATTGATATATAGGACGATAGTGTTCGGACACTGGAAGTGTTCTGGGAGTACCGGGTACATATCAGGTCACTGGAAGGGTTTCCGGGCACCCCCAGCAAAGATATGGGCCTAATGGGCCAAGAGGGGAAACGCAGCAGCCAACAGAGGCTGCTGCGCCCCCCATATGGGGCACCTTAGGAGGAAGGAAAGGGGAAGAGAGAAGGAAGGGGAGGGATTCGACCTCCCCCTTCCTTCCCTCCTCCCTCATCTTTTCTTCCCTCTCCGGTACTTATGGAAGGGGGAGGCCGAATTGGGGGAGGCGCCCAAGTAGGATTCCTCCTACTTGGGGCGCCCCTTGCTGCTCGCCTCCCTCTTCCACTTATATATATATATATATATATATATATA